>CM061158.1:23103615-23406115 GCA_030710495.1 Labroides dimidiatus
AAGTTGTGAAGTAATGAGTAAAGAGATCAACAAATAAAGGGATAAATCATAAGCAGTTTTTTTTTCTAGATACAAAAAAAAATCTTTATCCATCCCTGAAGGGCAATTAAAGGCAGATAGAGCAGCCAGAAACAATAAAAAATGTAGGAAAGGTGACAAAAACAGTCAGCAACAGAGTTCAGTATTGTCCACTGAATATTAAACAGTTTAAGCTGTTGTTTAAAATGCTAAAATAAGAAACCCAGGAAAATAGAAATAGAAGATACTAATTGCTTAAATACTGGTGCAAATGGCCTTCAGTCCTGGGTGAAGAGGCAGTGATGAGTTTTGAATTCAGGAGCAGCACAGCTTTGGGCTCAAAGATGGCCTTTGTTTTTTGAGTTCTGCAGACGGGGCAGTGAGGCCAAACGGCCTGATGTGAGCCACACAAACTTTGTGAACAGAGCATATGAGGGATCTTGTACAATGTGGCCTGCTAACCTGCATGTGAGATATCCATAGACAGTGGACACAGCTCTAAGAGCTGACCTACAAAGGACTCAAAAATGGACAAAATGAATAATCACCTATTGATTGAAACAATTTATCTAATCAGTTTGTTATTGTAATCAGCAAAACAACACAGACATTAAACATATATATATATATATATATATATATATATATATATATATATATATATATATATATATATATATATACATATATATATATATATCCTAGACAATAAATTGTAGGCATTTCCCAGAGGTGAAATTCCTCTGGGTGGCGTTGTCGATTTAAACCCACACATAGCGCGTGCCTCATGCCACATTCTGGCGTTGTCGGCAGGATTCCACTTTTAAAGGGGCAGAGAGCATATGGTCTGCAGTATGGAGTGAAGGGGCGTCTCCAATCTGCACCTCAGACGAGTTCATCAGGGCCTGACTTGGGAGAACTGATGGCACTTTTAAAGCGTCAACAGGAAGATCAGCTTAATCAGCTTGCCCAGTGGTGCATCCCTCCAGGGTTCCAGTGTGGACTGGTCATCGTGGTCCTTTAATCTGTCCAAGGTGCCAGAAGCCTGGTCACTTTGCTTGAGAGTATAATGAACAGGCTCTGCCTCGTGGCCATTCTAATTTGTTGACTGGGATCAGCTCCAACAGAATTTTGTCTTCTTATCCAGCCAACCAGTCGGAAAACTGAAGCCCGCTGAGCTGGAGAGCCACAGCTCAGTTGGGAAGTCAACAGGCTCACAAGAAGGTGCAGTTGTTGATTTATTTGCTGCTTGCCCAAACATAGATGTCTCAATTGGAGGAGTCAGTGTTTCATGCTTGGTGAACACTGGTTCTACGGTCACTGAAAGCTTCTTCATGTCACAGTTTTTCACCTTGGGGTCACGATCGCCTTCGTTCTTGCCATTGGCTGCAGTTGCGGGCAGCCAAAGGGCTCGCAATCCCCTACCTGGAGCTTGATGTGGTACTGTGCGGCAAGGTGATGCCCCGCTGTGGGATCCTGGTTGTAAAAGACCCCCCTGGTGCTGTATCTTCTAACCCTGAGATCTCTGGGATGAATGTAATACGCCAATGCTATCGTGAGCTCTTTGGCAAATTTGGCCCTTCTCTCTTTGACTTACCTTCTGTGTCACAGGCACCTGGTCCAGTCGTTGCAGCCTTACAGAAGTGCCAACCAGTCTGATGCTCAGGTTCCCAAGAGCCCTAATTGTGCTATGAGGGTCCAAGGGAAGTGGGCTGTGTGCATCCCTGGTGGCATGATGAAGCTGGTTGCGAGCACTTGTCTTGAACAGTTCTGTGGACAGTTTACTGTTCGAGCCTCCTGAGTCCGGTCTGCCTGCCGGTTTGTTGGTGTTTCCATGGCTTGTGCAGGTGGCCAGGGGGACTGTATACATTCCAGTGGTCAATGTGGGGAGCACAGAGGCTCTGTTGTACCCACGCACTGGCCTCGGCATGTTAAATGCTGCTCAGGTTGTCAGCCAACCTGCAGGTGTGACTGAGGTGAGATCCCTCACTGCCACTGTGTCCTCTCAAACAGCTGCCACCTCTGTGTTAGACCATGTGGGATCATTGGATCTGTCTGTACTGGCTGAGCAGGACCAGGCAGGAGTAAGAGCCCTGCTGCAGAAATACAGCTCAGTCTTTGCAGCGATGGTGACTTGGGCTGCACTGATCTCATCTCGCATGACATACCTCTGCTCAATGACGTTCCAGTCCGGCAATATGCAGAGATATCGGCGCATTCCACACGTCGGAGTATGAGGAGTGATGGTGCATATTAACCAGCTTCTCGAATCACATGTTATTAGGTAGAGCAGGTTACGCATCCCCTCATTGTGCTGGTGCGTAAGAAGGATGGGAGCCTGCGGCTGTGTGTCAACTATCGCCTCCTAAACAGCAAAACAAGGAAAGACGCTTTCCCTCCGCCATGCATTGAGGAGAGCTTGGATGCCTTGTCTGGTGCCCGCTGGTTTTCAACAATCAATCTTGCCAGTGGGTACAATCCAAGTTCCAGTGGCTGAACAGGATAAACCCAAAGACTGCCTTTTGTACAACCTTTGGGCTATTTGAGTTCAACTGCATGCCTTTTGGCTTGTGTAATGCCCCGAGTACGTTCCAGCGGCTGATGCAAAATGTTTGGTGATCAGCGAGGTCAGTCCTTGCTGCTCTACCTGGATAACATCATTGTATTTTCATCCTTGGTTGAGCAACATCTGCAGCGGCTGGAAGTGGTCCTTGGTCAGCTTCAAAAAAGAAGGTCTAAAAGCCAAACAGGAAAAGTTTGCCTTCTTCTTCAAAGGAAGTTGGCTACTTGGACCATGTCATTTCCAGTCAGGGGGTCTCCACTGAACCCAAGAAGATTGAGGCTGTAGCAACCTGGTCGCACCCTAGTAACATTTCAGAGATATTTTCCTTACTGGGCTTTGCAAGTTATTATCACCGCTTTTTCGAGGGCTTTGCCAAGCTCTCTGGCCCTCTGCATCAGTTGGTGGCTGAGAAGGCAGGCACCGTCCAAGAAGGGGTCAGGTCAGATGCTGTTGGGTGCAGCATCGACCCCTCAGTGTGAGGAGAGTTTTGGAGCTTTAAAGTCCAAGTTGGTTTCTGTTCCTGTGTTGACGTATGCTGACTTCTCACGTCCTTTTATCCTAGAGATTTATGCCAGCCATAGTGGCTTTGGGGCTGTCCTCTCATAGGAGATGGACAGTGGTGTTCAAACCCGTGGCCTATGCCAGCAGAGGTCTTAGGCCCACTGAGCATAATATTTCAAATTACAGTTCGATGAAACTTGAATTTCTTGCACTCAAGTGGGCCATGGCAGAGAAATTACTGGAATACTTGTTGGGGCACAAGTGTATTGTATATTCAGACAACAACCTGTTGAGCTGTCTCCATTCTGCCAAACTGGGTGCTACAGAGCATCAATGGGTGGCTCAACTTGCTTCTTTTGATTTCGATATCAAGTATTTCTCGGGTCACAGCAACAGGAATGCTGATGCACTTTCACGTCAGTATGTGTCTGGCTCTGCAGTTGTCTCAAACTCCTTGCCTGGAACTTCAGTTCCCACAGATCTCTTTCAGGATCAACAATCAGGTACTGCAGTACCAGTGATGCAGTCTATGGTTTCTGTTCTTCCATCTCATTCTGCTTCAGACCTCCGTTTCTTGCAAGAGGCTGATCCCCTATTAAAAGAGGTGCTTGCGTTCTGGCGGCGAAAGGCCCCACCTGATCAGGCAGAAAGGCAATTGCTTTCTCGACCTTCCCTCCTGCTCACTGTTAGCACTTTGCCAGGTTTTCCATCCCGGTGAGTGTGGCCATACCACACAGGTGTGATTGATTGCTTGCCCTCTCCTCCTGCTCCCATTCTCTTCCTAGTTGGAGCATTTTTCCACCTTCCATTCAGGTAACGCACCTTACTGTTCTCCATTAATTGTGTGCAATCAGTGCGTAATGTGACTGTGTTCACCTGTTGTATTGTGGCTAGGGCTGGCTGTTGCTCTGTGGGGACGGGTTGTCCTTCAGGAGGCTCTCCTGGCGCGTGGCACTTTGTTTCTGGGGTAAGTGGCCTTTGTCTACCTTTTGGCTGTCTCCATGGTTCCCTGCTGCATATTTACTCTAGTTTTACTTTTTCTTTAGCTCACCGGAGCAGTGAGCTGTGATATGGCTCTTCATTGTTTCAGCTCCTGGACTGACGCTGTTGCTCCAGCTCGGAAAGGGCGATGCTTTGAGAGGGTCAGGATCTGGTTTAGGGCACACTGATCCTGACCCTCCACTTGAGACTTCATTAACGCACGGGCAAGGACTGCCTGCAATCGGGCGCTGCCTTGTTGAAACCTATGGAGGCCCAGGTTTGGCAGCGCATGTTTTACAGGCGCTTGAAGCACATTGCCAGCTCAGTAGTCCGTGACGGTCAGCTTCATGCTTGTTGTTTCTGACATTTAATGTAGATTTTTGTCCTCTTTAGATCTTTTTGGGTCGTATGTGTTTAATTTTTGCCAGATTATTTTTTTTTCCTTTTTCTTTAACTCAGGTATTTCTTAATTATATTTTTCATTTCCATGACCGAGTGATTAATTTAGTGATTTCTTTGCATCTAGGTTATTTATTTTGCTATTTTTTCTTTGCATGTGTGTGATTATTTTTGTATTCCATATTTTTGCATCTAGTTAATTTGGTTTGGTATTCTTATTTGCAATGGGTTTGGTTATTTTTGTTATTAGGTTATTTGCTTCAGTCTTTTTGGTTGAAAGAGTGTTTAGTTTCATGGCTTTATTTACTTGCCTTAAATTTGTTCATTTGGGTTTATTTGAATCAGTTAGTTACTTTTTATCTTTGCTTTATTTGTGGTTTCTGCTGTTTCTCACATTGTGGATTTTAAAGAAAAGATTAAATAATAAATTAATTTAAACCTTTTGTATGGTAACCTGTCTCTGCCCAGTGGTCTTACGAACCAGAGTGTCGTATCTGAAGTCTGAAGTTTGGGACTTAGTGCTCTTTGTGATGATCTGTGCTTCTGTTAGGGTTATTTAATTTAAGTACATTATGAGGCAGATTTGGCCTCATCTACAAACATTACAAACTGGACCACTGGCTCACAAGGTGATTCACCTTGCAGAATTCACTGAGGGGCCTACTGCTAGACCAGAATAACTAACAGCTACTTATACTTATCCGTCAAAATACTACAATACAACACACTTCAGAATTACAAAAATATCACTTTAACGGCCAAAGGGGTTACCATGGCCCTGATTGAGCCCTAAACCACTGGCTGTGGCTTAGAAGTCAGTTTATTTTCTTAAAATTTAGACCTATTAGTACTAAATTTGGATTCTGGTCAGCTCAGCACGTCACACAGAAGCCTCTTCTATTATATTGAATTAATCATTGTTGTTGTTTTGTGCCTATGCAAACATGATGCATCTGATTAGACAGTGAGTATGGTAATCAGGGAGGAGTTCAAAGATATAAAGGCTCTGCACAATTGATGAATGTGACAAGGAGCATCTCTCTGCACACCAATGCATGGACAACACTGAGACAGATCAGGTGTGTTGGAAAATCACTGAGTACATTTTGATTTGTTGCTCTTTATGATTCAGAAGCCATATGTTCCAGATCATATTACTGATTAACAACTGTTGACCCTTGTCTCTTATGACTTACTTAACAATGTAGAATTATGTCTCTGTATGAATCTCCTAAGCATTCATGAGCAGAAGTAGAATCCAGTCATGGAGCAGAACTTCTGACAACAGGACCATCACTGTGACTGACTTACATCCTTGCTATGAGATACATGATTTAGTTACGTCTGTCAAACACTCCGTCGTCCATTATCTGTGTTTTGTTGTATTCTTCCCCTTCCAACAAATTCAAATATGGAAACCTTCTTGTTATAATCTCCATCATTTACTTCAAACAGCTGCACAGTCCCCACAAACTTCCTCATCCTCTCTCTGGCTGTGGCTGACATACTTGTTGGGATTGTGGTCTTTCCTCTCAGTATGGTGTTTTCTCTTAGCTCATGTTTGTTTCATGAAGATTTATTTTGCAAAATACGAAGCAGTTACTTCACTGACACATGTTCTAATCCTGAAACATGTTCTATTCAGAATCAGATATAATAAACCAATCTGACAGACATATTATGCTGTGTCAGCCCCTGACATATAACAGCTAAAATCAACCATCGTATTCTGCTCATGATCCTGTCTGCTGGAATGATTCAATTACTTTGAATTGGTTAGGAATTGGTGTTATACTTGCTGGACTAAACAATGACACATGTGATGAAGTCTGTTCTTTTGATACCCTTATGTACAACACTATTGGACCTATTTTATCATTTTACTTCCCAGTGATCATAATGCTCTGTATCTACCTCAAGATTTTCCTTGTTGCACAGAAACAGGCTCGCAAAATCATGAACACAACACACAAGTCTGCAGCGACTGTCAGTAAGATGGAGAGAAAAGCCACCAAAACTCTGGCTATTGTTTTAGGAGTCTTCCTCTTATGCTGGACTCCCTTTTTTCTTTGCATCACTTTTCCCTCTTTAAGCAACTCAGCTCCAGTGTCTGTGATGGAAACACTCAACTGGCTGACTTTATCAAATTCAATGCTGAATCCGTTCATCTATGCTTTCTTTTACAGCTGGTTCAGGTCTGCTGTCAGAATGATCGTATCAGGGAAAATACTCAGAGGTGATCTCACAAACAGCAAAGTGCAAGAATAAAAAAAAATCTTCAAACCTATATGTGTGAGTATGGTGTCAACCGGTTCAGTTTGTTTTAAAAGTGGTGGGGCCAATAACTGTGGATGGTCAATCACACAAGAAACGCAGAGCCAAACGAGGAGCTTGTTGGTGGTCTTAACTAAAGGAAACAGATTTCAGCATGTCTCTGGGCTTCAGCTTGAGCTGCTGTTTTCCACCTGGTCCTAGTGCTTGACGTGTCTCTGTTTACTGTAGCATAACATTGTTTTTGTACAGTAAAAATTGCAGGGGACCAAAACTGCCTTTTGAAAAAGTGCAAGGGACATGTCCCCTGTGTCCCTCCCCCAAACACTTTGAGCAACTACATTATATACATGTATACATGTGTGTGCGTGTGAGTGTGTGTGTGTGTGTGTGTGTGTGTGTGTATGTGTGTGTGTGCGTGCGTGCGTGTGTGTATAGAGATAGAAGGTGTGTGTGTGTGTGTGTGTGTGTGTGTATATATATATATATATATATATATATATATATATATATATATATATATATATATATATATATATATGTATATATATACACACACACACACACATATATATATATATGATACTTCTCAACATGCCTGCAGTGCTGTCACGTGCTCATAAGAACAGACAGCATGGTGGCAGCGGCCTATGTCAAAAGACAGGGGGGCCTGAGCTCCCCAAGCCTCTGCTGGCTGGCACACATGCTGTGAACTTAGGCGAGCACAAGACTCCTGTCTCTCAGGGCTATGCATGTGCCCAGACAGTTAAACCTGGAGTCTGATCTCCTCTCCGGGGTGGCCAAACCCAAGAGGAAGAGGCTGCACCCTGAGGTGGTCGAGGAGATCTGATGCCACTTCGGTAGAGCAGTAGTCGAGCTGTTTGTGTTTAGAAACAACACGCACTACCCATTGTTCTTTTCCACAAGAAGAGATGATCCCCACTGGGTTCCAATGCCATGGCGCACCAATGGCCTCCAGGGCTGCTGTATGCATTCAGTCTTCTCCCTACCCTACTCCTGAGGATTCAAGTAGAGGAGGTGAAGCTGATCTTGGTGGCTCCAAACTGGCCTCACATGCTGTGGTTTTCAGGGGTGGCACCTCTCCTGAAAGGGAGCCTATGGGAGCTCCCAGTGTGCCCGGACCTTCTGAGTCAGGCACAGATGGCCTTGTTCCACCCCTTCACAAAGGGGGGTCAAGCTCTGGGCCTGGCCCCTAATGGGAACCCTTTGCGTCCCTGGAATTAGCGGATATAAAGTGGCTGTCTCTCAAAGCTCCATTCCTCTTAGCAGTGACATCAGATAGGAGATTGGGAGAACTGCAGGCTCTGTCAGTGCATGAGGGCTGCTGCAGATTCTTGCCCAAGGACACAGGCGTTCTCCTCTGCCCAAATCCTGCGTTCCTGCCTAAGATACTCTCTGATTTTCATTTAAACCAATCAGTGGAGCTAAAATCCCTCTGCCCGTCCTGGGAAGAGGGTGAGGAGGCCCAAGACGGGCCATGGCTATGGCTTTGCCCAGTTAGAGCCCTGAAAATATACATTCTGTGAACAGGGGCGTTCAGGACGACAGATCAGCTATTCGTTTGCTTCCACCCCCGGTGCATGGGTAAGCTGGTATCTAAATTTAAGCTGCCTCATTTGATTGTGGAGACAATCCAACAGGCTTACACAGACTCTGGTGTGCCAGCTCCCAGCACTGTGAGGGCGCACTCCACACGGGGTATAGCAACCTCCTGGGCAATGTGGCGATTTTATAACCTGAATGTGGCTGCTGGCACTTCCTTTGGGGAATTGGTGCTAGGGGCAAGTATGCACTTAAATTGCCTTTCACTATGCCCCTGAGCCAGCAGGTCTATCTTGGCCTGGTCAGGGAGATGTCTTATTCCTTGTCAGTAGGCCTAGCAGAAGGCAGACCATCTGAGTGGCCTTTACCCCTGTATACCTGACCTCCACGTCTCATGGGGTCAGCTAAGCATATGGCTGCATCTGGCGCCTCAGCATGGGGCAGTGACACGCAGCATCTGGCGGTGTAACTAGCCTAAACATGTGCACTTCAAACACTTGTATATAGTTCTTCACTGGTTGTTTTTGTATTTACACACACTGTTTTTAGAGCACTCCAGGGGCGGTGACATCTCATTCAATTAACAGAGTCAGGGACACCAAGGCCAATCTTAGGGGGTGCTTCTGCTTTGTCTCCTCAGTCTCCTCGCAGTGTGTCTGACAGAGTCCCCGTACATATGGAAAATGTACCTGTGAGGAGAGATAGTCTTGATACAATACAGAATGTTTGGTTACATTGTAACCTTGGTTCTCTGAGTGAAGAGACTATCTCTCGAAGGGCAAGACTGTTCGGACACCAGTCCAATCAGTGCTAATCAGTGATTGCAGGTGCACCTGGGGCTCTTAAGCCCGCGCATGGGCCATACAGTGGTGTGTCTTAAAGAGGTATCCATAACGACTGTCCAAGTGGAGTCAGTCCCCGTACATATGAAATATGTAACTGTGTGGAGAGATACTCTCTTCTCACCAAGGTACCAAGGTTACAATCTAACCAAATGTTACATTTTACAGTGTATAATTTTGTTATTAGGAACCAATCTAATCCGTTCGTTTTTTAAAATGTGGTTGTAATGTAAGACATCCACAGAAATGTAACATAAATCATTATTTTTTGCATAGGAGCATAGTTTAATCATGTCTTAAGTAAACTAATGTCTGATATACACTGTTTTAAGAGAGACTTTTAAGAATAAACAATATCATTGCAATAGATTGTGGGTGGGTATTTCCTTGATTCTGGATAAAAGTGATGTATATATGATGTGATCCAGTTACACTGAAACTGGGAAAAGGGAAAAAGAGAAGTGGGAATGACGTCATCTTCGAGTTGGTGGTGTTCCAGTTACACAAGTCAGAAAACAAGATGGCAGCTGTTTTAGAGAAATCATGTCAATATGTGATTAATATATATTGGGTACTTGATATACTTATTATATAATGTGATTTGAAGTTAGGACAGACACATTATGAGGAGGGGGTCTCTGGTCTCAATGTTCGCTTTCCAGCTCAACATTGACATGTACTATGAACTCCTCACAACATGGCAGCCTCAGAGGTCTCAATCCTGTTTGTCACACTATATATATATATATATATATATATATATATATATATATATATATATATATATATATATATATATATATATATATACACACACACACACACACACACACACACACACACACACATATATATATATGTATATATATATATATATATATATATATATATATATATATATATATATATATATATATATATGCTCTGTCATCCTAAATAAAGCTGAGAGGAATGGAGGACTGAACTAAGCACTCGTTTGCCAGCTCCTTTCTCTCCCTTTGACCAAAGTCTTGGGCTGGGCCCATTTGAGAAGCTTCGGTTTATTCGGGCGAGGCCCATTTGAGTAGATTCTACAGTTTTCTTTGGGCTAGGCCCAACGTAGAAACTTCTACTGGTTTATTCAGGCTAGGCCCACCTTAGAGATCTCTACTGGTTCATTTGGGCTAGGCCCTGCTCATCTAAAATCATAGCAGCAGCATCCACGAAAGCTGTTCTTGTGCTTGCCCTGTCTGAATGTAAGCAAATTCTGGACAATTATGCAGTCCTTTTGCAGCCTACAAATACGGTGGATGAAAAGGAGACACAAAGATGGAGAAGGTAGGCTATTTTTTCTTTTGCCGTGTTAAATTGTTTTTTTAAAACTATCAGTCGCATAAAGTACTATCTAATCTAATCTAATCTAATCTAAAAATATATCCACAGTAATCCACAGTTTTACCATACACTACTTTTATCCCTTCTCTCTATAAACAATCACTATACTAAAAAAAAAAACATGAAAACAACATGTTTGGTACCAATCTACCAAGCAACTGTTTTTGCAGTTTGCACATACCACATTAACATTGTAGAGGCATTTCTCAATACAAACTATGAACACCACTACTCATATAGCTGACTTGGTGTGACAAAAAATAATCAACTCACTTAAAGTTTACACTACTGGCTGCCATCTTGTTTGTCAACTTGGGGTTGGGGACCATTTTACTTGAAATTTCCCATTCTGAAATCAGAAATCCTGACTTCTGAGTACAAATGGAATACTCCAATGTTCCTGTACCTTTCCCTTTTTAATGCTGGTTTAGTGCCAGATTAAATGTACTATAGTTATGTGTGTTGGGGTAGCTTGTTGTCTTGGTCCCAAGTGCCAATCTCTTGATAAAATGATTTTGTGAAAAATCAGAAGAGGATTTGAATGGAGTAAAAAGAGCTGCGAAGTGAAGGTCCACTTCCTTCTGGTTCATTATTGATAGCATCCATAGCAATCACCATGGCAATGCTGGAAACATAACATTCTCACATTTTTCTGTCAAGACCTAAAAGACGCTTCGAATAAAACTCAAAAACTAAAGATCATAAGCATAAACCAAACACGGATTGTGAAGATACAATGTACATTTTTGCACCAGAAAACTTATCAAAAAAATGTTATGTGTCAGCCTCAGGTTTTTGAATTTAAAGTTCAGCAAAAAATAAATAAAAAAGGGTTAAAGGCAGCTCAGCACATCACACAGAAGCCTCTTCTATTATATTTTAAATATTAATCGTTGTTGTTGTTTTGTGCCCAATGCAAACATGACGCATATGATTAGACAATGATTATGATAATCAGGGAGGAGTTCAAAGATATAAGAGCTCTACACAGTTGGTGTATGTGACCAGGAGCATCTCTTTGCACCAATGCATGGACAACACTGAGACAGATCAGGTGTGTTGGGAAAAACTCACTGAGTACATTTTGATTTGTTGCTCTTTATGATTCAGAAGCCATATGTTCCATTTATCAGAGTATTGAAGTGACTGCATGTGTTCAGATCTGTACTAATAACAACTGTTGACACTTTGTCTCTGTATGACTAACTTTATAATGTAGATTTTATGTGCTGGTTTGTAGGAATCCTGCAGTCATGGGACCAGAAGTTTCTGACAACAGGACCATCGCTGTGACTGACTTACATCCTTGCTATGAGATACATGATTTTAGTTACGTTCTGTCAAACACTCCGTCCGTTATCTGTGTTTTGTTGTATTCTTTCCTCTTCCTGTTGTCTGTTGTCTGTGTATGTGGAAACCTTCTTGTTATAATCTCCATCATTTACTTCAAACAGCTGCACAGTCCCACAAACTTCCTCATCCTCTCTCTGGCTGTGGCTGACATACTTGTTGGGATTGTGGTCTTTCCTCTCAGCATGGTGTTTTCTCTTAGCTCATGTTTGTTTCATGAAGATTTATTTTGCAAAATACGAAGCAGTTTTGACGTTTCACTGAGCACATGTTCTATTCTGAACCTGTGTTGTATTTCCATTGACAGATATTATGCTGTGTGTCAGCCCCTGACTTATAAAGCTAAAATCAACCATCGTATTGCTGTGCTCATGATCCTTGTCAGCTGGGGAGGTTCTGCTCTGATTGGAATTGGTGTTATACTTGCTGGACTAAACAATAACACATGTGATGATGTTTGTTTTATAGATATGCTCATGGCAAAAACTATTGGTTCTATTTTATCATTTTACTTCCCAGTGATCATAATGCTCTGTATCTATCTCAAGATTTTCCTTGTTGCACAGAAACAAGCTCGCAGAATCATGAACACAACACACAAGTCTGCAGCGACTGTCAGTAAGATGGAGAGAAAAGCCACCAAAACTCTGGCTATTGTTTTAGGAGTCTTCCTCTTATGCTGGACTCCCTTTTTTCTTTGCATCACTTTTCCCTCTTTAAGCAACTCGGCTCCAGTTTCTGTGATGGAAACACTCAACTGGCTGACTTTATCAAATTCAATGCTGAATCCGTTCATCTATGCTTTCTTTTACAGCTGGTTCAGGTCTGCTGTCAGAATGATCGTATCAGGGAAAATACTCAGAGATGATTTCACCAACACTAAACTGAAAAAATAAAAAACCTAAACTCAAATGTGTATGTGGTTGAAGCTTTAGCTGGGGTTCATTTCAGGTGTGGAAACCTTTTGAAAACCCAACTTATTGTTTGACAAAAATGTTTACTTTAAGTCTTGTATTGAGAAGGTATCAGGGTTTTAAGATGTGCAGTCAAAATCGGTGCTGAAAAACACCAACAAAAAATAGGAAAAAGGAAGTCATTCTTTCTTATTTTTGTTTCATTTTGTTTTTTGTTTGTTTTTTAATCTGAAAAAACAAAAACCTTTAAACCAAAGAAATTACACAGTGCTTGGAAAACTTATCAAACCACCGTCCAGTGTAAGGTGTTTGCCACTGCTGCCCTAAATGAACAGTATATTGATGATTACCGAGGGACAAGAACAAGGGGAAATATTGGATGCTGTGATGTCCAAGCCCGAAGCAGTACTGCATTAAGAACAGACATGACTGTGGTAGAAATCTCTACATGGACTCAGGAACACTTCCACAAATCATTGTCTGTGAACACACGTCACTATTCCATCCACAAATGTAAGTTTAAGCTCTGCCATGTAAAGAAGAAGCCACTTGTGAACACAATTCAGAAACACTGCCGTCTTCTCTGGACCACAGCTCATGCAAAATGGACTGAGGCAAACTGGAAAACAGTTCTGTGGTCAGACGAATCAAAAGTTGCATCAAAAGTTGCATCAAAAGTTGCATCAAAAGTTGAAATTCTTTTTTGAATCATGGATGCTTTGCTTTTCTGAGGACATTGGTCACATGCCATTTTTTTTTTCTTTGTTTGATTTCACTTGTGGTTATGCTGTGTTCAGCGTCAACTCAGAAATTGGATATTTCCTCTGTGGTCCCAACAGCAAACAAGGCCATATACGTGGCAGGGTAAATTCAATCAAGTGGTGGACCATATGAAATGGTTTTGCAGGCCGTATCTGGCCCACGAGCCATAAATTCGAGACCCCTGCTATACATATTTCAGAAAGACAATGGCATGAACGGCATACTGCATCCATTACAACAGCATGGCTCAATAGTAGAAGAGTCCTGATGCTGAACTGGCCGACTTGCAGTCCAGATCTTTCACCAATTAAAATCATTTTGTCTATCATAAAAAGAGAAATTCCAGTAAAGAAGACGCAGGATTGCTGAGGAGCTAGAATCTTACAGTTGCTCAACAGTCTGGGGTCTGCATTGTTCTATTTTGCGCTTTATAATGCACCACGCATTTTCAGTGAGAGACAGACCTGGACTGCAGGCAGGCCGGTCTTGTGCCTGCACTCTTTTACTACGAAGCCACTCTGTTGTAACAGGTGCAGAATGTGTCTTGTCATTGTCTTCCTGAAATAAGCAGGGACGTCCCTGAAAAAGTCGTGGCTTGGATGGCAGCATATGTTGCTCCAAAACCTGTATGTACCTTTCAGCATTAATGGAGCCTTCACAGATGGTCAAGTTAGCCATGCCATGGGCACTAACACCCCCATACCATCACAGATGCTGCCTTTTGAACTTTGCATTGATAACAACCTGAACTGTCCTTGTCTTCTTTGATACGAAGTCCATGATTTCCTAAACAATTTAAAATGTGGACTCATCAGACCACAGCAGACTTTTCCACTTTGCGTCAGTCCATCTCAGATGAGCTCGGGTCCAGAGAAGCCGGCGGTGTTTCTGGGTGTTGTTGATATATGTCTTTGTCTTTGCATGGTAGAGTTTGAACTTGCACTTGTAGATGTAGTGATGAACTGTGTTAACTGACAATGGTTTTCTGAAGTCTTCCTGAGCCCACGTGGTAATATCCTTTACACAATGATGTTGGTTTTTAATGCAGTGCTGCCTGAGGGGTGAAAGGTCACGGGCATTCAGTGTTGGTTTTCAGCCTTGCTGCTTACGTGCAGAGATTTCTCCAGATTCTCTGAATCTTTTGATGATATTATGGACTGTAGATGATGAAATTTATTAATTCCCTGCAATTGTACATTGATAAACATTGTTCTTAAACCGTTGGACTATTTATTCACACAGTTGTTCACAAAATGGTGAACACCAGTCATGAAGGAAGCCATCAGGCTGAAGATGGAGGCCTTTCAGGCTTAGCTGGCCTAGGGGTGACGCAGCTGACAGGTACCAGGTGGCTAGGAGGGCTGCTGCTTCAGCGGTTGCAGAAGCAAAGACCCAGATGTGGGAGGAGTTCAGGGGGACAATTGAAAAGGACTTTGTTCGCCCCATGGAAATTCTGGCAAACCATCAGACAACTCATAATGAGAAAACAGGGCTTGCTTCAGGCTGTATTCAACAAGGGTAGAGGACAACTGCACTGGACTGGGGATGTCATCAAGTGGTGGAAAGAACACCTTGAGGGACTCTGAAATCAGGCTGACACTGAGTCTGAACTCTCAGAGGGAGCTGTATCCATGACAGAGGTTGCTGAGGTAGTCAAGGAGCTTCTCAGTGGTAAGGCGGTGAATGAGATCTGACATGAGATGCTGAAGGCTCTGGATGTTGTTGGGTTGTCTTGGCTGACATGCCTCTTTAATGTCTGTGGAGTTCTGGGACAGTGTCTGTGGAGTGGCAGACCTTGGTGGTGGGTCCTATCTTTAAAAAATTGACCACAGAGTGTGATCCAATTATTGGGGTACATATGTTACTCAACTTCCATGGGAAAATCGACTCAAGGGTGCTGGAAAGGCAGCTCCAGCCCATTGTCAAACCTTGGATACAAGAGGTTGAATGCAGATGTACTCTAACTGTGGAACCATGGACCAGCTTGGAGAAGGTCTATGATTGTGTTCCTCAAGGGAACTTATAAGGGAAAGATTATTTTTTTATGTTTTGTTCCTCAGTTGTCCAGCTCATGCAGCTCGGACATTTTGCCTTGGAGTGTGTCTGTACAGCTTCATAGTCAATATATATTCAATATCTTTAGTATGGCAAAGCAGATAGTTTCTGTCTCCAGCTCATGTCTGTGACCTTCTACATGTAGCTACATGCCAGCAACCAACACACACACACTTTCGTCATACATTCCTGAAGTCTGACGACAGTTGTGGTTGGGGCAGTTTTTAGTCAGCAGTATAGGGCAATTCATTTATGGTTGTTTAGTTTAATCCAACCTCTGTACAGACGTAGGGATTGACTGCTTCAAAAGTGCGAGACACTCGTAGATCGGGGCTCATTTATAGTTTGTGGGGCTCAGAGTTTAATCTCTGCTTTTTTCAGGCAATGTGGTTCTGTTGGTTTCTTCAGGCAGGGACCTACAGCAGGCATTAGGGCAGTCTGTACCCAACTGCAAAGTGGCTGGAGAGAGAATCAGCACCTCTAAGTCCAAGACCATTGTTCTCTGCTGGACAATGGTGGACTGCTCCCTCTGGGTGGGAGACAAGTCTTTGCCTCAAATGAAGGAGTTAAAGTGTCTCTGGGTCTTGTTCACAGGGGAGGACAAAATGGATTGTGAGATCAACAGGCGGTTTGGTACTGTGTCATCAGTAATGCAGGTGCTGTTCCTGACCGTCATGATGAAATGAGAGCTGAACCAAAGGGAAAAGCTCACTATTTACCTGTCAGCCTACATTCCAACTGTCACCTGTGGTCATTTGCTTGGGGTTCTGACTGGAAGAATGAGGGGGAGGGTCCAGAATAGACAACCGGGAACTAAGTGAAGTTTAGAGCTTACTTGAATCAGTTGTAGCAATTATATTAACTAGAGACATGTAACTCATACAACACCATTTCAAAACTACTAAAATATCCCTTTAATGTCCAGAAAGGGTGACCATGGCGTGGTTGAGAACTGGAACAAAAAGCTGTGGCTCAGGGGAAGAGGGAGTGGAGTGTCAGGGGAAGAGCTTATGGCTTGTTTTCTGGAAATTTAGGTATAAGCCTCAGGGTTTCCAAATTTTACATTCAACAAGAAATTAAATTGTGAATTGTGAATTTATTTGAACAGGTGATGTTATGTACCTAATGCAAACATGATGCATCTAATTGGGCAATGATAATGATAATCAGGGAGGAGTTCAACGATATAAAGGTCTCACACAGTGGTGCATGTGAGCAGGAGCATCTCTCTGCACCAATGCATGGACAACACTGAGACAGATCAGGTGTGTTGGGAAAAACTCACTGAGTACATTTTGATTTGTTGCTCTTTATGATTCAGAAGCCATATGTTCCATTTATCAGAGTATTGATGTGACTGCATGTGTTCAGATCTGTACTAATAACAACTGTTGACACTTTGTCTCTGTATGACTTACTTTATAATGTAGATTTTATGTGCTGGTTTGTAGGAATCCTGCAGTCATGGGAGCAGAAGTTTCTGACAACAGGACCATCACTGTGACTGACTTACATCCTTGCTATGAGATACATGATTTTAGTTACGTTCTGTCAAACACTCCGTCCGTTATCTGTGTTTTGTTGTATTCTTTCCTCTTCCTGTTGTCTGTTGTCTGTGTATGTGGAAACCTTCTTGTTATAATCTCCATCATTTACTTCAAACAGCTGCACAGTCCCACAAACTTCCTCATCCTCTCTCTGGCTGTGGCTGACATACTTGTTGGGATTGTGGTCTTTCCTCTCAGCATGGTGTTTTCTCTTAGCTCATGTTTGTTTCATGAAGATTTATTTTGCAAAATACGAAGCAGTTTTGACGTTTCACTGAGCACATGTTCTATTCTGAACCTGTGTTGTATTTCCATTGACAGATATTATGCTGTGTGTCAGCCCCTGACTTATAAAGCTAAAATCAACCATCGTATTGCTGTGCTCATGATCCTGGTCAGCTGGGGAGGTTCTGCTCTGATTGGAATTGGTGTTATACTTGCTGGACTAAACAATGACACATGTGATGATGATTGTTTTATAGATATGCTCATGGCCAACACTATTGGACCTATTTTATCATTTTACTTCCCAGTGATCATAATGCTCTGTATCTATCTCAAGATTTTCCTTGTTGCACAGAAACAGGCTCGCAGAATCATGAACACAACACACAAGTCTGCAGCGACTGTCAGTAAGATGGAGAGAAAAGCCACCAAAACTCTGGCTATTGTTTTAGGAGTCTTCCTCTTATGCTGGACTCCCTTTTTTCTTTACATCACTTTTCCCACTTTAAGCAACTCAGCTCCAGTTTCTGTGATGGAAACACTCAACTGGCTGACTTTATCAAATTCAATGCTGAATCCGTTCATCTATGCTTTCTTTTACAGCTGGTTCAGGTCTGCTGTCAGAGTGATCGTATCAGGGAAAATACTCAGAGGTGATCTCACCAACAATAAACTGCAAACCTAAGCTGAATATATATTTATGAGTCTTTGTCAAAACATCCGTGAAGCAACACAGACATTAAATCCTCTTCAAAGTGAAAATTTTGGGTGATGATGTGGGAAGCAGATCTTTGGCTTAATTATAAGTTTTTTCTTGATGTTATTTTTAACAATGACAGAAGTGGAACACATGGAAGTAATGTCATGGTTTATTTATTTATTTGTCACTGTATTGTCATCTGTATGATTGACTGATGAAAATACTCTGGTTGGACTTTTTTGTTTTGCTCTGAGCAGAAACTCAGTTGCAATGAAGAAAAAAATATTTACTTAAATCTGAAGCTAGTTTTATTTATTTATTTCTCTATTTACTATCTTTTGAGCTAAGTTGTGTTAGGTTTCTCTTAAGTCACTGATCCAACATTAGCTCTCTTATACTTCACACTCTGTTGCCACAAGCCAGAGAGGCACAATATCTAGAGGGACAAATGGTATTTTGGTGGGAATGTGTCTTAGTTTTGTCAATCTGCCTCTCACTTTATCATCTTTTCAAAGGCAAAGAAAAGGCATGACTCAAATTTACTCATTCTGTCAACATTTCAGAGATTAATCACACATTATTAGGAATTTCATGGTTTCTATTTTAAAGTAACGCATTCTTTGACAGTCCCAATTTATGGTGTCCTTTACGTTTCTTTTTAATGTCAGTTATTTATTTCCCATTTAAATATATGCATTAAAAATGCTCTGTGATGTTAGGGACATTTCAAATACACTGCTTTTAGTTTTTACTTGTCTCATCAGTTTTCAAAGGATCAAGGAAAAACAGGGAACAGATACACACATACATACTTAAATAAGATAGAGGAGGAAAAAGAAAACTAATGAAGTAAACGTCAACGCGTAAACCTACACTTATAAATATATAATGAATTCAAGTCCTATTGGAAAGGTAAGATAGAATTGGTTGTCACATCAGGTCAAAGGGCGCAGAGTTGAGAAAAACACGTGTTGTGTGTTGGATCCTTTCCATATGTAATAGATTGGTAATTTCTGTTCGCCAGCTCTTAAAAGAAGAAATAAAAATACATTTTATAAAATAATTCAAGATTTGCAATCCTAGCGACAAACTGTATTTGCTAATATAAAATCTGCACAAAATTATTACAGGAGAAGTGAACTGTTTTGAACTTAAATTTCACTTTTTTAGTTGTGAGTCTTTTGTTCAGCCTTTTGTTTCTAAACCAAATCGACGTTTTTAGTTCCAGTAAAATAATTCATTTAGATTTATTTCAGTTGGCTGAAAATATTCTGCAATTGCCTTGATAGTCTTTATTTAATGAGTCTGCCAAAAGTACAACAGTGATGACCACTTACAATGAAAAATATCGTTAACTAATGTTGGAGATGACCAAATCTTACTCTCGCTTCAGTAAATCAGCTACCCTGATACTGCTGATCACGCCTCTGTCAGGGACTTCACTGTAAAGCCTGTATGTGAGTTGCATCCTTGAAAAATTGCCAAATCTTCTCTCTCATACTGGAAGATTTATTGCCAATAAGCATTATTACAACAAAGAAGTAATCCACCAAAAACATATTTCCTTACATTTTGTGTTAAATTTATATTAGATATGATGTTTGACACATTGTCTGTTTCCTGATATCAATAAAGTGGTGACTGTTGTAAGATGGAAGCTGACAGGTTGTGAAATCTTTGGTGGTCTTTGCCTTTTGCTTCTACTGCTCTTGAGATGAACAGTTTTCCTGAAGGTACTGAAGGCTTATAAATGTGATATTAGTCTGACTGACAATAGAAAACCAGAATGGTTCTGATGACAAATATCTCATCCCTGTTACACAGATTGTGTCTTCCGTGTCTTATGTAGACACGTGTTACAGAACATCAACACACTGAAATTTACTTCTGCCTCTCTTTCGTAACGTTCAATGTCGCAGTGCCCTGAGATTCCAGCCCAGTCCTTGTCCTGTTGTTAACAGAGCTTTGAGTTTCCCAAGCCCCCCATTGCCCTGGCTTGGGACACCCTTACAGTGCTGCACTCCCCCGGGAACTGACCGCCTGTCTGCCTGATCTTCTTGGCAGCCATACAGCCAAGGGAGGATTAGGACGACCAGGCTGCTGAGATAAGGACCACATGAAGTTCTCCACATTACCTCACCCGATAAGGAAACAAGCAGAGAGAGAGAGAGAGAGAGACAGAAAGCGAGAGAGGGGTCAGACTAGGAGGGATTCTCTGGATAGACGGTGATGTATAGAGAAGCAGGCAGGGGTTGTGAGGTTTTTTCAACTGATGAAGGATCTGGATAAAACTGAAGCTACCTGAGAGACCTGGAGAACTTTTGGGCAGAACAATGCAACGACAGAACAAAAATGACACAGCGTAGAGCATTGCTGGGACATCGTTTGAGATCATAATTGTGGCTGAGATTTTTAATCAGTATTTTAACATGATCTCAGATAAGACAGGACTATGACCTCAGACCCTGAATACTCTCTCTATGATACATAGCCTGCACGTTCCAACACAAGAGAGCACTTAGAAAGCAAATGAACCAAAGTGAATTAGGACAGCAGTCGTGTGGAGATTTTATTGAACTATTTTTATGGCATCCATGGCGGTAAATCCTCTGGAGGGTCTCATGTCGGTTGCTGCAAACCACCAGCTGGTCCCAAGTTCCAATGCTGAACCTCAGACCCAGCAGCACTGTGCAGCTAAAACTCCAGCGGACCTGAACGGGTACAAGAGGAGCGCACGCAGCAGCTTTGAGCAGAGGAAGTGGGTGAGTCTAAAGTGTGGTTTCCAAACTGAAAGTTTAGCAGAACATGGTTTGAAAAGAAGCAGGATTCAATAATCCTAAAAAGCCTCTTGGATTCTTTGTAACTTCAGTCATAATGTCATCATGCTAAATAGGAAATCACCTGTCAAAGTAAGATCTTTAAAGTGTTTATACTGTCCATTTTGAGAAAACTGATTGACAGACTGTGTGCTGCTCTTCACATCTCCTCTGCTGCAGGTTCACACTGTGTGTGGGTCCAGACCACACTTTGGGTCCGGTTGTCGGTCCCCAATCCAGTCCAGGACTTTAAGGAGTCAGCACTCACCAGAGAATGCTGCGCGAGAGAGGAGCCGCATACGGAACCTGCGACAGGCCTTCCACAGCCTGCAGGTAAGCAAACGTTCACAGTTTATCTCAAACGTATCTGAGTCAACACAGGACTGACGACCGCTGTGCTCCTCCTGCTGTCCTTCATACAGAGGTATTTCCTGAACTAAATGTTCTGTTTTGTGGCCTACTTCACTTTCTTAACATGAAGATTTAGGATGAAGATTTACCTAAATAAAAAAAAAAAAATGCTGTGACGCATGAACAATTTTTTTTAATTTACTAAAAAAAAATAACATTCACTACTTTTTTTTTAAATATATGCGACGTGTTCTTGACTTTGACCTCTGAAACTAATGATGGAAATTAATTCTGCAGTTTCATGTTCAAGTCCCGTCTACATCTTGAAGCAGATTTAAAAGATGAACAATGAAAAGCCTGTCTAGTTTTCCACTTTTCCTCTTGATATTCAGCACTTAACAAATTTATTACACTACTTGTCATAAAAACAAGAAAAAAACATACAGCATCATGAAGAGCTTTAACTGAGAATCTTTCTTCCTCACTGGGTTCTCTTCCCTTCATCATTTTTGACAGGAGTGAAAAATTCTAAACAGAATTCAAGTTAAAGTTAAATTTATAATTTTGATGAAAGAGCTTTCACATACTGGTGGATAAACCTTGCAGAAACATAAACAGTGTTTTGGTAATCAGCAACAGTGGTGGAAAACACCTGAAATAGGTGACAACATAGTTTAGATTTTGACTGTTTCTGTGAACTAAGACCAACTGAATCTAATGACTGGAAGTCATTGAAAGTCATTCAGCAGTTATATGAAGTTTTGTTTTCAGTTCCTGTCTATATCCTAACATAATTTTAAAACATGAAAAATGATGAGTCTCTCTCTCTCTTTAAGTTTTCTTTGTGACACCCAGAATGATAGAGTTTGAAACATATTTTTTTATTCACTTTTCAATCAAATTTTTATTACCATTTCAAAGATATGCAACACATTGCAGTGACAGCAAATGGCAACACCAGTTTGCAAATACAACCACAATTCCATTGGAGTTCGGACGTTGTGTAAAACAAAATGAGAGAGTATTAAAAAAAAAAAAGTTTATTAGTTTGAAAAGTAAATATCTAGTTTTTGTAGTGTATTCAAGTGAGGATAGATTAAACAGAATTTGCAAATCATTTATTTACATTTTCAACTATTTCCCAATTTCTTTTGAATTGGGGTTGTACATATACAATGGGAGTAATAAAAACAGAAGCTGTCTTTGACATACAACAAAATGTCATCCACATATGGTGAAATTGATTGACTGGTGTTATTGAAGGTAATCAAGTTGGTTAAAGATTTAGCTTGGCGGGTAAGAAGTTTAAGCCCCAGACTGACACTCCCCACACTCTCTGCCTTTGGTCTCATGTCATTTTCTACTCACTCTTCTGACTCTGACTCCGTGCACTAAGGACATAAAACACCTCAAATCCTAAAAAGACATTTTGAAAATATTTGAATCGTATTTTCTTCAGTGCAGTTCAATTGATCTGTTTTGTGTCTGCTTTCAACAGGCGGCTCTGCCCTCAGTCCCACCAGACACCAAGCTGTCCAAGCTAGATGTTCTGGTTCTGGCCACCAACTACATAGCTTACCTAATGGAGACCCTGGACCAGGGAGAGACACTGGCTGATCATTCCCTGTCTGCTAGGTCAGGTGGATACCTGCATCCAGTTAAAGTAAGAGAAAAGATAAAAGAATTAACGCTAACAACATCACAAGTACTGCTCTGATCTCAGCAGATGTCTGTCTAACACGAGTCTGGTTCTGCTCCAGGTTTCTGTCAGTTCAAGGAAGTTTTTCATCACTACCGTAACTTGCTAAATAACTTGCTGCAAAGCTCTGTGCTCATGGTGGATCAAGATGAGATCTGAGATCTTCCTGTAATGTGATTGGATCTTATCCTGTTTGATGTCGGGTCTTTGTTAAAAAATATAAAAAGGTCACAGTCTAGACCTGCTCTGTCTGTAAAATACTTGAGCTACCATTTGTTGTAACGTGCAGTGTGGTAGGATGTTGTCCTCCGAGGAGGTACTGTAATAAATTTCCACTCTGCAGGTAAAAAAAAAAACAAAACAAAAAAACCCCATCTTTTCAGCTTCAGTTCCTGAGCCGTAAAGCTGGTTCTGATAAGTCAGGCATGTGGGACTTTCCACACATACAGATGTGGTAGATTATTTTACACACAAAAAAATATAAACACAACACTTTAGTTTTTGCTCCATTTTTTCATGAGATAAACTCAAAAAACAAAGTTTTTTATGTACACAAAAGGTCTTTTTCTCTAAAATACTATTCACAAATTATTTGCAAATCTGTGTTGGTGAGCACTTTGCAAAAACAATCCATCCACCTCACAGGTTTGTCATATCAAGATGCTGATTAGACAGCATGATGTTTGCACATGTGTGCCATAGGCTGGCTACAATAAAAGGACACTTTAAAACAGTACAGAAAAGTCAGGGATGACGACAATAATTATATTTTAGTATTAAAGATATAATTTTGAATAACAAAAACATTGTTGGTAATCAGCAATATATCATTATTTAGCCAGCAGTGGAAACATTTTTTAAGCACTTTATAAAACATCTTTTGTAATTTGAAACAAACAGCCCAACGCACTTTACAGAAGACAGAAAATAACAGCAAAAAGATGAAAGTCAAGTAGTTAAAAGTTAAAACAAAATCTAAGAATGAAATCATTACAATAAGATCTGATAGATATCATAAAAGAGTTAGAACTAAAGAATAAAATTAAATGAATTAAAATAAAATTAAGCACAACAGTTGAAATGTATTAAAATGAAAAAAAAAATAAATAAATGAAATTAAATGAAACAGGATAAAAATATGTTGAACAGTAGTTGTAAAAGTAATTGTGGTAATAATGCAGTCCAGCTTTAAAAAAAAAAAAAAAAAAAACATTTCCAACTAAAAGCTAAATTAAAAAGGTCTTTAGTTTACCTTTAAAAACATTCAGAGAGCTTGTTTGTCCAGAGGCAGAAAATTCAACAGCCCCGGGCCATGGAAACAGAAAGCTGTCTGTTGGGTGTTAGTCAGAGACAGGGGACGAGGAACATTGAGGCCGTGTGGAGCTTTAAAAACAAAGAACATTAAAAGCTACTCTAAAAGAAACAGGTAGCCAGTGCAGAGTTTTAAGAAAGGGATGATGTGATTGGTGTCTTTTTACATGTTAAACATCTGGCAACAGTGTTTTTAACAAGCAGAGCCAATCAATCAATCAATCAATCAATCAGTCAATCAATCAATCTTTATTTATATAGCACCAATTCTTAACAAATATTATCTCAAGACACTTACCAAAAGCGTTAACAGGTCTAGACCTGTAAATAATAATATATTTTATTAACAGAGACCCCACATCAAGACAAGATAAGAAGTCTAATCTCATCTTAACCCACCATGAGTTCAGACCTTTGCAATATTTAGCAAGTTGCAATGGAGAGGAAAAACTTCCCTGTAACGGACAGAAACCTCATACAGAACCAGACTCATGTTAGACAGACATCTGAGGAGACTGAGATGGGATTAGAGAAGAGAGAATTGTATAATGTCGAGCAGGCCTGCATGCTGGGAACGCAGTGATCTAGATTGATAATACGGCACAACAAGCTCTTTAAGATAGGATGGCCCAATGCAAGTAGGTCCAGTGACTTCAGTCTTTTCTGGCTCATAAAGTAACAGTAACTGGATGATTAACAGATGTAACAGAAGCCCTCTGACTGACTGACTGACTGACTGAGGATGCAGCGAGTGTAGATGAACAAAACAAAACAGAGAGATGCCAAAACCTTACACTTCAATGGCTATTTTTTTTTTTAACTCAACAAATTTAATAAGAAGACCACAGATTTAAGACAAACCCAGTTTGACTTATTGGTACAAAAAGCTAACAAGTTGTTCTGTCACTCTCCCCAGAAGTGGCCCATGCGGTCCCTGCTCTACTGTGGCAACATGGGACATCTGTTACCGAATATCCCATCCAATCAGATGTCTCCACCTGGATATGACGGGACGCGTCCACTGGCCTCCCCCTTAGATGAAAGCAGGGAGTGATAGTCGACTCTGTGACGGACTCTAACCACTCATTCCCAGTGTTAACCAGACATCTGGTTAACAAAAGTCTGAACAGAGGAGCACATGTGATGATCAGTAATGAAAAGGTGTTTCAAAGTTGAATATCGTGTTGAATCTGCTGCCTCTTTTGGACAAATTGTTTGTTTGTATTTCCCATGCGGACCATCACCCACAGTGGAAAGTAGGTTTGCACAACACAATATCAGATATACACACTATAGATTTTGAAAGCCAAGTTTCCAGGTACCTATTTAAGCTCATTGTATAATTAAAAACTGTTCACGTCTGGATTAAAAAGAGAAACGTGAGTCACATTTATCTGCAGCTAGTAGTTACAGCTACTTGTATAATCAAAGCAAATCACACAGCTCAGACAGATTTAGTTTCACCTTAGTTAGAAGTATTCATTTATCATCTGAAGATTCATTTATAATCTGAAGATTAGAAAAAAAATGTTTTCAGGAACAGCTTTAATACAAGGAAATGAAAAGGCTGCTGCTCGTAACTCATTACATTACAAATCATCACATGGGAGAGCAGTCAGTAACTTTTTATCTTGATTTATAACCGTGTGTGTGTGTGTGTGTGTGTGTGTGTGTGTGTTAGTGCTGTTTTTTTTTTTTTTTTTTTTTTTGCTGTGTTCAACCTTGTGCTCTGTTGAAATAATGAAATGTGTTCATTTGTTTCTGGGTGTATGGATTTTAATGCAAACATTCTTATTCATCAAATGATATTATACAGCCCTGAAAACAATCCACTCTGAGGTCTTATCCTTTTATCTGGATGTTTGTGGCGCTGCTTGGGGTTGATATTTTTGTGTTAGCACGTGTGTGTGGGAGTAAAAGGACGGATGGGCAGATGGGCAGTGAGGGAGGGATTGTTTCGGGAACACAGCTGCTGTGTGATCACGTATCTCTGCAGTAATGATCACTTAGTTCTCATTACATCTCTGCCACAGAATGCAACCTTTGACTTTGAGCAAAACATCTGCAACAACAACTTGTGTTTATGTGTGAGTGTGAGTGTGTGTTGTCACTTAAACACATCTCTAAGGTAAAAATCTGATGGTGTCAGTGTACAACCTGTTTCTCTACACTTTAGGTGCTTTTTCATCACAGGGACTTTACACAGGAACTATGTGATTTTCAGGGTTGGGAGGGTTACTTTAAAAAAATGTATTCCGATACAGTTACCTGTTAAAAAATATAATCAGTAACATAATCCAAGTACAATAATATTAAAGTAATATAACTTGATTCATTGAGTTACTTTTAAATTACTCCAATACAAAACATGATAATAAAGACAAAAGAAACTAAATATGAATAAAAAATAACAAACTTTTGTTTAAAACAACTGAACAATATAACCTTGTTAAAGAAATACAGGAAACCAAGTTTAGGTAGTAGCTTATAGTCCTGCAATGAAAGTGCTGAAGTCTGGACCATAAAGCAATTCTTCTTTAAACACACCCAGTGTTCACCTGCTAAATTTTACACAAAACATGCCAAATAAATGAATGAATGAATGCAAAAAAGAAAAGAAAAGAAAAGAAAAGAAAAGAAAAGAAAAGAAAAGAAAAGAAAAGAAAATCATAATGTAAATTCAGGCTGTGGGCTTATGAATTTTGAATTAAAAATATGGTCCTACAGAAAAGTGTTTAAAACAGAAGTAAAGTCTGATCCTTATACAGTAAACACAAAATTATCTCACTTTAGAAAAAAATCACTGCAATAAACCTCTGTGATTCTAACACCAGCACTTTATTAACATCATTTTTTGTTTCTGCACAGAGTTGAAGATATTAACACACATTTATCCTGCTCTCTCTGTCAGAACACCTTGCTCCACAGCCAACGGCTGACTGTCACTCACCTCACAGATCAAAAAACATCTTTCAGACTCTTGGTGAGTGTGTGAGACAGCCCCTCCCTCTATAGAGTGACAGACTGACAGCAGGAGAGGATCACTTATGGTTTACCTGCAGCACAGACACATTAAAAGTTAATGTTTAACATACTCATGTAGGAAAAAAATAACATCGGGAAGGAGGAGTGACAATTATTTGGACCTCTTTGTTTTTAATACCATGCAAATCACCCATGTTCCTAATATGTAAAGAAAAACCTCACTGACTATATTTCCAGAAACAGAATCCTTTGATAATTCTTGAACTGAAATTTTCACCCTGCTGAAGCATTTTGTGTGATTACACAACTCCATACCATCGACTTTTAAGAGACGTCTGAAGACTCAAATGTTCAGGAAACACTCAGGCACTTAGTCTGACCCTTCTCCTCTCTGTCCACAGGGGTCGAATGAATCAGAAGGTCTCAGACCCAGCGCTTAGTGAATGAAAACACTGTTGTATGGTATTGCTGTTTTGGAATTTTTAGCAACATTATTTAGATGAGGGGGGGGTCCTTCTTCTGGCAGCACCTGTGGCCAAACAAACTTGAAGCACTTCGTCACACCAATAAATGTACAGTAAGTAAATAAATAAATGTACCCCTTGTAACAGCCTGCCTTGGGGGAGTACTTTCCAGAGGTCCAGGAACTTTGGGGGATGGAGACTGCAAGTTGAACGTTTCTAATTGGTGGGGCTCCCACCATGTTTTTTATTACCTCCTTTTGTCCACAATAAGTTCACACCCAGCTGTGACTGACTTGGCTGAACAACTCCAAAACAATGGTCTTCTTTGAGCCTGATGGTGTGAATGTGTCTCTGTCAGCTCCTGGTGTTCCAGTTTAAAGAGTGACCCTGTAAACTGGGGACCTTCAGCTGAACATGTCAGTGTGTATCCAGTTTACAACAGCTGTTGAAACACAGAAGAAGTCCTCAGGAATGAATAAAGGGTGACCCAGCGAAATTCAGAATGAAATATTTTATGTTTTGTCACAAAATAGATTGACATAGAAACAACAAAATTCCATCTCTGGCTGCAGCTCTCGGGACACTTCTCCTTTTCTTGTTCAACATCAAACTCTTGATCTTTCTGGTTTTCGCTCCAGAGTCCCTTGTTTTGAGCCCTTCATGAGATCCAAACTCCTGGTGTTTACAAACGTCTTCCTGTTGAAGTCAGTGAAGTTCCACAGAGATTGCCAGTTGAAATGTGCGTCTCCTTTTCAAGTTTAATTTACATATGAAGCTTCAGATACTTCTTACAATGGGTAGCAAAGGAAGTACTAATGTCATAAACCAAGGCTTCTATATGGAATGAAATGTACACACATGAAATGTACACACATCTACTTTATACCTGAGAGAAGAAAATTTACATTTAAATTCATTATGTAATAAACCATGAAACATTTCATCCTGAATTTTGCTGGGTCACCCCAATCTGAAGACGATATGAGGGTTAATGATGATCTAAATGTCTCAATCAGCAGATTTCAGTCAGAGCTGGAAATGTAGAACAAAAAATGAGCAGAAAGAACCATGTAGTTCTTGGGAATGTTTTACCAGGAACTAAAAGTTCCTATAATGGTTTATCTTTGACAACAAGTCAAAGCTCATAACTATGCGAATGAGCTCATCATGATTATGAAACAGATTTCTAGACTCTGTCTGACACGCAGCTAAACACAGGTCCAGAGGGAGGCTGGAAAACCCTGTTTGTAAGTAAAATAAATTTAAGTTCCTGTTTGGTCCATGTGATGGTCCACTTATGTATCTTAAATTCATCCATTTAAACAGAGACAGAGGAAATTTAATTAAATGGAGCAAGAGTTGAGGCTCTTTATTGATAAGTAATGTTTCCACCTAACACACAAAATACACCAAAAGAAATCCAGAAAAAGTAAAGAACGTAAAAAAAAAAGAAGTTGAAGGGTAAATCCAGCAGAAGAGACTAAATGTTTTGAGCGGACAGGAAAAATGTTTCCAGTGTCCTCATGCTTCCACTGTTTCAATAAATCAACCACCAGTTTGCAAACTAGTGTGTTTTATTGCTGTCTGATTACTCTGTAAATGCTCAGCACTGGAATCAGTTCCAATAAGTCATGTAGATATGCTCGGAGGCTCCAACAGATGACTTACTGAAATCATCTTCCCCTTTAAAAAGATGGGCTCAGCTCCACCAGCAAAAGCCCAGTGTTCAAGGCTAGCTCCATAAATCTGCCCTGGGAGAGGGGAGGGGAGGGGAGGGGGTGTTTTCCTGTGAGAAGTGGTGACTTATTTGGAGCTGCTTAGTCCAACTTCTAAACCAAAGGTTAAAGAAGGACAGGGGAAGCTGTACAGTTTGGTTAAAAAGGGTTTTACCACAAAGGAAAACCAACAGAATCAGGGTTGTATCTGACATTATCTGTGTAAAATGATCAAAGAAGTCACTGAGTTCTTACCTCTGATTACAAAATACTTTGTGGGAGTTGAAACCAAAAACAAAGCAGCAAAATCTTTAAGCGTCTCCATTCTGAGAATCCTTTCATGATGTAACGTCATTTTCTGTTTTGATGATCAGTCAGTGCTTAAACATCCACTAAAAGATAACTTCAGCCTCACTTCTTCACTGAAACTAATCATACAGAGCTCAAAACATCAAATCACCAAACCTACCTGTGCAAGTTAATGAATTCACAGGAACAAACTGAGCTCCTGTTCAGTGTTTTGAAGCAGTTTTTAAAATATGTAAATGTTTACTATTAATCTGAATACAAAATCACATGTCCAAAGACGCTGGGATGCTTTCTAAACTGTAAATTGAGACAAGGTTTGATAATTTTCAAACTTTGACACGTTTAACTGAAAATAACTCAAAGAAAACTTAATGAGTGTCTTTGTTCTGGCAAAAGTCTATAAATGAAAAAAGTTCAGCAAGCAAAGGGTTCACATTTCCTACTTTTGCATCTGTATGTGTTTCTGTCCATGTTTCTGTGTAAAGACAGATAATTAGCCACTGGAGCAGCTTTCAGAAAGTTTGTGTCCAAGCTTTCAGCCCCCCTCATCACTTCACGTCAGAGATAATAAAATACTTCACTATCTCCCGCTCATTATAGCCAGAACATGCTGATTAGAGCCTGGATTTATGGGGCTCTGAGGCCACACTCCCCTCTGATTTGGCCGCTCCTCGGATGGGACTGGGTAGAAGTGGAGAGAGTAAGACAGTGAGGAGGAGGATTGATAACAAGGAGGAGGGAGGGGTGGAGGGGGAAAAAAAAAGAGAGAGAGAGAGAGAGAGAGAGAGAGAGAGAGAGAGAGAGAGAGAGGAAATCTGGAATTTAGTTGATCAAATATATGAAATTTGGAAAATGCAGCTGCTTTGTATTTTCTGTTTAGTGCTGCTGCAGCCAATATAACTTTTTGTTTACCAGCATCATCTAAAACATGCTGTCAGGGAGATCAGTGTTTCATGAATCTATAAAGAATTAGCAGAATCATGTTTATCAGTCTTTACATATTTTTTCCTTACCTTTTCTAATCCAACTTGTGGTCCATGGTGAGTTTTTCTTCCCCAGTGTCATGGTGGCCCTAACTTTAACGGCAACAGAAATACTGTGGAGAACAGCAGTTTGTCAAGCCAGGCAAGGACCAAAAACAGCAGTTTTTACCCAAAACACTCACTTTGACCAATGTAAACAATCTACAGCTTCATGTGAAATCAGTGAGCGAATGAAAGACAATATGTATGATTACATTATCTGTGGACATTTACAGACCATCAAGTATAAGACAAACTTGTCATTTAAAGGCACGGTCAGTTGTCACTAAAAACAAGCATGAATTTGAATGTAGCATCTTTTCAGTACATCGTTTAGCCCCCACACTTGTAGGTCCTACATGATGACGCTCTAACTCACATGCACGAGCACTGCTGGTTTATGATCATATGATCGTGACTGGTTCAAAACCACAGACTCAAACTGGTCCTCAGAACATCGTTTTTGTTTGCACTACGTTACCAGTAATCAGGGTATATGTAGTTTTTCTGCCATTCTCCAGCGTACTTGGATCCCTCTTGGTTATGCACATTGAATCAGGACTCGTGCACGCCAGCAAAATGTACGCGCAGGAGGCGGGCAAAACGTCAGGATGGAATTTGATTGGTTTAACAAATTGGCTGCCAAACGCTAGGATTGGTTGGTGTTTTCCACGGTTTACTCCTGCTGCAGACAGCTGATATTTTTTGCTCTATTTTAAGAACACATCGTGCATTGATAGGAACATGAAGATCATGTAAACTAGAATAACAAAAAGTGTATCTAAATCTGATTAACCAACCCTGACTTTAACCAGAAACCTCCTAAGTCAAAGAAGAGCACACAGACTGCAGAGTCTGATACCTGGGTCTCAATAAAGGAGTCAGAAAACCACATCCAGACAGAGAACTGCACCAATAGTTTATAGTTTGATAGATTACTACACAAAGTTAAACCTGGATTCAGAATTCAGAACTAAAGAATTTAGTTTTACTAATTTACAGTCAAACCTGGTCAACAGCTCACAGCCACAGATGACGCTGGTGTTTCAGTGAAAAGTGTGACCCTGTTAACTGCTGACTGTTAATCACTGACATATTCAACTACAGGTCTCCAGTTAGCACGGTCACTCTTTACTCCAAAACACGGGTTGGTCTGTAACAGTTGTGATCTTGTCAGAATTAAGTAGAACTTGAGTCACAACTGACCACAGAAAAAAACAGGCATTTTTAATTCGGAGTTCAAAGAACACCAAATGCAGCTTCTGTTGTCAAATCGTGGGAGCATCCTGATGATCCTCCTTCTTTTCATATTCGATCAGAAAACAAAACAATGACCATCACACTGAATTTCTTGATAACATTTTCTTTAATTTCATCTTTACTCAAGTACATTAAACTTATAGATCTCACAGTCATACATCCAAACATCAAAACATGTTAACAGATTCAAATCAAGTAATTTTAGATCTTTGAGTGAGTTAAAAAGGTGCGTGCACCTTCCTGACTCACACCTTGTCCATCAACAGGACTATTCTCTCTTGTGTTTTAACGTGACACTGGATCTATTTTTAACCAGGGTTTGGTCCGCTCCAGTGCTCAAGTCTGGGACAGAAGTCACATTTATAGAATAACCTGGACTGATAATGAGAACTACACCTGGATAGTTTCAAAATCAAAAACAAATGAAGGATCAGCCAAAGCAGAGGAGTCACCACAGCTTCAGTGCTTTAGGGCTGCCCGTTTATTCATTTCTGGAATGCATAGTTGGAAGAATTCTTGGAAATGGGGGACACACATAATAAATATTGTTATAAACAATATTTATTATTGGAAGGAAATTACTAAGTGTCACAGACCTCTCTTACAAACTTTTCTCGTAGCTGTTTTATTAATCTGAATACTTATTAAAGGCCTCTGATCAGTAGAAGTGATAAACACTAATCTACTTAACAGCTCAAGGTGACATTTTTGTACTTAAATCAACATTTATTGGAGCTGCTGTGCACCCACTGATGGCTTCAGTCTGATTCTTTCATCATTGTGCTTAATAAGGTGTTAATATTCACTCGTTTCACAGTGCTCCACTCAGTGGGGGTATATAAAGACATCTTCATCAGCAATAAAATGCCAGCACTTGGATTAAATGCCCTCGCATAATGAAGGGGTTCATCTGTAGATCATTGAGGTAACATTACAGGCACACACTTCAAGTAATTTCAGGTTTGAAGACAAAGGATTCATCACTACGTAATCATAAATAAAAGCACACATCTTCACGTATGATTTACAAGTCGTTCAGAAACTTGTTAAATCATCAAATGGTTTTAAAAAATGTGACTCTGAAGAAAATGGGATGTAGCCGTAGATGCGACCAACATTTCCTGAGGGAGAATGTGGTCTAAGGCAAAGGACGCTCACATGTTTTCGAGTGGACTGCTATCATCTTAACTCACATGAAGCAGAGTAAAGCTTCAGCTTATGAAATGCATTTAGGTTTAAGTTAAAATATAGAGAACATCTAATATAAATGATTTGAAGGTGTAAAAAAAAAATAAAAGTCTTTGTACGCTTTGGAAAAATCGAGGTATTTCTGAGCATCAGGATGATAACAGACGTGTTGGTAGTGTAAAGGACTTGTGCTCTAGTGGGTTTTTAAAGGGCCTAACATTTCATTAACCAGGAAGTTTAGAGAGAAAAGCTAAAGTGTTTCCTCTCTGCTGCTTGAACTTGGTTACTTTGATTGTCTGGTTGAATCTGCAACTCCAGCAAACTGCTTTAAAATTAAGATTTAAGGCAACTGAGACGTACATGTCTAAGTTTTCAGGCATGTGACGCAGCATGCCGACACAGCAAAGGTCACAGGGTGGTGAGATACAGATCAACATGAGCTTTGAAAAAGAAAAGAAGTATCTCATGTTTACTCTGAACTGCTAACACCTCCTTAAGAAACATGTTGGGACAGCTTTGCCGTTTATATGCTCAACAAGACGCATGACAAAACAACGCCATGGAGTCCGTTATCAAAGGCACGGACAGCACTGACTCAAAATACAGCATCTCTTTGGACACAATGACAATGGATGGCTTGAAAATGTTGAAATGGTGAAAGTCAAGAATTCGCTGATTCCAAAAATCATGACAATGATGATATTTAAATCACACTTAATACAAATCGCCCACATACTGGCACTGACACCGACCTGGATTCAAACAAAAAAAGACGGGCACTTACAAAGAGGTTCAAAGTTCAGATACAAAATAAAAAGAGACAGGATCCAGCTTTACTAATTCATCTCTAATAAATGCAACACAGCTTTCAAAACAGGTTGAGTCACTGTGAATGTTGTGATTTGCAAAATTGAAGCCACAAAGGAATCACATTCTGTTACGAGAAACGTTTGACACAGAGTAACGTGACGACATTATGCTTCCAAAGTTCAAGAGAAAAATTTGAAATCAGTGTGTGAGTCGAACATTTAGCAACAATAGCAAATCACTTTTGTGAGAGCTTTCACAGCAGGTGCGCGCAAAATATCACCGTCCGTTCAAGCAGTACGGTGAACCCTGAACGCACTCAGAATCTGAGAGACCACACAACCACTGTTATTCTTTATGACAGTTAGTGGGTGGACCCAGTCGTCATCGTGTCCCTAAATATAATTGGTTACAATCCTCGTCTTTTTTGATTGGCTGTTGTTTGTGTGTCGGCCGGCGAAAGTAAACAAGAAAGGACAGTGAAACGCTTAATTCCTTTGAAGATTCCTGAAGAATGCCCGTGGAAACGCCTCACGGAAGTCATTGGATTTTACTAGCTTCATCATGCAATTCAGTTGCAAGTTGCGTTCAGGGTTCACCATATTGCTCACGCACAGAGATAGTCTGCGCGCAAGTGCGGTGAAAGCTCTCACAAAAGTGATTTGCTCACTCGAATGTTTGAATTGCTCGCGAGCAAACGTTATCTGCTAGTTTGAACGTTGGACATGCGCATGCGGCTCCTCTGCAGCCGCGCACTCAGATCTCATGTTTGCTCTCGATTTTTGGCAGTATAATGTCATCATAGTAACAACCTGTTTGGAGAAAGATTTGTGCGTCACACGGAACAGCTGAAGGTCCTTCAACAAGCTGTTTTTGTTTCTAGTGACTCAGAGTGCTGCTGTGCTTCATTCAGGGCAGTCACATATGGTGAGAGCAGTGTTGGAGGCCCGTGTGTAGAATGTGGTCACTATTGGCTACATGGTTTAAAATATAACTCCTATGAACACCAGACACCTTACCGAGCTTTGGTTTATCATCAGAAGATCGCTCAGTGAGAGAGGCACTAAGATGGTTTTGGATGACTTCTATTTCCTGAACATGTCCTGTATCAGAAATGCTCAGGGTACGTTCACTATCAGAGAATGAAGAAACTTCAAACCTATTAACATAGGTTAAAAATGTGATGTCAAAAACATTCTTTGACGAGCATATTGCCTAACGCACACAGCTTGCTTGGTTTGTGGTCAGCAGCCTGTCTGCTACAGCCCTGCTGCTGCCACCCGAAACGACATTTCAGTCACAATAGTGTGAGAAAGACCTGATTTTTTTTTCCTTTTAAGTAACAGAGTTAAAACAGTGTAGAAAGTGCAATATTGCTCATGTAAAGTCAAACTAAGGAGCCACTGATAATTCAACGGTCTATTTGTTGTAAAGAACGGCAAAGAAACCACAAAATAAGAGCTGAATCTTCAAAGCTAAGGTTTCTTTGCTCTGTGCTTTGGCTGCCCTGCTCATGCTGGTTTTGCAGCAGCTGTAACCTGCCAACAGGGCTGGTGGAAATGAAAGCAACATATTCCTCGATTTACACAGGCATGCTCCAATTTCAAATCACTGACACATCCTCCAATTATGAAATAATGAAAGTTAACAATACTGCTCTGGTGTCCTAAATGTGTCTTACAGCCTACTGATGAAGACTACTACCCATAATCTACACAAAATCACATACAGCAAGAGTGTTTCTGTTAAAAAGACCAGAATTATTCAAGTCATTACAGACGACCATGATGAAAAATCTCCCCACTTCTCATTAGGTTTGTGTGTGTCTGATCAAAACAGGAGACTACACACCAATGCCACTATATTCTGAGACTCGTAAACAAACAAACAAAAAAAATACCACCTCATCACTCTGAAGGTTTGGACAAGAGTTAAATTACCTGCAGACGTCTTCTTATTTTTCTACTGATAAAAAAGCCAATAATGCTGTTTTTAGGTTTTAAAAAAAGTCTCAACAGCACTCTTAAGAGTGATTCATAATCCTGTGAGCTTAAACTACCATTAAAGGCAGTGTGAGGACTTTTTGTTTGGAGTTGACTGCAGTGACACCTGTGGTCAGAATCGGTAGTGTTTTTCCAGGATGAAGACTATCAGGATGAGCACCATCACCCACTGTCAAATGAATGGAGACCACAGGCCTCTACTAAGAAGCTGGATTTTCTCTTAGCGAGGTAACTTCTGGGTCAACCCTGGATTTTCTGTCCTATGAAGCTGGTTCACTTCTTACCGGGATGAATCACCGTGGTAACATGTGCTGAGCATTTTACCAGAGGCCTGTACTGTGAAGCTGGATTCACACATGTGGAATCTCTCTCTGTTACCTGAGTTGACTTAACGAGACATTCACAATCCTGATAAGCGATACTACGAAGAAAGGTATCAACTCACTCAATGAATCCAGGGTTTTCCGGCTTTGATCAGAGCGCGCTCACAATAAAGAGGTGGAGTCTGCAGCGTCGCTTTTAGCCTGGATGACGTGATTAAATTCTTTGTATTTCAAAAGAATAATTGTCTGCTCCTCCGTGGTACAGTCGGCTGCTCTGCATGGTTTCTCCTGTTTCTCCATGTTTGTGATTGGTCAGACGCTGCTGACTCTACCCCTTTAGCGAGTTGATATCCAGCTTCATAGTACCGCTTATCAGGACTGTCTTGTTAAGTCAAACCAGGTAACGGAGAGAGATCCTGGATGTGTTAATCCAGTTTCGTAGTACAGGCCTAAGATCTTCTTTCTAACACTACTTTTCTTTTTTCAAGACAACTTTTCCCAGGATGCAAAGTGATACGGTAATGTATTTATTTGTAGTTACGCAGCACTGATGTTTGAAATGTGACATCAATCTGATTTTGTAAACTCAGTTTGCAGTTTAGTCTCCAGAAGGTGAGCAGACTATCTGTTAGTGTTCCTCACAGCCCAACTCCAACTTCACCAATCAGAGCTAACGTAACCTCACTCTTCATTTTATTGACAGACTCTCAAGTTTGATCAGATCACTGCAGAATAACTGCTGCATGTGGGTTGAAATGAGCATTATCATAAAAAGCTGAACCTGTGTTTCAGCCCGTACTCTATCACTCTCCTGTTTAGCTTCCTTCTGCTCTTCAGCTCTAGTATCCAACATCACCACAAAATAAATCCAAGAAATTCTTTTCAGCAGAGAAAAAAAAGGACAGATTTTGCTTCTCGCTGCTAAACCTTGGTGGTGTCGTTAAAGTGACTTTCGATCTAAGTGCTGTGAACTGATTTGTGTCTGACTCAGTGACGGAGAAATAGCAGTTAGAAACAACCTATTTTGGTGCTGATAATCTCATTTTAAACTGTGGGTTATGATCAGGCATACATCTAAAAATAAAACTTTTCAAGATCACTTATTCAAGCACCCTTAGGTGAATTCCTGATCCAGACATTTGACGACTACAATACACGAGTCAGGGGACGGGTGAAACTGTCAGTGAGATGACATGAAACAGACTAGAAATGCTTTGTTGTCTGGCAGACTGCCGGCGCTCTTTGAAAGGATGATTAATTTTCTACCTGCAGGTAAAAAAACCCACAAACTTAAAGCAGGGTGACGAGGAAGTCTGCAGAGTCTGGACTGAAGAAAAAAACAAACATTCATGTTGCACATAAGATCTATCGGACCACATTCTATACTGAGCTCAACCCTCGATTCGTTGCATATTCTATGAACACAAGTCCTTATATACATAAAAACAGTGGACAGCAGGGCCTTCCTTTGTGCTCTCAATCAGGACATGCATGAGGACACAGCAGACACACACAGATAGGATCACAATAGTCCAGTTCTGTTCCCACCTGACAGCTCAGCATGTGACTCAGCATTTTATCATCTGTCATAGCAGCTTGGAGGAGACTATTTGTACTCAGCCAGGGCCACAGATACTACGTCTGAGTTGAGCCCTCAAAGCTCAGATTCTTTTCATCTCACATCCTCTGGTGGTTATTCTAGGATTTTATAGATCTGTCTGTTTCTACAAAAATAACATATTTCACATTTATCATTTAACTACCTGATTCTGAGACAGACAAACAGACTGTTTCCAGTCATGAAGCAGGAGTGCTCCCCACTTTAAAGCAAACGCCACGCCATCATTGGCACACGTCAGCACAGACCTGCGTGCATCAAAGTGTTGCCAGTGATCAGCAGATGTGTTACTTCTTCTTTTGCTGCTATTCGGCCTTTTGACGCACAGTTCCAGCCTGGCTAAAGTTCAGTTTCTGAGATTTCTTTTCTTCAAAAATATATAGAAGTGAGTGTTATTAAAACACATTTTCCTCACGTAGATTTTAAAGTCCATAAGCCTTTTCTATAACCAGATTCAACTGATTATGCCACTAAAAACACAAACAAACCATCTGGACATATTCTTTGTGATGGCCTGCTTCATCTATGATCTGTTTTACTGCACTTGTCACGGACTTACTGGAGGTGAAACTGCTTCTTGTGCATACCTTAACTCTGAGAAATAAAAAGATCACAAGGCAGTTTCCTGAACTGTGTGTGCTGTCAGTTGACAAGAGGGCTGAGCGACCCTTGTTTCCAGGTCTGCCTCGTCTGGCAGTGCTCTCTCACTCTCCGTATCCCTCTCCCTTGTGGCTGTGTCCTCCTTGCAGGACGTCGCTCCACTGCTGTCTTTCTTGGCCATCTGATAAGGCTGGTTGTTGATTTCTTTGGGCTGGGCAGCAGAAATAATATTAAATAATTAGCTTGAAGGGAAAATACACAAGAGCACAGATGGAAACGTTGGGGTACCTTTAGAGCCAGAGGAGTGATGCAGCAGAGTTTCTCTCTGTAGCGCTCAGGCAGAAAGAAGAGCAGTGGGCGCAGGACTGGAAACACTGTGCCAGGGGTCAGCTCTTTCTCCTTCATAGGTCCTAATATGTTTGAGCACATGTACGAGACAGAAGAAGTTTAACATTTAAACTGTTTTTAAGCAAACTTCATGGTTAGAATTAAGGTTAAAAAAATAACTACAATTGAGGAGGAGCTATTCTTTAAACAGATCAAGACCAACTACAACCGAACGACTCCTTCAATGTTTAAGTCAGCCATATCCAAAGTCAGACCTGAGGAAAAATCATGTCCCTATACCCTTTTCATACGGTCCCCAGCTTTTATCCTATATTGTTTTAATAATGGCACTGAAATTATTCAGGTCCTAAATAATGTGTGCATCTACATTTTAACTCAAGGTCATAAACCAAACCAAAGTCTATCTAGTATCCTATTTAACCTATATTCAATGGGATACACAACAAAGACAATATATTTTTTGTTCGAAATGATAAACTTTATTTTTTGCAAATATTCACTCATTTTGAATTTGATGCCTGCAACTCTTTCCAAAAAGTTGGGACAGGGTCAGCAAAAGACTGAGAAAGTTGAGGAATGCTCAAAAAACACCTGTTTGGAACATTCCACAAGTGAACAGGTTCATTGGAAACAGGTGAGAGTCATGATTGGGTATAAAAGCAGCATCCCCGAAAGGCTCAGTCGTTCACAAGCAAGGGTAGAGTGAGGTTCACCACTTTGTGAACAACTGCGTGAGCAAATAGTCCAACAGTTTAAGAAAAATGTTTTTCAAGGTACAATTGCAAAGAATTGATGGATTTCATCATCTACAGTCCATAATATCATCAAAAGATTCAGAGAATCTGGAGAAATCTCTGCATGTAAGCAGCAAGGGCGAAAACCAACACTGAATGCCCGTGACCTTTGACCCTTCAGGCAGCACTGCATTAAAAACCAACATCATTGTGTAAAGGATATTACCACGTGGGCTCAGGAAGACTTCAGAAAACCATTGTCAGTTAACACAGTTCATCACTACATCTACAAGTGCAAGTTCAAACTCTACCATGCAAAGACAAAGACATATATCAACAACACCCAGAAACACCGCCGGCTTCTCTGGACCCGAGCTCATCTGAGATGGACTGACGCAAAGTGGAAAAGTGTGCTGTGGTCTGACGAGTCCACATTTCAAATCGTTTTTGGAAATCATGGACGTGGTGTCCTCCAGGCCAAAGAGGAAAAGAACAATCTGGATTGTTCTCAGGTCAAAGTCTCAAAGCCAGCATCTGTGATGGTATGGGGGTGTGTTAGTGCCCATGGCATGGCTAACTTGACCATCTGTGAAGGCTCCATTAATGCTGAAAGGTACATACAGGTTTTGGAGCAACATATGCTGCCATCCAAGCCACGTCTTTTTCAGGGACGTCCCTGCTTATTTCAGCAAGACAATGACAAGACACATTCTGCACGTGTTACAACAGCGTGGCTTTGTAGTAAAAGAGTGCAGGTTCTAGACTGGCCTGCCTGCAGTCCAGACCTGTCTCCCATTGAAAATGTGTGGAGCATTATGAAGCTCAAAATACAACAACAGAGACCCCAGACTGTTGAGCAACTGAAGTTGTTCATCAATCAAGAATGGTAAAGAATTCCACCTCCAAAGCTTCAACAATTAGTGTCCTCAGTTCACAAACACTTATTGAGTGTTGTTAAAAGGAAAGGTGATGGAACACAGTGGGAAACATGACCCTGTCCCAGCTTTTTAGGCACGTGTTGCAGGCATCAAATTCAAAATGAGTGAATATTTGAAAACAAAACAATAAAGTTTACCATTTTGAACAATAAATATCTTGTCTTTGTAGTTTATTCAATTGAATATTGTTTAAACGGGATTCACAAATAATTGTATTTCTGTTTTTATTTACGTTAAACATAGCAACTTGCCAACTTCATATGAACTGGGGTTGTACATTTGGACTTTGGCTGCTTTTATAAAGCTAAAGCTCTGAACATTCAGCAGAAACTCAAGAACTCTCACAGCTGACGAGTTTAAATAAAAAAATATATATATATCATGATGTGAAAATTTGCTTCATGAACATCCAGAGTTCAAAAAAAGTTATGAAATCGGCAGAAAAGGGAAAAAAAAAAGAATGAATTCAGGCCAGTGGGCCAGTTGTAGTGCTGAGAATGTCAGCTGTTAATTCTGATTAAAGCAGCAGTTCTAGATATAGTTACAATTAACTTAGATTCGTGCAAAATGAAGGGGAAAAATATGGATAAATATTCAGATTATGCAGAAAATAGAGCAGCCAGTGCACCAGGAAGTAAAGAAAAACATCAACTGATGGTTACTGAAATTTAGGTGTTCAGCTGAACTGAAGTGAAACTATTGAAACCAGTAAGAACGTGTGAACTGGGGTGTGTGTACCTGTTATTAAGCTGACGATGAGTCCCACAATGACCACAGTGGTTGAGTTGTGAGCGCTGTACCACATGTAGGACAAGGAATAGAGCGCCTCTACACCTGTCAGCCTGGAGGAAAGACAGCAGACAACACTTCAGCATCTTCAGTCTGTCTGTGGAACTCACTACAACAACTAAGTCCCTGCATATCTCTACAGTTTGTTCTTAGGACGCACCTCGGCTTGGCTGTAGTGCTGACAAGTCCGGTCATGACAGTAGTGGTCATGTTGTCAAACAAGGGGAGGGCGGTGGCATTAGGTGGTGGCACAGCAGGGCTGGACATACGCATTACAAAGCTGCCAATACCAATCCAGAAGGCCATCACAAGACCTGCCACTAACCCCACCACTGCACCCTGAGGAGAGGACAAAGAAGACCAACTCAGATCTGACACAGTTTGGTTTGTTTCTATGAAACGCTGCAGCCTAATGTAAAGAAAAAAAAAATCCACATAGATAGCGAGAACAACATTTCAATGTATGTTAGCTCACTACACCAACGGCAAACTCACAATGGGGTTGGCACAGGGGAAAAACATTCCCAGACAGAAGAGGCCGAGCAGAGGACCTCCCACCATCCCAAAGATACTGAAGGCTGCCTGAGGGCACAAAGAAACAGGAGCATGCCAGTGTGCTCTGTGTGTGTGTGTGTGTGTGTGTGTGTGTGCATAAAAACTGCTGAATAATCATGTTTCAGAAACACACTAAAAAATAATCTTAAAGCAAATTTAAAGTCTGACTTTTCTCTTAAGTGCCATTTGAGCGCATTACCTGCAGCACAGATCCCATCTGAGAAGCGATGTAAGCCATCGCCAGACACACCAGGCCATACGCCAAAGCTGTGAGCCAATCAGATAAAAGAGACATCAGAACTGCTACATCTGCTAACCTAACCCCTGATTCACACATACTCCGTGTGCGCCACCGTCCATCAGTGCCGCAGTTTTCGGTGTGCGCCAATTCACACTGGATCCGTCTCTGGAGAGATTGACGTGTCTCTGCAGCGTACTCCGGCAAAAATATACTCGCAGCAGAACAGACGCGAGCAGCCGTTGGTAGCATGCGTTGGAGACGGATCACGGTGCAGGCAGTGTGAATGCACTGATTGACTTGAATGGCAGTGAAGTACAGCATGGTGTGCGGCGCTGACGGACCGCGGAGCTCAAGTTGTATGTGTGAATTAGGAGCAACGCAGGCAACACGTGAGAAATTCTATAGAGTGGGTTAAAGTTTTGACTTAATTCTGTTTTTTTATGAGACGTATATTTCTTTTGAAAAACAAACTGCCTTAAGAGTTATTATTTTATTGTTTGTCATACCCAGTCCCTTGGACAGCAGTGTTGCTTTCGCTTCAGTCATGTTTGGGAAATGAGGTTTGATCAGGTCTTCCATTGTTACTGTTGCCAGGGAGTTGAAGGCTGATGAGATGGTGCTGAAGGAGACACAAAGAGAAAGCTTGAATGATTATCCTGATGTCATGTCAGTGAAGACCGGGCCTTCAGGTTCAGTGAGTCCCAAAGAGACATCTGAAAGTGAGAAATGCTCCTGTCTCATGTGCAGCTAACAGTTTCAAATCCACTCTTAGGCATCTGACATTTTTCCTTTCCATTTTACAGTGAGAAGAGATGAAGTGATACCAAGATACCAACAGTCAGATATAATCACCAGTAATAATTCATGTCTTCTGATTTCTCATCTCACGCTACATGTCAAATGCAAGAATTATATTTTTGAATAACAGTCACTACGTGAACAAAATAAGTGAGAATTTAATCAACTTTATGGTAAATTATTACAGTAAATAAATGTAAGGAGACAAAGGCCAAATGATGCACATCACAGGAAGAACACATTAAGTTTAAAACAGAGTTAAAATGGTATTTCTTTCATTTTGTTAATCAGTAAACTTTATGAGAGCACTTGAGTCAAAAATTAAACCAGTCAAGATTTGTGAGGTTAAAATTTAATCTTTGGTTTTCCTTTGACGTGACAAAAATATAAATGTTAAATTATGATCTTAACAGCCCTGTGAGGACAATATATTTGATCTTTTTTTAATCTTTTCCTGGTCATTATCAACATTTTAAAATGAGATTATCAGCAACAGATCATCAGTCCCTCCAAATTAAGCATGTGTTACCACAGTTAATTATTAAAGGTGCGGTGATACATCCATTATAACAAGTAAAAATTACTCGAATTAACCTGTCAGCCAACAGTGCGCTCATTCAAACAGGATCTATCAGCCGACAACCTTTGCATGTCAGAGTTACACCACCATGAGCACCATCAGCAGTGGATGGTGAGCAGCTGGGTCTGTTCTCTGTGGAGGTTTACCTCAGAGCTCCGCTGAAGAGACAGGCCACAAAGAGTCCTGGGAGCCCTGGCAGGTCCCTGAACACATCCATGACAAAGTACAGCACCATCTGCACAGAGACACCAGACGTCAGGATGCTTGACTGTACACCTGTTAGCACCGTGAACTAACCACACTTCACTGCTCTTTGTTCAAACAAACACGGTTTAACCAACACCATGATGTTTTTTTTAGATATCTGAGAACCATGCAGACTTATTAGGGTTCACCTGGTCATTGGATGTCACATAGCCCTTGTCCAGAGGGCTGTCCTCTCCATAGCGAGCAAACATGACTAGACCCATCAGACAGCCGAGACACAAGACGATCTGCTGGCATGGGAAAACCACATAACAAGACCTGGAAGAAGAACAGAAATGAAGACAAACATGGTAATGAACGGTCCAAAACGAAACACTAAGCAACGCAGACGAGACGACTTGAATTTTAAAGGGGATAAAGGAAAAAACAAAACTGTATATAAATGGTTAGATCTGGTTTAAACCTCAGCCTGTTCAAAAACAACATACTTTAAGGATCACAACTTGAGTTTGAGCTACACTGAGTTCAGGGTTCAGTGAGTTCAGTCTTAATGAGGGTAAATGAAGTGTGGCGAAACAAAAAAGTATGGTGGCCCAGAAGTACAAAACAAGATAAAAAAATAAACACAATTGAAATGAACACAACAAACACAGTGCAATCAGCAATCATTTTTGTTGTTGTTTTCTTTTAGTTGTCAGGTGTTGCATTCAGGGCCATGCAGTGTTTTAGCATCTTGTGATGCATCATTGCTACTTACATGATGGCCTCTTTTTCTGAACGAGAACTGAGGTATCTCTGGACCTGGGCCTGGTTGACCCCATAAAGTGCCAACATCAGGAAGATTCCTCCAACACCAAGGGTCCAAAAGGTGTGGCGCTCCAGTGGGTCGGGATTCAGGCTACAAAAGTTCATGAATACAAGAGAAAAACACTGAGTTCTGAGTCCAAAAAGCAAAGTCAAGTTAAGTTTCCACTTCTCGTCGAGTACCACTCACTCCAGTCCAGCGATGCGGCTGCCATTCACCGCCTTCTTCCACACCTCTGACATGCCGCCGGCCTGACTGGCACCAACCACGATGACCGCCAGCTGGCCTGCAAACATGACCACTGTCTGGAAGACATCCGTCCAGATCACTGCTTTCAGACCCCCCTGGGAGACAAGACAGCAAAGTCAGACATTAATATTTGATCTCTACGACAGCTGTGACAAACTGAAACAAGACCTTCACTGACGGGGACGAAAATGTGAAAAATCTTTTCTTATATTGGGTTCAGCCTCTCGTGTGTTGTTTTGTTTTACTTTAAGTTGTTCTAGACTCACCAGAGCAGTGTAGAGTGTGCACACCAAACCCATGGCCAGCACTGCCCCCCACAGATCAAAACCTGTGACTGCAAGTAGAAAGAGGAAGAGCATTGCTTTACTTCATTATCCAGGTGAACAACAACAGCAACAACAACACGTGTGTTGTCTTCATGCCAAACTGTGGGCACGTGTTGATAAAGATAAAGATGATGCTTCCTGCTTGTGCCTGTCTTACCAGCGTTGAGTGCCAAGGCTGGAGCGTATAAGACCACACCCATGTATATGACCTGCAACAAGAGAGAAGTGAATTAAAAAAAATCACAACAGGAAGGCTGATGAACAAAAAGCTGAGTTTAGAGACCACATGCTGAGTTTTGCTGACTCACATGTGTCCAGTTCTATCACTTTAAGAGGTCAATATGACACGGCCTTATTGAAACACACTGTGTGTTAGCTGTTATAGAGGAGGACTGTGCTACCATAAACTCTGCAGTCATAATATGTCATTGTGACATTATATCAGAGCCATCAGGGGGAATTATTTCCAAAACGAAGTCACAAGGTTTTGAGAACAAGTTAGCAGATTTTCAAGATCATAATGCTGAAAATATTAGTCAGAAACTTCATGGGCTCTCATTTTCAAACACTGCAGCCGTGCATCATACCTGCCCTGCTGGACCTCACTGGAATGTACTTCACAGACACTTTTAGCTGATTATTGGTCAAAAATGTATCTTTAAGTAACTCATGATTCTGTGTTTCTTGGAAAAGTTTATTTTCTTCCCTGAAAAGATTTGTTCTCAAAAAGTTGTGACTGTGTAATCCTCCAATTGTGACAGTTTTTCTTCTCTGACTTGTGACTTAAAACTTAGAGTAGTACTCTTATTCTCTGGCTCAGTTCCTACGTCTACACTTTTTTTTGACAACGGCTTTATCACGCTGCTGTTTGTCGGCCTGATAATGTTTTAGCTACATATATATATTTTTACTCAAATATCAAATCCAACACAAACACTGATGTTGGAGTAAGAGTGCACTAGGACTGCACAACGAACCGTTTCAGCATAGTCATTGTGATGTGCACATCATGAGTTATGCCGTGTGAAAAAAAGTCCATTTGGAGCTGAAAAATATATTTGAGCCTTTTAATAAAGTTTATTTAGCCTGTCTGCGCCCAATCACATTACTAATAGATCTTAATGAGCATCCATTTATAGATTTTACCACATTACATGCAACAACTCGCACAGTACGAGCTCTTTCTCTGTGCTCTGTCATCTCAGCGTGAAGCCTGAGTGGTCGAGCAACAGAGAGAGAGAGAGGGAGAGTGGTGAATGTGAGCGGAGCATAGCAGGGATCTTGACAGTCTGACGGTTTGTTTATAGTTAATATCACGTGAGGTGCTTTATTTCACTCTCTCAGGGTTAAATGCAGCGACTGTGCGTTCAACTGTCTTCAGTCAGAACGAGCTCTCTGTTCATTTTGAAGTCCAAGTTTCCATCCTCTGATAGACCATTTTATTGTTTATTTTCCTTCATAAAAAGCTGCAGCTTTTTGTATTGACATATTTTTAGTATGAATGTCCTTTTGAGGGGTCCCTGTCCAGCTACAGAAGAAGTTTTTCTCAGCCATGTTTGTACTCACATCATCAGGTCTTTAAATCACTGATTTATGTGACTGATTTGTGTTCACTTAACATATGTAGACACATACTGCATGATTTTTTTTTCAGATTCTTGCCTGTATGGTCATCAGTTCCTTCTTTTCTTTACCCTTTTTTCCTTATGCATCGTAATTACACATATACTTTTTCTGACTGCATTTCTCATAAGCCATTACCTTTGATTAGGACCTAATGTATTCAGTCTCGACAGATTGGAAAATAAATCGTTGCACTATGTTTAAATGTATTGTATTTTACCTATTTTCTGTGCTGATTGTATGTTGACATTTAGTTATTATACTTTTTAGGGATGCACCGAAATGAAAATTTGTGGCCGAAGCCGAATACAATATAAGTGCTTGGCCGAATACCGAATGCAGTTGTTAAGTTTTTCACTTTTTTTAAGAGTGCATAAATAGCCTAGAATACATTTTTAGACATGTTTTTAAAGAAAGTTATTTTTTATTGAATACTCTGACATTTTTAAAATATTCCAGTAGCCTTTGCTGTCTGATTGCGTCATTGTGTCACACGCTACTATTCGGCCTTGCTTTTAGCTCACTTCACCGAAGGCCAAATGTGGCTTTTTCTGCAATATCTGAATGTATCAGATGTGCGCAAAAGTGACTGGTTGGAGTCACACAGCCACTCCTATTCAAGATGGCTTCATTTGTTGGCACAAACATTTGCTTGAAAAAAGTCTATGACCGAAACGTCGCATTATAAATATTCTTTTCTGGAAATTGGCCAGTGTGCAGGATTTTTTTTCTTCAACTGTTTATTTGCCCCCTATTTATTTGAGCTTCCTTAAAGCTGGAAACAGTCATGGTTTAATGTTGGAGTAATTTGTTGCTTGAAGTTTGCTTTGCTTTCTGCAGAAATCACCCTTTTTCTCTTTCCAAGGTGGATCGTCTTTAATAAATGCATCGTGCTTCTTTCAGAAATGTCTCTAAACTTTACTTTTCATTGATTCACATCTCTGGTAAAATATTATTCAAGTCTATAAAAAAGGCAAAACGAAGGACAAACTGTGAGCCATGGAGCATACGTTCAACCTGTATGTATGTGCACGCTCTGTCTGTTTGTCTGTCTGGCTCTTATGCACAGGCTGGAGGGGCGCGGCATGTTAATATATATTCAAAAAAATATCCCTTCAATATAATTTGATCATGGAGGCAAACTTATATGATGGAAACATCTGTGCTGGAGAGCGTTATTATAGTAAAAAAATTGACCTGATGTGAGGAGGAAATATTATAGATCAATAATTAATGGATATCAACATGATAAAGACTCTTTACAAATGCAAATGAATTTCACAGGGGCAGATAGAGACGGAGATTTCAGGGAAAAATCAGCTGAACAGAGCGACCTTCAGAACTACGTTAGACTATTGCATCAGTTCAACCCAATTAAACTATTCCAGGTAGATACACCCAAAAACTATCATTCAAACAGCTCAGGGGTCAGTTCATTGGTCCCTTTTATAAAAAAATAACTTTGCTCATTTCCTACATTCGTCCTAAAACTAACACAGTATGAAGAAAAGGGGGGGGGGTACCATCTGAAAGATGAAGGTCACAGTCCCACATATGCGAACGGTCTTGTTGAAGCGCAGCTCCAGATACTGTCGAGTGAAAAATGTGAAAGAAAACAAAAAGCATAAACAAAATCAAAAGTCAGACAAAGCTATCATCTCAGAGTCGTTCTGTCCTTTATCAGCAGCTTCTGTTTATAATGTTTAGACTCAGGATCAGAAACCACAGTTTATATCCACATTATCAGAGTAAACTCTCTCTTTTTTTTTTTCATGGGACATTTACGCAGCATCGTAAGAGGGCGAATGATTTTACAGTCAATGAGACAATCAGAGCCTCTGGCTGTTTTACAATGTTCAGTCTTAAGACAAGGACATCCTTTCTGTGAACGTTAACATGTCAAGGAAAAGCAGATAAGAGGTCAGATAAGAACGTTAAGCTCTGAGATCATACTTTAGCAAGACAAAGCCAGGAGAAGCAGGAGACGGGTGTTGACAGAGTGGGAAACAAAACAGGCAGACAGAGAGAAGGACAAATTACAATCAGGGAGTGTGTGAAACATTTACAGGCCAATAAGACCACCACATGTCCAAGTCATGTCAGAGAGTGTGTGTGTGTATGTGTGTGTGTGTGTGTGTGTGTATGGTGTGTTTGTGTTGGGGTTCCCATGCTTTCCTTGAATTTTTTTCCAGGACATTTTCAGCCACTGCAGAGACAAGTTATCGCTCATTCAAAGTGTTTTTTTCAACAGCTGTAACTAAAATTTATCCAGATTGTTTCCATTTATTACAAAAACATCTGATTCACAGTTTATGGCTATAATTTAAAAAAAATATGACAAATGTCAAATAGAATAATGCAAACACACCTACAGACCACAGCGTAGCCCTTTATTATGATGACAAACTGGAGTTACAGCCTGTTGATTTGTTTTAAAGTTACAAAATAGAGTCAAATTCACAGATTGATAGCTGTAATGCTATTTAAGCCATGTTAAATGTAGCCTCCGTGATGTCAACCGTCTGTTTCTGAAACGGATTTTTGAAGCAAAAACGGCCGGTGCAGCCATATTGGAAATGAGGCGGGCTGTGAGTCTCCACAGTAACAGCCATAGGGCGCCCGGCAGTCACGTGAGCTGAGCTGTGCCTCTGATTGGACGATTTTAATATCTTCTAATCTGCCGAGTTAGAAAAAATTCACCCCCTGTACAGTGCGTGCCGTTAGCAAAATTAGCGATTCAGAGAGGAGACATTTTTTGTACCAGACTGTAAACGTGTTTGTTTCTACTGTGAAAACTTTTTTTTTTGGCTTGGTGTGTTTGTGACTTCCAGTACTTCTGCCTCAAGCGGACACTCGACGAACTGCATTGTCTCATATTTTCAGACCGGAGGTTGCCGCTTAGTTAAATCACATTCATTTCTGGTGCTGTGGAAATAAGAAATGCCAGTGGTTCAAATGAACATATAATAATTAAAGTTTTCTCTACCTGGAGCGCAGATGGCCTAGTGGTTAAGGTCGTGCTCCATATGGGTAAAAAGCCCTTGAGTCGGCAGCCCGGGTTCAAATCCGACCTGTAGTGACTTTCCCGCATGTCACTCTCCCCTTTCACTCTGTTATGTCTTCCATCCACTGTCCTGTCCTCTCACATTAAAGGCGTAAAAAAAGCCCAAAACACAACTTTAAAAATAAATCTAACAACAAAATCAGTTGGAAGCACTGGAGGGCAGAACTGCTCTAAGTGGAAATGCAAATTTGATCGGCTGGTAGCGTCACATGGGGCAAACATCACACCAAGACTCACCAGTCTGGGATCAAACTCAGAACTTTCCCATCGTGATGCTACAACACTAACCGCTGCACCATACAGTGCTGCATAGGGCGCTGCACCAGCTAGAAGCAGAGAAGCAGAGAAGCGCTGCGCCTTAATGTTGCCTGGAAAATAAAGTGACAGACATGCATGCGCATAACTCTCAACCTGTTTGCATTCACTCACCAGGATGGAGGAGGGTAAATAATTTTCCAGGTTAAATTACCCATTTATTTCATTTTACCCTTTTTTTCTCATTTTTCATGTTTTCCATGACTGGAAAATTGGTCAATCTTTTTCCAGGATGCGTGGGAACCCTGTGTGTGTGTGTGTGTGTGTGTGTGTGTGTGTGTGTGTGTGTGCACATTGGCTGTTTGTTTCATCTTGTGTGTACCTCATAAGCACTGGACAATCTCAGTCTGTAGAAGACTGGAATGAAAACATGAGCTGGGATGAGCAGGCCCAAGAAATATGAGCAGCCCAGGAACCAGTACTGGGTCCCAAAGGTGTAGACCTCAGACGGAGCCCCCAGGATGGCTACAGCTGACTGAAAGGTGGCCAGCAGGGACAGAGACACAGGCAGGCAGCTCATGGAGCGGTCGGCCATGAGGAACTCCTGTAACAGACAAAATGCTGGCCTCAGATACTGAAACATTCCCTGAACAGAAGTTTACCAAACACACAAGTCTACCTGTGTCGTACGCTGGCGCCCACCAGAGAAGGCATAAAAAAGGCCGATGCCAGCCGAGGCCACCAACAGCAAGGCGAAGATGACATAGTCCACTGTGGTGAACTGCATCTGGACGACCTCCCCCATGGTGAGGCTGGTTGTGGGGAGCTGGGGAGGCTGCTGGAAGTACGGCCTCTGTGGAGGATCACAACACTTTGGAGAGTTCCTGACCCATCGTGAGGCTCAAAAGAAAACTGGAAGAAAAAAAGTGAGCAGAAGATCACTCACTGAGACTGGAACAAGGGGGACTGTGGAGTCTGAGACAGATTTCATGTGACAGGCTTAGACTCAGTCACCACTTTTCCATTCAAGTGGCCCTGGTGCCAGTTCAGATTTGGTTCAACTGGAGAATCATCAAAGAAAGAAAGGGCCACAAAAGAGCCACGTCATTAATTACCTCATGAATCAGGAAACACACATTTCTTACAAATAAAAATAAATACACTGAGATATGTTAAAGAAGAAGAATGTTTTTATCTCTTTTTTTTAGACTTCACCTGAACGCCACGTCACATTTTATCTGTTGATCCTCACAGGAGGAGCTGAATGCTGTCAGAATTAAAGTTTCCTCATTTAAAGCAGCAGAAAACAGATTTTCACAAATTTCAAAAGTTTGATAGGTAAAGGTAAAAAAGTAACTCCTGTCCTGACGTGAGGAGGAGGATTAACGGTCATCAGGTGCGTAATATTAGTGAATGAACCCACAGCAGGAGAATGACGGCAACAAGTAAAGTCTCCTCAAACTGAACAGGTTGAAGTTTAGAGAAATTTAAAGTTACAAGATGAACGGGGAGGATTCTGCTGTTTGTGCTGGAGCTAAAGAGTGAAATAAACCTTGAAAAATTCAACAATTCTGCAATTTCATTTAGCAGATACTTTTTTCCTAAGCGACGTAACAACACAAGCAAGAAATTAAACCAGAAGGAAAAACCTGAGTAAGTGCAAGAAAAGCTTCAAGTTAACTTTTCTTGCACTTACGAAGGTTTTTCTTTGAATGATAAACATCTTGTCTCTGTAACTTACAGGATTTTATAACATCTGCATAAAATAATAAATAAAACTTAAAGCAGAGTTTTACAAGAGATTTAAAATCAGGGTGCAAACTTATGCCCTGATGCAAACAGACACACAAGTACGTGCACCCACACAGAGAGAGACGAGCGCACTCTGTACAGCAAACAAAGAGTCACAAAAATTAGGTAAAAATCAACATAAGATACACATAAATTAAATCTTTAAACGCTCCCAGGGAAACACCGAATGGCTTTAAGAGTGGGCAGGATATATATATATATATATATATATATATATATATATATATATATATATATATATATATATATATATATATAATAATATAAGAAATTGAAAAAAATCATTTTAAGGAATGAAAGACAGGAGTAACATCATTTAGTTTGGTGTTAAAGAAAAAACAGTACTATTCCGTTTTGTTAAATGTGCTGTTGCCTGACTGAGATGAAACTAAACTGCGAGATTCTTCTTTTAAAAACAAGATTCAACACGTCCCAATGAAAGAAAATCAGTGAAAAAAAACAAGGCCAGGTGGTCAAATTGAGCTTTAACAAAGTTTCTCAGGACTTTTCAAAATATAAAAAGATTTTTTATAAACAGGATAGAGTTCATAACTTCAAAATTATCTGCATCCTCACAACTCTTACAAATTACGATGAGTCTGAAAAGAAGCAGGACAATCAGAGAGACATCCTGGTATTTATTCTGCAGTCACCTCTGTGAAACACTTTACACATCTGCATCCTCTCAGCACTGCATAAGAATAAACTTTGAAGCACAAGGAGATATGGATCAAGTTTTTATGGAGCACTGTACACACACACACACACACACACGCAGAAAAACACAGGTACTTCTAAAAAGAAGAAAAACAGAGAGAGATCCATGTTATATCTTCTTATCCGTCTGTGAAACGAGTAAAATCAAAAACAATCAAATCCGCCAAATCCATTTTTTTTCTAAATAAATCAGAGAATTTAATATTTTGTTCACACTGTTCTCAGGTGTTAAAACTGAAAGTTAAATCAAACTATTTTCACAAGAAAAAGCTCAAAAAACAGGGTATAAAGAAGCGACCAAGAGTGAATGTACTTACTTTTGGGCTCAAGCTGCTGCTGGCTGCTCACTGCTGGCACACACTGACCTCTGAAGCTTCAGGCTCACTGGAAGGGAGTATCTCTGTGCCCACATTCAATCACTGTCACCATGGAGACAGAAACAAAGAGGGTTGAATATTTTTCACAAAGATTACATGTCACAATGTTTTATCAACTAATCTAATACCTCTCAATGTTTTTCAAACAAAGCTGTTTCTTTTCTTTTTGTTACGGATCACTTTAACCAAACAAAACTTGATCTTGTTTTGTTTATGAAAGTGATGCATAACAGGGTCCTCTGACAGTTTTCTCATCAGGGGACGTGTATCTGTTGACCACACTGAGACGCTCCTCACTGTGTTCACGGTGTGTTGTGCTGATCTCTATTTCTATTAGTGTTCTCATGTAGCTAGAGCTAACAGGCAGCTGACTGCAGAGTAAGGCAAGATTTAAAAAACAAGAAGCAAGAGTAAGAGCGTCTTTTTTAAAGCAAAGGATGATTGGATGGCAAATTCATACATATCATACTCTGGGAAACAGTTTTTGCCACTTTGGTGACTTTACACGGTCAGAAAACTTTGTTAAATCAGACACTTACTCTAAGGACATGCATGTGTGAGACTGTGAGAGATTAAGTCTTGTAGTGTCAGGCCTGTCTGTATAATGTCTGTGCTTATTTGATCAAGCCCTGGCAAGACCTCCAAAATCCCACTCTGATCATTATGACTTATCATCTCGGAGCAACTCGGTATGCTGGATAAGAACATAAGCCAGTCAGTTGATTCAAATCTGAAGCACCTCTTGCCCTGATCAGGGGTCTCCAGACTATTTTCAAAGAGTGCCACATTTGGTTTTGTGAAAATGACCTTTTCCTGCATTCTGAACATTTTTTGCACCAATTTTATAACTCCAATCTAGTCTTTAATGTAGTTTTGTCCTCTAATGTGTACTTAAACTCTGGATGTTCATGAAGCACATTTTCATACATTGATAAATACATTCACTTAAAGATGAGTTCTTGAGTTTCTGCTTGATTTTGCTGAATTTTCTGGGGTCAACTAGGCCCCGCCCAGTCTGAATGTTGACAACTTACTTTACTTTGTGATAAAATTTCTTTCGTTTGCATTTCAGTAGCATCTGATGGCAGCAGACCAGTGTCAGCCTCCTCACTTCTCAACTCTTGACCAACTTTTACAGCTGGCTCTGTAAACAGTAATGTCATCACGTAAATCCCATTAGAGATCTATTTATTTCTAAAACCAGAACTAGATTTGTATGGTCTTACATGAAGCAGATTTAATCCTGGTGCCTCTTTTTCTGTTCTGCTTAAACTGCAGATTAGGTTGAGAGACTTGATCTGCGGACCTGACTTTGGACATGCCTGACTTGGATAATTCAACAGATATAAGAGTGTAAGATGCACAGAGAGGCAAACGAAGCATTTCAGAGAGCATTTTAGAGGAGCTCACATCCGCAGCAGTGTTTGCTAAGGCAGGCTGTCTGGTGCCCACCTTGGTTTGTTTCTTGGAGACCTTTAATCCTGCTGAACTACAGATTAAATCTGCCAACCACTCTCAGGCCTGTGTTGTCAACCCTGCCTATTATAAACCCCCTTGAGCTTATTTTTCTGTAAAGTCACTAACAAATGTCAGTCACAGACTGCACATATTAGGGCTGGTTTCTGAAGTGCTGGACTTGCCTTTCTTCCAGTATGACCCCCTCCTGTTCTCCCCTGGTCCACTCAGATAAAGCAAAAAGTAGTGGTTCGACCTGTTGCAGGACCTGCACACATTGCTGTTCCCCTGGTTACTACTGCCACCCCCACCCCCACCCCAACAGCCTCCTACACACAAGTATGTGGGTATCAAACAAGATCACAGAACTTATGAACCGTCCAGCTAATTAAGCAAAAAGCCTGGAACTAAGCAGGGATGAGACCGCACTGCAAAATACTGAAATCTAAGCAAGTGTTCCCGACTTATTTTGGGTAAAAATGCCTTTTTTAGACATGTCCTTTTTTAGAGCCAAATTCGCCTAACCAGTCCAGAAAAATGTCGTATTTCAAGTTATTTAAAGACCAAAATGGGATCTGAGTTGCTTGTAACAAGTAAGAACAAAGTCCGTCAGTGGGATAGGGGAAAACATTCTTGTATTAAGACCAAGCGGCAACCTCCGTTCTGAAAATATGAGGCAATGCGGAAGTGCTAAAGTCTGCTGTTCCTCGAGTGTCCGCTTGAGGCTGGCTCCGGAAGTACCGGAAGTCACAAACACACCAAGCCAAAAAAGCCGTTTTCACGGCCAAAATAAGCACAGTTACAGCCTGGTACAAAGAATGTCTCCTGTCTGAATCACTAATTTCACTAACGGCACGCACTGTAGGGGGGGTGAATTTTTTTCTAAATCGGCAGTGTCCACAAAATCAAGCTTGCCAGTTCGTCCAATCAGAGGCACAGCTCAGATCACGTGACTGTGGAGCGTCCTATGGTTGTTACTGTGGAGACCCACAGCACGCCTCATTTCCAATATGGCCACGCCGACCGTTTGGCTTCAAAAGTCCCTTTTAGGAACAGATGGGTGACGTCGCGTCATGCAATTTCAAGAAATTTGACAAGTAAACTTTTCTTACCCTATCGGAAGATTTTTTTTACTTGTTACAAGCAATTCAGACCTCATTTTTGTCTTTAATATCATGAAATAAGACGTGAAATTTTTTTTGTACCAGTATGGGATTGGTTGGTACCAAAAGTGCTGTTAAGCTCATGGACGGACGATGCTCTTGTTGGCGAAACAGATGACCCCATGTTTATGCTACTGATTAAAGTAAGTTACAACCTGGCTTTCTTACCAAGTGTCTGGCTGTGTGAGATGCTGGGTCTGGATTGTTCAAAACCCCTACACAGGCCCGGAGTGGCTAATCTGGAGGATCTGGACAATGGATTTAGGGTCACAAGAGCACATGCACCTGTGCTTGTCAGAGGATCATGAGAACTAACCAACCACAAGAAAATGGACAGAAGAGCAAGAGTAGTGCTGAAAGGGTGAAAATGAAAAAAATAAAAAAATAAAGAAAATAATTTCACCCTGACGTGACTACATGTGCCAAATTTAGAAACTTTCCCATCAAGACGAGTTGGTTGGATGAAAAAGAAAGTCCAGATGGAGAGGATTAAACGGGTAAGGCAAGACGTAAAACAAAATACGCTGCCTGCAAACCACCATCATATGTACAGGACTACAGATTTTCTTCCTTTTCATTGACAGGAGTGACAGTCTGATCCATGTTTATTAACGTTAACAGGCAGAATCAGCAGGACTCCTCTTTGTGACGTCACCTTCAAATGACAGTTTGACTGTAAACAGCAAACTTTAATGTTTCAAACTCTGTGGTTTATTAATTTTGAAATTTCTTTCACAATATTATTTCTAAGTTATTTTCTTATAAATTGCTTAATTGTTGTCATCAACCTGCAACCTGTTTAACATCATGAAGAAAATGATGCAGACCTTCTCTATATGAAAAATGCCCTGAGATAAAAGGTTATGTTCGATGATTCAGCACTTCATCAATGAAACCGATTGAATTTAAGTTTTGGGAAAAGAGGAGATTTGTGCTGAGAAGTAGACAAGTACAGGAGATGAAAACTGTACTCAAGTCTGTTATTCGCACTGGGACAGCCAATCAGCATGGAGATCCTCTGGTGGCTGAACAGAGGTTTCCTCATCTGCAATATGAGACACATTATTGGTGAATGGCTTCTTTAATATCTTTCACTTTGACTGAATTTTATGGAACCAAACACAAAAAGTAGCTCCCTTCAAGGAACAAAGTGAGATGGATGGATTGGCTGGTAAGCTCTGAAAACATGTCTGTCACTTGAGTCCAGCTATTTGTTCCAGTAAGTTAGCACTGCCTCCATCAACCAAGGCTTTACCTTGAAATGTAGTGAAAATCAGCCTCGTTGGATGAAAATTGACCAGAGTGGAGTTTGAAGGCAACCTCGCTTCTTCTCACAAACAACTCGAGTCTTTGGGCAGATTGTACAATGGTCATTGTTTTGTGTTAACCCAACATTAAACTGTTCGAATGGTACATGACAAGATCTGGGAACAAGCAAGGAGCACCATCCAGCAGAGAGAAATGAAGCCTGTGTGGAAGTGCCAAAAGTTGCTGTTCATAGAGAATCCGCTAGAGGCTGACTGCAGAAAGACCAAAAGTCACGAACACACCAAGCCCAAAAAAAAAAAAAAAAAAAAAAAGACTTTTACAGCATTAAAAAACATATTTACAGCCTGGTTCAAAAAACGGCTTGGGTCTGAATTGCTAATTTTGCTATCGGCACACACTGTACGTGGGGGTGAATTCTTTTCCTAATTCAGCAGTTTAGAAGACATTAGGGTTACGACTTTGTCCAACCAGAGGTTCATCTCAGCTCACGTGACTGATGGGCGCCCTATAGACAGGAAGCTCAAACCCCGCATCATATCTATTAAGGCCCCGTTCACCAATCGGCTTCATTCCAATGTATCAGAAACAGACTGATAAAAATATGGACTAGTCTCCGCATCCTCACCCGTCTATGTGAACAAGACAGTTCGCAGATCTGTCTTATATTAGGGCTGTCACTTTTTCATAAAATCAAGTTTGAACAAATTTCAAATCCCCAGCCACTCCCCTAAACTTAACAACCCATCCAAAGGAGAGACCTCCAACTGCTTTAAAATAATAAAATAGCAAGGTAAAACACATAACCAAACGGCCTGTCTTAATATCTTATGTTAAGAAACACAAGTCTGTCAATTTGATCAGGATAAAGTACGGCTCTCTTTGTTCACAATATTACCTGCTGATGAGAACACGCGCCCAGAGCGCACTGACGTTCCTGGAGCACACAGGTATTTATGGGGCAGCTTTGAGAGATGCACATACCTGTCGCACCCTATGTCTCTCCAACAGATCAGCAGGTTGCTGTTGGCAGACAGAGGAGTCTCTGTCATGAAGCCTTGCATCAGCCGACATTTTGAACGGGTAACTAGAGTTGGAACATGAACTTTTCAAAGTAAAAAGAGACAGCCCTATCTTATGTAATACAGTGTGTCCTCCTAAGAGCACGCTCTTAATGTTGCTTCAAATAGAGTACTTAACCACTACCCCACAGGCAGCTCTGACCTGACTGTACAGCTAATGGCTTACTGTAATAGACAATACTAAAGAAAGCTCCATCAAACAGAGCATTGCTCAAAGCAAGCAATTTGCTTCTGCACTAGTTGGTTGAAGATCTGTTCCAGTTGGAGGTTTAGATCATGGCTGACATTCACTGACTGGTGAGCCTGAACAACTCAGTGTTCATCTTTATATTCAGCATCATAATCCCAGCAGCATCTCTCTACCATGCTGCTGTCTGTTTCCTTCAGAGACTCAGAAACCATCAGTCAACAACTGGAGAGTTTTTATTTTTTTTATTTTTTTTGCATTAGCCACATTTAACTCTTACTATGGCTTAACCCTTAAAGGCCTGACCCATCAAAAAATAGCCAGAAAATTTTAATTTATTGGAACTGAGACCCTAACCCTGTCATATTTGACAAATTGGGCAGTTTTGGCAACTTTTTTGGGAACAGTTTTAGAAAACATGTGTCCCTTCAATGCAGAAAATACTTGTTTTCAATTTTGAAAAGGGCCAAAATACTATTTCAGCTGCCTGTTGTGGAATGATAATCCTCAAGGAGGTGTAACACTTTTTTTAAATCAGGTTTATGATGAAAATGTTTATCATGTTGATGAGATAGAGGTCTTTAAACTCATGTATCAAATATGATGCTTTCTGAAATAAATGGTTAACAATGAGAAGAGCTGTAGGTTTTTATTAATCAGGTGGTTGTTTCTGCACTTGAAAAGCAATAATAATGCAAAACATTAGTCCATTTGTTCTGTCATCTGGATTTTGCTTTAAATCTACCCGTTAATGTTCAACAACCCTTCAAGCTTTAATTGGTGTCATGTCAGTCTGATTACAGTTTCTTACCATCTCATCCGGGTGACTCCTCTTCTAATCTTTCACCTGTCAGGTGACATACCTTTATGCTTAAATCAGCACTCGGTAAACTAACAAGCTAGGTCACAGGTGACCACAATACTTAACTCAGCTGCTTAAGCTCTCAGATGATATAGTTCTAACCACAGTAACTTTTACTTTCAACGTATGAAAATCTTTGGTTTGAACCAACAAGGCTGAGTTGGTCTTGGACCTGGTTCCATCTTGGACCTGGTTCCTAAATGCTAAAATTTATGGGGTCCATAAGGCACAATCCTGGTTCCACTTTTCAATACCAGACAGCTATATAAATGTTTCAGGATTAAATCTCAGTGAGAATTTTCTTGTTGACATAAACCTTAACTCATCAGCCAGTCTGCATGTAGACAAAGTTGTAGGAAGAGGAACATAACGAACTGCAACAAATGATCTTAAGTTTGGCTTAAGCCCAGTTCACACTACAGGATTTTAAATTTCGAAAAAAATTCTGAAATTGGGTTGTATCACACACACACACACACAAGGAGAATCTTCACAGATTATCGACTGTTAAATCTTTAACACACACTCACAACAAGATTTGAAAATAATGACCAGTACACGCTACAGGATTTCATCAAGATGATCGGACCAGAGAGGGCGACGCACCACATGATCGACATCATCTCACAAGGAAGTAAATGTAAACAAAAGCACACTAAAGGAGACCAGTGCACTGCTGCTGGCTGTAGACATTATTTGCAGTGAGAAATGGAAAAAGAAGACTAAACATCTGGATGAAGAAGTGGTCAGGGAGACAACATTTCATCTCTGCTAATTTTACATTTTAACATCACTCCGATTTTAACATTTGATTCCATATTTATTGTCAACCTCCTGTTCTCCTTCATGTTCCTGTCCAAAATATGATAATAATAAAAAGAGTGTGTGAAGAATTACTTGGGTTGTGGCCATGCTCTCTCTCTCTCTCTCTCTCTCTCTGTATCTGTGCTGGGTTTGCTGTCGGGCTCATCACAGCACACGGACGACACTAGGGGGTAAGGCATTGATTATTGTTGCCAGGCAACACAGGGACAATGACAACAGATGAGCTGGTGGAACCGCTGCATCACTGTTCTTCCCTGTTTCAAAAGAGGGTATTGTGTCTTTTAAGTCTGTATTTTGTCCCTCTGGGACCTATGTAGTGTCTTTACATGATTTACAGCTATAAAAAAAAATCTACATTTTTCTCTCATTGATGTTTTAGAAAACCCTAATTTCAGCCTCTGTCTGAAACACTTTGTTTTAGCTGCTGTCTCTTTGAGGCTCCCTGCGCTATAAACCCCTTCCCTTTGAATGGCCATCTCTCTGGAGGCCTTACAGTTAGAGCTATGAGCAGACCTTGGTGTTGCAGGCCCAGGCTTCCAAAGTGTCCTGACCCGTTAGGAGATCCTTATGTGATGACTTTATGAAGATCTTGTTAGAGACAGAGTCAGGGATTTCTACAACATATAAATACGTAGAGGTTTGAAAATTTGCACACATTTAAAAAGAACATCCAGCTTTGTTACTTTACATCCAGGTCCCAATCAGATACTCATAGACTGGCTACAGACTACATCCATTTATACTACAAAGTTGGTGGGGACCATATTGGAAATGCTGACTCAAGAGTCAGCCTCCTCACTGACAGCTATCCACCTGGTTCTTCAGAAACCTATGGGTGTTGACAGATAACTACTTCCGTTGGCGGTCATTGATTTCCGGTTGCCTTGCAATGATATGGCTGACCGCCACTGGCAAGTTAGCTCAAAACAACTCACATGAAATCATTAATGCAAGACAGGGCTCAGTGTGAACTTTTTAAAACACCTGCACTATGAATTCACCTCTTTTATGTTCATATTGTTGCTTTCCTGCTGTTAAAAGTCAGTTATTAGATAGAGTATGACAGCTAGGCTAACTTCATTAGCTTTGTGGTCTCCATGGCAACATAAAAAGAACGTTCAACCAGAGGAGCAAAACCGACAACCGCTTTGAACCATGGGAAGTCAGGAATAAGGTCGATAGGGTGCAAGAGCTGTCAGTCACATGAGCTGCCCTGATTGGACAAACTCGTGATCTTAATATCTTCTAACCACTGAGTTGGGGGGAAAAAAAGACATTCAGCAGCTGTCTGTGGGCAATACTGTTTTACAACCAGGTCCTTCAGAATTTGTTTTCTTTTTATTGGGATACTATTAATTTTAACGCTTTGATTTTTGATAAAGCATTGAATATTAAATTCTTCAAAATCCTAACCCATCCATAATTATCATTCACCTTAAACTAAAACATATTTGATCCACATCAGCAAGCACAAGTTGTAGCAGGTTAAATCACCGGCCTGTACATCACTCTCTTTTCCCAACATTTTTTCCCCTCTGTCTTCAGCTGCGCTGTCAAATACAGATGGAGCAACATACACAAACTTTACTCATTATTCAGCATTAAATGTGATTGTGATACCAGCACTTTAACAGTAAAACTACAGATATTAAAGAGTTACATTATAAATATATAAACAGATTTTTTTTCCTTAGCCCTGGTCCACATTCAACTTGTTGCATTATTACAAAGGGCAGTGTGACCTCTTGTTAGGCTATAACAAGGTAACTCTGCTTCTCATTACAAAAAAAAAAACAAAACTTATAAACTTGTCTTGTTATCTTGTCTTGTCTTGTTAAGGCCATGGGCCAGTAGAGTTGGCCGCTCTGTGAGGCACTACCAAAGTTATGTGAGGCTTTGAGGTAAAATCTAATGTGTGTCAGGATGTTGAAATAGAGGAAATTCTCTGGACATATTTTTTTTATATATTTGGAGCACATTGTCCACAGAAATCCACTGAATGAAAAAAAAACTTTACTTAATGTCAAACTGTCAAACCATAAATGTCTGAAAACATTAGAGAAAATTCAACTAAATTTAATAGCAGAAATGAAATCACAATCGATAGCTACAAGACACTACTCATTTAGATGACACCTGTGATCACAACTTTTGTCAAAAGACAACAGTTTTTCCTCTCCAAACCATCTCTCAAATAAAGAAGCCATTTTTCTAATGCAAATGAAACTTGTGTGTGCGTGTGTGTGCATCTGAAAAAGAACTGGTTATTTGTAAAGCTGAAGTGTTAAATAATAACCAATGTTTATGGGAGCTGACTAAAGGAGAATATTTGAGGTAAGTCATGAACCAGTGCTTATACTCATAACTTTACATGCGTGTGAACTCCTCATGCTTTCTTACAAGACGCAGCTGGTCTACTCTCATCATCCTTGGAATTTGAGCTCACATGGGCCCCAGCTCTGCTTGTATCACAGCGACAGAAAAGGCCAATAATTTAAGTAATCATTAAACCCCAAACTGGACCCTGGCCTGCTTGGGAAAATAAAAACAACCATTGAATATCTGGGGTCGGAAATTTGGATGTCACTTATTTTTCTAATTACAAAAACAGACTAAGGACTATACAAATGGAGCAAAAGTGAATTTCAGCAGAGGTGAACACTCTACCTTTGACTAGTTTTAAAGCACACATGTTCACATTTAAAATGTGGTTAGTGTGCAGTTCATTCACAACACAAATGCACTATACAAATATGTCAAAAATATCATATCTAACAGACAAATGTAATAATTTTGTATTTTTACTTTGCTTAAGTCTGAAGTGGAAAAAATGGACTTTAACAAAGCATATTATTCATTTCAAGGCTTCTGTTAAATGCTGATGTGTTAGAGGTACAGGTAAACATTGGGTAAATAGGGTAACGTTGTTGACTAATTCTAACGCCCCCGTGTTAACCATATGGTGTAATATCGGGCTTTAACACAGAGCTCAGTTAGGTTTGTATCTGTCTTGGTTATAACACGGTATGATTTAGAAACATCCATATTTTCCACATTATCTGAAAACGGACCAGCTGCTGTCTAAGCTAATAGTCGCCACACGCTCTGCAGAGTCATTCATTTCGTGTTAGCCAAGCCGGCTTATGCTCACCGGTGTGTCTGAACGTGGATTTAACTGATCACATAACAGAAGATGACATGAGAATAACACGGTTGTTCTGGATCTAGTAATACAGCTCGACCTACTATATTTGCTTCAAGAAACGACCGTTAGATCCAGACCGTTTTGATATATCGCTTTGCACCCACATGGTTGTGTTGGCCAATCATCCAAACTTTACTCTGCTACCGCGTGCACCAGGCGGAACTAAAAACGTGCTCTACGCAGTATTCACGCTGTCGATACAAAGACAACCAAACTACTTTCGAGTCAAACATGTAAGTTAATCATTTTGATAAAGAAACTCACCTGTACTTCTTTGGTGCTGCTGGCAGACTGAAGACACAATACATAACTATACACACTAGCATCTGTTCGTAGGGTCATACGTTGACAGCCCGCCCACTCTCCTTGACATTTGTGTGTGGTGCCTTCAAAGCTCTCCGGAAATTCTACGATCGTCTTCAAGATCTGGTTTAGAGGGGGAGTGGGACTTGGCATGTAATTACTTTCTCCAGTCTATGTTAAAGTCCCCGTGAGGACTTTTTAAGTAATACCGAAAAAGTCCCACGTTTACATTTTTCCTGTTTATAATCAATGGTTAAAAATGAGATAATTGGAATTGGCTCCATTTTGACCCATAAACCACATTTTTAATATTTCTTATTCTGTAAGAGTTCTTGAGTTTCTACAGAATGGACAGAACTTAAGCTTTAAGTGGCCTATGCATAGTCCAAATGTAGTTTAGTGAGGTGTAACTAGATACATTTAGGTTTAGTTTCTGACCTTGACAGAATATGTAAATGTACACATAATTAAGAACATTATTAATATCCGTGCCATAAATAATATGTTTTAAGATGGAGGCTGGGGGTCTTGTGAAAATGGACACTGGGCCACAATTAGGCCTCAGTCCTGGCTTTGGAGATGTCTTCTCTGTTAAAATAAATAAATAAACAAACAAACAAACAAATAAAAAAAAATAAACTAGATAATAAACACACCACTACCCTGCAGTGTTTACCTTCAGTGTCATTTCGTGTAGTTTGACATTGGTTCAACATTTAATACGCTCCCTGCCTCCTGTGTTACACTTCCCATACTCTAATTTCGATCTTTCCGATTGAACTGAATGCACCAGAGCACGTGCTTTAGCGTTCCCGAACAGGTTTAATTGGTCAATTGATTTGTTTACTAATTTCCATTTGGGAATGACCCGGAGTTGAAATGCAAAGAGAATGAAGGTGACGGAAGAATGGCGTAATCCCTTGAGGTTATAACTGAAATGCGTACTTCACGTCGCTGTGAAACATCGTTTGACATTACATCAGCAACCGCTGCTGTCGTGCAACCAGCCATCAAGATAGTGATTAGTTACCATGACACTGGCTGCGGATGGGTTCCTCTTTCAGATGTGACTCTCATCCCCGCTCAACTAACATCTCTCTCTCACACACACGCTGTAATGTTTCTTACCTGTTCGATTCAACGTCCAAACCAAGTAAATTTCCACACGACTGTATCCTCCATAGCATACATCCGATTTTAGACGCACATTCACACCGACCTCAGGGAAAACACCAGTGACATTCACATCCCTTCCGATCGCCATCCTCCACTTTTCCCAGTGCGCATTCGTGTGAGCGCAGCTGCATAGGTGGCCACATCTCTTTCCCCTCCTCCAGCGGTGACTCATGTGTCTCTCTGGATCTATAGTGACACCAGTGTATCACCACAGCAGGGGGAATGAGGCGGCACGGACTATTTTACGCAATGAGTCTCAACTGGTTATAATGGTAATAACAATAATACAGCGTATTCCGATCCCTATGCAGTATTACAGCAATGCAAAAACATGATACTTGACCCTAAAAAATAAAGGGATTATTTCCCTATTTATAATAATGGTAACTATTATAAAAAACAGTCAAAAATTAAGAACTAAATCGAAATTATGAGACAAAAAGTCGAAATTCTGTTTTTAAAATTAAAAATGATACTGTTGGAATTTTGAGACACTGAACAATATGAGATCAAAAATTGGAATTATGATACATGAAAATTATGGGAAAACTCAATCTGTCAGATACAGAGTTGAAATCATGGCAGAAAGTCAAAACTATACAATACTGAGTCAAAATAGTGAGACAAAAGGCATTTTTAGAGTATAAAAGTGTCTAATTGTAACTGTAACTGTGTGTGTATATATAGTTTAAGGGGAAACTTTACATTTCATTTTTTCTTTTTTGGGGTTGATCTTGATCACTATACTTTATTTACAGTTTTGCTGATAAGGGTATGTTAAGTGTGCTCCTTAAAATCCTGCATTTTAATGGCATGTGTAGAGTAGGTAGGTATAACCATACAAAAGCTATTTAGTTGAAAATATCTTTCATGAATCATGTGTTTCCATTACTGTATGTGAAGCAGTTACAGTGTGGAGCACTGGCTGATCACATGGTGAACATGGGCTGAAGAAGGTACTTGACTTTTCTGTAGAATCATGTCAGGACTTGCCTTGCTGGATAATTTACATGTTTCAACAGCTGCTTACCCCCAACATAACAGTTTCTCCAAAATATTTATCCAACAGTAAAGACCACTGAACGTGACATCACAAGGTCCACCTCCCCTCACCTGGATGGCAAAAAGTTGAGGTTACTGAATGGATGTCTAGAGGTTCTCTATACCAGTGTTACTCAAATTATTTCAGACCAAGGACCACTTACCCCCCCACCCCATGATTTTGTTTGTGGGCTCATTAACGGAGTATCCTTAGCGCGATGGGAAGTTTAAGGAAACTTACGAACTTACAAGAGTCCTGGTAAACTTGTCTTTTTTTTGTTGTACCATTCAATTTAAAAAAAAAAAAAAAAAAAAAAGTTACCAACAGTCAACTCGGACCACTAGTGGTCCACGTCCACATAATCCACTGTAATCTGTGTATTTAACCATAACCATCTCCTGTTGTACAGCAGTGTGTACTAAAGGACAAAACAAGGATAGTTTAACCTTTAATTCATATGCTTTAAGAAAGAAGGCACAGTCATGGAAGGGACGAATTACAAAGTTATTATCATCATAGCTCCGATGCTAACTGGATTCTGTAATCCAGCAGTAGTTGCTGACTTTATGGCACGAGTCATCCAGTTCAGTCACAGGAATTTATCATGGACTCTATTATAATACTTTGTTACTTTTAAGGCTCAAAATTACACTTTGAAGATAGTTATGGTCTAAAATGCATTTTGGCCTAATGTTCACACTAATACTTCCACCGTAGCATATGATGTCATGGCAACAGTGTGTGTAGTTGCAAGTGGTCAATATAACCAGTACACCTGTGACAGGAGAAACTATTGGCAGGCTCTGTGACAGTCACTTTTAAATGATCTTCATACGCCACATTCTTCACAACAGAAGATTTTCTATTAAAATGAGGTGAAACCAACATTTTCTCATTATGTTAAAGATCTTTCAACTAGAAGAGTGTTTTTTGTTTAATTGTAAAAAGTTTGAATCAAACAAACACTGATGAAACAGATTCTACAAACTTGCTGGAGATGTAATGTGTGTGGTGATAGTCTGGGAGCCCTGCAGGTCTGACAGCCCAAACCAGAATTTAGATCCCAGTCCTTACAGATGGAGTAACTCCTCTACACCTTGGACAATAGTACATACACCTACTGAAGACTCCTCAATAGATCAATAGATCGTATTTTACACATCCCTTGGATTAATAACATTGTTAAATTTCTACCAGAGACCATACATGCCTCAGTCAGTCCATGTTTAGAGGCAATGATACAAATATTCAACCATGAGTGAAGGACCAAACAACGTTTCAACAAAAGGTTCTGCCCATCACACAAAAAGGAATCCTTGAGGTTGCTCCTGAATGTCCATCTCGTGTTGGGATGCTCTCAGTTCAGTTGTCTGATGATTGAGTTAATTTCTGTACCACGAAACCCTGGATTTCCCAAGTCCTTCAGAAGTCCTGCCTTATCCCTTGCAGCATGACGAGCGACCGAAAGCTTGAAAGGCAACAGGAAGTTGTTGGCTACCCTGAAGCTCTTCCCTACAGAGTAGATCTCATGAATCAGGTCCTCCAAACAGATGATACCGTGTGTACCTGAGAATACGAAAGCAGGATTTAGGTGAAGGAGGAGCGTGTGTGCATGACAGGACAGAGCCAGTAAGCTAGCATGACACCATTTTTAAATACAAACTTTTTTTAAAGCTACACAGAGCAGATGTTTGAGGTTGAAATAGATTTTTTATTACTTCTTTAACCATGTTTAAGTAAAATAAACAGATTAATACAATATTTACCAAACTGACCTTTTGTTTGATGATAAAATACCATGACATATTGGGAGGATCCAAGTGAAAACACCAACACATTTATTGTATAATCTGGACCATAAATGGCACGGGTATCCAAGACAGTCTTTGTGTGTGTGTGTGTGTGTGTGTGTGTGTGTGTGTGTGTGTGTGTGTGTGTGTGTGTTCCTTCATTCTGTTAAAAACCTGTGTTCCTGTGTTAAGACTAACACTGCGTTCAGCATCGTACTGTTTCTATGTGTAACTCCTAATGGGTTAAATCAAGCCTGTACCATAGTTGAGCACAGCCTACAGTGGGGTTGGTCTTGCAATCAAAAGCTGAGCTTCAATGACTTGATGAATAAAGTTTAAACGAACAGAATCAGGTGTTTTTTTTTCCAGGTATCATTCTGTGGTATCACTTCAAACTGTGACTCACCCATATGCTGCTCGATGAAGGTGTTGTCTGTGAGAGGAACTTTCTTCCTTCCGTTGATTCTGGTCTGTCCTCTCTTCAGAATCAGCTCACGGACTGACTTCAAGTTGGGAAATCTGTTGTAGATATTGTAATCTGTTAACAACACTAATATTTATTATATAACTTTGAAATTTTATGGAAGAAAGCAGTCAACAGTTTCTCACCCCCAGGCCACATATGGCTCCACTATCTTCATCATGGCCATGGAGGTCTTATTGATTTTTACGAAGGAACCGCTGAAAATCTGTCTCAGCCTCAGCATCTGGATCACCTTCATTACCTTGTTACTGACACCTTTAATCCTTGGCACAAAAAAAAAAAAAAAAAAAAACAGAATAAGGATTATATTTAAATACATAAAATCAGTTAACTCACCCCTGAAAGGAGCTTGAACTGACACTGGGTGTCACTGAGAAGATAAAGACGTCACACCGTAACTTCATGCTTTCAAAAGCGAATCAAATCCCATTTCAAAAGTTATTTTTCAGGCGTTTTAAGCCTTTAATCAGATGAGAGGACAGTAGGTAGTTTACAATTTTAAAATTGATTTCTTTTTTTGTAAAAAAAAAAAAATAATCAATTTTAAAATTGTAAATTTAAATTTAATTCCTTCATTTTAGTCTTTTTGTAATCTGGGTTGAAAAAACATCACTTATCGATTTTCCAGCAGAGGGCAGTAACTATCTTTGACTATCTAATAAGAATATGTCAGATCTACTCGAGGGCTAACCTCATGGGGCCCCATTTAAACAGCCATATACATATACATATATATATATACACATATATATATATATATATATATATATATATATATATATATATACATATATATATATACACATATATATATATATATATATATATATATATATATATATATATATATATATATATATATATATATATATATATATATATATATTTTAAGCCTCTGGTTCATTCTTCTAGTCCAGCAAGAACTTAGTGGGACTCTGCAATCATTTTTTCTTGTTTTGGGTCAATTCTTTAGTGATGGCAACCCAAAACACTTGCACTTTATTAGCCACAGGCTCTGAACTAGCCAAGTGGAAAAGGGCGATCAGTCAGTTTTTACATTTAATTACTCCCCTCTGCTGGTGAAAGACTACTAGCAATGTTAGCCTTTGAGGACATCAAGCTCATGTGATGCATAATAAGTATGATCCACCATTTGTCAAGATTTTTTACATATCAAAAACTTGATCAATACAAATTCACTCAGCCTCAATAACAATCACTTCCTGTCTGCATTTCAGGGCCCACCCATTAAATACAGAAACATGTTTGGCTGTCTGCTCTGGGATAACGCAAAAGAATGGTGGTGCAATCAGGGCTGCTCCTTCTCAAGATCATACAGTAAACAAATCATATTAATGAAACATCACACTCTACAAATAAACATGAAAAGTAGGATGTTTGTTTGTGAGGATCAGAGAACTGAAGGGGAGCATGTTGATTAAACTCAAAGAATTGCTGAAGAAAAACCGAAAGAAACATTTTCAATAGACACGTTAGTGACACCCTCAGTGGTTCTGAATGACACAATACAATAAAAATGATAATGTATGACAATAAAAATATTCATTCAACAAAACAGAGATGTCTGATTGCTGTTGGAGCAAGTCACTGTTTGGGATGTACTCACTCTCTGATGCGGACAGCAAAGGCCAGCTTGTACTTAGCAGGTGGAAGAGGGGGAGGTGGTCTCATCTCTGCTCTCCTGATCCGAGTTTCATCCCGATGCTTCTTGTGACTCTCTTTCAAAAACTCTTCCAAACGTTTGAACTTTAATGGTTTTCCTTTAGAGACCTGAAACAGTCAGAAACAGGCATGAAAAAGAGCAGTAGAGTCTAATACTGTGGTACAGCATCTTTGAAACAATGCATGTGCACGATGCGACTGTTTAACTCCTGTTACATCTCAAATTAAATTAAATCCCACAGTCATAGTCTTTACTACATTAGGAGAAAAAAATCCAGAATATGACACCATAGTGTGATTGAGAGAAACAACACAAGATGTGGCGACACCAGAGCCTCATTATCTCATGGTGGTGGATTTCTGTTAAAAGGGCTTTTCTACATGAAACTTGTGTGGTCTGGTTTCAAGTGGACAGCTTCAAGTTTCATCACCAATTTTTCCCGAGGAGCATTAATGTCTGTTACTGTCACCTGGTTTAAAAACTTGTAACTGTCCTGAGTTAATTATTTCCTATATCACTGTTCAAAGTATTTTGTGTTTTTTGGCTTGGTGTGTATAGCTGTGTTTCCATTACACCTTGAATTATACAAAACCTAAATATTGCCTTAAAAAATGGAAATGGAAACACAAAAAATAAAAAAAAACCCTCAGATTTCATCAAAAAGATTTACATTCTCATGAGGTGATTATTCAGAAGTTTCAATATTGAAGTTTATCGCAAAAGTGCAATGGAAACACCTTTTACACAAAAACACCTCACCAGACGTACACCTCTCACCTCCTCGACCACGATCCTCTCCATGAAGTCCCTGATACAGAGTCAACAGCCACACATACAGACTCTGGTGTTCGTAATGTCACAGCTCTGCTATTAGTTATGTGTTCAGTGCAGATGTTGGTGTTTTTAACATCTTAGAGCAAAGCAGACAGCAGGGGCGGTGGTGTGTGTGTGCGTATGTGTGTGTGAGAGAGCAGGCGAGCTGGAGATGAAGATTTTCATTCAATCTTTCGTTCGGGCCTGTTTTGAGTTGGTGTGTCACGGCCGACAGTGACCAGTAAACAAAAACACAAGAGTTCACAAGTTGGCGTCACCATCATTGCAGCGTTCAGACAGAAGTTACAATATTTTAACACCCTCTGCTTTTAAAATGTTTGCGGTATCCTTGATTACCACCAGTTACAGTCGTCCTTCCTTCTTCTGCATCGTGCAAGTTTAATTTTGAAGGACTAGATTAAACTCAAGTTGTGCGCAATTCTAGTTGTAATGGAAACACCAGCAAGTCGCAACTGTACTTTATCAAAACTTCAGAAATATTGCTTTTATTTTTCAAAAAGTGTAATGGAAACAGCTTTTCTGACTTCCAGTCTTTCTGCAGCCAGCCTCTCGATGAACAGAAATTTTTAGCACTTCTGCATAGAATTAATTTTTCTCTACCAGATGTACCCCTTAGTGCAAGATACATCAATGTAAGTGTACTAAAGTTAGCACAATTGCTAATTTCCAGCTGCAGTACAAAAACGGTTACATAAATCTACACTTTTTTTGACATTTTGTCTCAGTAAAGCCTTTTTTTTTCCACACCTGCATTTCACTTTTTTTGACGTAGCTAAATAAAAGCCGCTGAACCAGAGCTTACCTTTCTCTTCTCAAGTAGTGCGAGCTTGGCTTGAGTAGCTTTGATTGCCTGGTATGATTTCCTTTTTTTCAGAAGATACTCGGGGACCAACTTGATCACCTTCTTTGACCTAAAACATCACAAACAGACAGCGTCAGTCAACATTCTGCAGAGAGCTTTGAATGAATCAGATAGAAAACTGATGGCTTCTGTGACATTTCTCTCACACTCACACACATAAAAACATTATATTATTCAGTCTGCAGTAGTCACCTTCCATTCAAAATTGTCATGACTTTTAAAAACTGACAGTAGTTTGTTAGATGTAGTCTCAGCTGGTATGGTAACGTTTGTATCATCCCTACACACAGCAATACAAATACAAGTTTTCTTCACCAGTACTGAGACTTTAACAATGTCCAACTACACACCAAAAAGGCCTCTCAAGACAAACATACATCGTTAAGTTATCGTATATATACATATACGGGACATACGTACACACATAACATATATCGTTAAATGTTCAGCTGGTGCACTTGGCCCCATGTGATTTTTAGGGGCCTGCAAACTGCTTATTTTCACCATCACCCGTGTCAGTATATTTCTTCATCGACTAAATAAAACCCGGTCTACCAAAAAATATTTAAATGGATAAAGCTGTATAAACAGAGCAGTAAGATGGTCTTAGATTTTATTAAAAAGTAAATACGTACTCCGATTCAGCCATGGCGAAGGATGAGGACAACACCGTCGCTCGGAGATGATGTCACTTCTCACGTGTAGTTCTTTCTTCGATAGCCGTGTAGGCGAGGGCTGCCCTCTAGTGGTCAATACCGTGTAGTGGTCAGCTAACAGGGCTGGAGCTTGGGTGAGTCGGTTGGCAGGCAGGCAGGCAACCAAGCAAGCGAGCAAATAAGCAAATAAATAATTAGTGTTATGCTCGGGTTTTAAGCACAAAACTCGCTGAGACATTCAAAAAGTGGAGGATAATCACGTACTTCTGCACTTACACTTATTATTTTGAGTGCATAAGTGTGTTTACACTAAGAGTATGGAAAATGCAGTGCACTTTGTTACCCTCGTCTTGGTCACGTGATAAGTCCCACTAAATGTTAATAGGATGCTGCTGATAAAGCTGCAAATGAGTACAAAAAAACATCGTACAAAGATCTTAATTCCCGAAAAAACACCACTGATTGTTCATTGAAAGGTGTCACTGCAATTGGATCTTCTTTTTAACATTACTTTTCTTTTAGATGATGTTTTTGCCTTTAGCCTGTGGTTTAGCCTTTAGCTTGTGCTTAGTCACTCTTGTGTTTAGCTTTCTTCCCCTCTTCTGTTCTTTTTGTGTCTGTCAGTTCAACTCCAGTGTCCACCATTGCCACAAAATGAATCCAAGAAATTGTTTTCAGCGGAGAAAAACCAAGGGGCAGCACCCGGTAGAGAAAAATGAAGCCTTTTGCGGAAGTGCAAAAAGTTGCTGTTCCTCATAAATCCGCTAGAGGCTGACTGCCGAAATACTCTTAGAGGAGGATATGCCTGAAAGTCACTGGAGTGCCTACCATTTTCATTTTTTTCTGTGGAACAAAAGCAGAGCCTGGAGGAGAAGCACAGGAAAGAATAGAATAGAACTTTATTTGTCATTGCAACGAGTACAACGAAATTGCAAGAACCAGCAAGGTAAGTAAAAACATTTCTGTGTTTTAGATAACCATGAGGAGGTTGCAAATTTTAACAATAATGGGAGTAATAGGATAAAGGCAGACACACCCCAGCAGGCCTTTGTTGCCCAAGATGTCATACATGATGACGTTGCACTGACAGTAAATGTAGTAGATGGATGGAGGTGGGTGGGTGTGACAACACTGAACTGATAACTCAGAGTGAGGCACAGACAGGCTTAGCTTTAGATCCCACTTACAGTCAGCCTGCACAGCTGCTGAGCTTTTCGCAGTTTTCTATTAAATACCATGGAGTTATTCTATGGAATCATGTACATTTGAGCGAGCCATCACTGTCATTATTCATTAAAAAAAAAAAAAAATTAAAAATGTTCTATGTGAAAGTTGACCCTTCTTATTAATTGTGTGTTGAAATTATGATTTTATATATTTCTTTTATATACACATGAATATTTTCAACTTTTACATTTAATATTTCTTATGATGTCTTGTGTTGTTTGTATTTTAATTTAGATATAATATTTTGTGTGTGGTTTTCTTTACAGGTTTCTAACCACACCTCACACCTATGTTATTTATTTTTTTCTTTGTCTTCTATTTTTTATTGTAATATGTATGTATAAATATGTATGTATGTATGTATAACTATGTATGTATAACTATGTATGTATATATGTATGTATGTATAACTATGTATGTATATATGTATGTATGTATGTATATATATATATATATATATATATATATATATATATATATATAAACATTTTATCTCTTGGGGCATGAGGTTGGCCCCTTTATCTTTTATTTTCTTTTTTCTTTGCCATTATGCTGCTACAGACTGAACTGAGCAAGGCCTCAAAAAGCTTTTACCCATCAGAACTGAGAGAAAGTTATACGATTAAAACAACGTTGGATTTTTATTTTCAGCAGGTGTGGGCCTGTGGGGTAAAAAAAAAAAATTGTCAATAGGTTCCTGTTGCAGGAGGTCTGTTGAAGCCATAGGAGCATAAGTAAAAAGGTAAAAAACATCCCATCAAATAAAAGACCTAAAGTAGCATAGTGTTTACCACAGAGAAGCTTAAGAGCACTTTTTAGGTAATTACCCGAACATAAAGTGTCATTCTGCACAGGTGAAAGGCTTTTAACACAAAGAGAGCAAGCTGAAACACTGAGCATGTAAACAGGTTTTCAAAAGTCTCTCTCTCTTGGTCCAACATGGAAAACAAATCAGGACAATTGTCTGACATTTTTCTTTCATCAAAGATCATCATGGTAAAAGGCAAGAGACCAAAAAGTGCGTTATATTTTCAACCTCCCTGAGGTCACACAAAGAGCCTCCTCAGAGTGGAAGCAGCCTGTTTAATGCCTGAGGAAGGATACTACATCAGGTCTTTGCACTCTGGTCAAAGGTGACTTGGGACTCTTATTTATTTATTTGTTTGTTTTACCAACAAGTGTAAAATCACACAACATTGTGATCAAAGTTGTGTGAGTAAAAGGAGGAAAAGATCTCTCCGTTTAAGGAAAAGTCAGGTGTCCTGCCAGCCGGTTTAGGATCTGTCTGAAGTCTTAACAGGGAGTGACCCCCTCACTGGAGTAGTGGTTCAGTTTGTCGAGGGGGTGCATCTCTGTGAGAGTCAAGCTCCTGCGTCTCTTCTCGCTCAGCTTCGAGACCATCAGGTGAAACATCTCAACGATGTTTAGGATGACTGAAAGAATCGCCATCGCCATCATGAAGATGATGAAGATGTTTTTCTCTGTGGGCCGACTTATGAAGCAGTCCACCGGGGACGGACAAGGGTATTCTGAAAATGAGATCTTTAGAGGCATGAAGATGAAGCCGTAAATGAAGAACTGGCCTACGAGGAAGGCAACTTCCAGAAGGATCTTTAGCAGCAGCTGAATCATGTAGCTGCACAGGAGGGCGCCTTTGAGCTGCACTTTGCCATGTTCGTCCGAATACTTTGGAGATTTTATCATCCTTTTCTCACCGAGTTTCTGCTGCAGACGTCTCCTCAGCTTGTTCTCTCTGCGGATCACCAGCAGCACATGACCCAGGTAGATGAGCGTGGGTGTGGACACAGTGAGAATCTGGAGGACCCAGAAGCGCGTGTGGGACAGGGGGAAGGAGTGGTCGTAGCAGGCGTTCCTGCAGCCGGGGCTTTTCGTGTTACAGTCCATGTTCCCCTGCTCGTCTCCCCAGATTGTGTCCACACCGGCAGCAAGGATGAAGATCCTGAAGAGGAAGAGGACGCACATCCAGACCTTCCCCACCACCGTGGAGTGAGACTGGACCTTGTCCAACAGGTCAGATAGAAAAGACCACTCCCCCATGATGACGGCCTGCAGAGAGACGACAAATCAACATCATCTGGGCTTTGTTGAGCTGGGACGAATCATGTTATCACGTTAAGACTGACAAGACCATGAAAGATTCTCAGAGAGTTCATCGAGCTCATCGTGTGGACAAAGACAAATCACAGATCATTATTTAAAAACGCCCTTTAAAGACAAAACAGGTCAGGTTATTAAATAAAACCACTTTAAATATAAAGCTTCGATATGAAGACTGAAATAACCCTCCAGTAAAAATAAATATCTAAAATAAAAGCATGATTATAAGAGAAATAAAAACTGAGAGGGTTTGATTGAATGTATAAACACTAGATGTGAAATTAAAGTTGAAACACAATATGACATTTCAAATGTATGGAATAAATAATAAAGACAAAAACTTGAAATTACAAAATAAGAGCTTCAGTTGATAAAGTCAAAGTTAAAGTCTATCATAAATAAAGGTTTATTAAAGTATCTGGATAAACATAAAGTCTATAAGAAACTCAAATATTTTGAATGACAGTTTGATTTCTGAAGAGTAGATAAAATTTCAAACTACAAAATGTAAGTTTAGATAGATGGGATGAGTGTTAAATATCTCAAATAAAAGTTTGAATGTTAGGATGAAAATTTATAAAAGACAAAGAAAAGAAATCAGACTGAATGATGGTGAAGTGACACAATCCTCAAATCAAACTTCATCAACTCAAGAGTTCACCCTGTGACTTAGTTTATACAGACAAAAAAAAACTGTATTTATTCAGGATTTAGGATCAGGATTTAATAGCAAACCTTAAACTACTATGAGTCAATAATAAGTTTCTGAAACCTTATTTCTATATTTCAGTATACAAGCAACCTGTTCATTATGATCAATAAGATAGTATTACTTTAAAAGATTTTAGATCTGGCTTTACATAACTTCACCTGCTGAAAACGAACCACCTGATTGAAACAAGGTGTGTGTGAGAGCAATGGAGGAAAAATATAGAAATACAGCGGTGTTTCAGGACGCTGGGTAGACCAAAAAAAAAAATTAAAAAAAATGATATGCTCACAATTTACTACATAATGACAAAATAAATATTGCTTGTAATAGTTTGACAGATTTCAAATCACACTTAGGTAAACTCTGGACTCCTGCAGTAAAAGCAGATTGTCACTTCATCAAACATCCACTTGTGTGACATAAAATATAACAACTGAAGTGTCTTTGTGTCTTAAGTGTGAGTTTAAATTGTTGTCAGATTATCTCTTCCTACCTTGTAAATGAGTCGTCTTCAGTCACTCTCTGTCTGTGTCGCTCTGTCTCTGTTTCTCTCACTTCCTTCTTATAATTCATGCTGACTTTGCACCATTTCACTCCCACCTACCCTCCCTAAAAATAAGACCTCTTCTCCACCCTTTAGATGCAGGGAAATGGACTCGTAAGGTCATATTTTCACCAGATCAACCACACCTTTTCAGTGTCTGCTTCCAACCTGCCAAAGTGTCCTGAGAGATGGAAGCTCAAGACATGAATCAGAGCTTGAACAGTTCCACTTTTTGGCTTAAAAAACTGATTTGTGTTCACAATTTTTTTAATTTATTTTTTTAAAATTCAATGCAACTGCAGTTACATTAAAAACCAGAGTCATGTGACACGTTTGGGGCTGTATACCTTGGTTGCACTCTCTCAAAGACTGGGTAAAAGAGGAGCCTGTTTTTTAGGGATTATGTCAGCAATGTTCTGTCTCCTTCATTGTGAGACGCAGATCATTCCCCACCCCTCTTCAGTTTAAGATTTTGTTGGAACCAAATCTTTGGGGCACAAATTTGTGTTCATCAATAAGTAACATCAGGCTATGCTTTTAAATCTGACAAATTAACAATGTTTAACGAACAACTTGTGCTTCTTCAACAGAAGGCTTGAAGTCAATCTCTGGTTGTGATCAAAGATTCAGAAGAGCTACATGTCATGAAAGTCTGGAATTATTGAGGTGATAGGATCTGGTTAAGTTTAGGAATACAATCACACATCAACCTAGCCGCTTTGTCAACTCAATCCCTAGAAAACTGTCAACTTTAAAACACTTTCCAGAAGTAGAACTAGAGGTGAGTTGTAGCATCGTACTGAGACACGTGGGGTGGCTGCCCAAGATGCTGCATGTGCTGCTGTGGGGTGATAATCTGCTGAACATGCAGAATATAGTTATAAAGAGGAATTAATGAGAATTGAGATCACCATAGAGCACACCTGAGATCAGGTGCCCAACCCTCATCTTTCTTCAAGTGTCAGAATGGGATTTTAAAATTCAAAGTTCCTGTGAGAAACTTTTGTTTCTACCTTTGCCCCCCTGTGGATGAAGTGGTATGACTCATGGCTGTTTTTCAGGCCCTGTTCATGTGTCAGAATTTTGTTTTCAGTCCTTCTCTTACTGCCTTCCACCAGTCAGATGTCATACTAAGTCTATTTCTGCAGCGTGCCGCTAACCTCTGACAACACTAACTCAAATCCTGGTTCGGGCACGGTGTGCCTTTCTGTGTGGAGTTTGCATGTTCTCCCCGTGTATGGGTTCTCTCTGGGTACTCCAGCTTCCTCCCACAGTCCAAAAACATGCTCACGAGGTCAATTGGAGATTCTAAATTGCTCGTATGTGTGAGTGTGAGCGTGAAAGATTTAGGTCTTTATGTGTCAGCCCTGTGATTGACTGGGTGTACCCCACCTCTCGCCCTAAGACAGCTGGGATAGGTGGTATGGAAGATGGAATTATATATATATTCCCTAGTTCATCTTCTATACCGCTCATCCTGTCTCAGGGCGAGAGGCTGAGACCACCCTGGACTGGTCTCCGGTCAATCACAGAGCTGACACACAGAGACAAACAACCTTTAACACTCACACTCACACTCACACCTACGGGCAATTTCACCAATTAACCTGATGAGCATGTTTTTAGACAGTGGGAGGAAGGCCGAGTACCAGGAGAGAACCCACGCATGCACGGAGAGAACATGCTAACTCCACACAGAAAGGCAAACCGTGCCCAAACCGGGATTCAAACTGTTTTGCAGGAGGTGAAGTAAAGAGGTGGAAGGCTTTAATGCAAGATGTCATGCATACTAAGTTCAGCAAAATGTGATTATATTTAGTGTCAATGTTGTTAAACATCAATACTTTGTGTAAGAAAAATAAAAATTCACTATTTCAGTAATGTATTTTTTAAGCTACAGGGAGCCACTGTAAAGGAGTCAAAGAGCCACATGAGGCTCCAGAGCAGCAGGTTACAGACCCCCGGTCCAGCGGGTTGAGGTTTGTATGAATTGTGTGGTTACTTTATTTTATTTTTACTACTTTGTTTTTCTTCATGTATTACTAATATAACACTCTTACAATGTGTATGAAAAGTGGACGAGTCCATCTAGGCAATCGTTGCGATCTTTGTCTATGAGCCATCTCCCACTCCCTGTGGACAGGAGCTGTGATGACCAACAGCAGGAGGTGATGTCACTTCTCCCTACAGCCTGTCTGTCTTAAGGTCAGCCTCTGCTTGCAGCACCACGAGGTGACTCAGCAGGGTGCTACAGTCCAGTGCTTCAAAACAATAAACAAGAAAAAACAGGACAATTGAGTTAACCACAGTAAACAAATAAAAAAAAAAATTAAATGAATAAAATAAAAAATCTGCAGATGTGAAGAATCAGTGATGTTCAGGGTGTGGATGGAAATGTGCTGTATGGGTCTTGTGTTGTAAAGACTGGTAGCTACCCAAACCTTTCACTCCTGGTGTGTCTCATCCTGAAGAACCTGCCCACAGCTCTGCAGCCCTGGAAGAAGAGAAGAGGCTCAAGCAAAGATTTCAAAGCAGCGTAATCGAGACAGAGGGTCATCCCAAACACACGACCACAGAGAAGAGGAACAGACTAATTCAAGCACGTTCGTCCTCTTGGCCCACCATCTGTAAACATGCCTGATGGTTTAAATGCATTTCACCAATTAAAAAACACAGACTGTACTGTATCATAGCAGAGCTTATTACATATCAACACAACATCAACAAAGAGTGCTCTTCATATACAAAACAACAGTCCCAGAGTAAAGACTTTTAAACATTTATTGAGGTGACCGTCTTACTTACATGAGATATCAGTGTAAAGTTCAGTTTTTTTCATGGAGAATAAATATGATCCTTTCATCAATCTGGCCCTCTGTTCAGGGTAATCCTGTAAATTTCAACAACCCAAACCAGAGACTTGATCAGCATTCAAACCAAGACTGGATTTCCTGATCAAATCCATTTCTTCGTTTTATACTTTTATACTTTTTATACTTTATACCATCACTTTAATTCAGTCAGGTAACTTTTAAAAACTGGGCCATATGATGCTCCTCAGTCCATCAGACCTTGGAATGTTGTCAGATCCCTCAGGGGGAGCTGAAACTGCTTTAGAACAACCTTTTCCTTTTCAATCTTCATCATCACATTTCTAATTATTATTTCCAATCCGACACACAAACCACTGGTCTTTGTTCGAAAGAATCAAAAATTTGTAATTTCATATCCTCCCTTTCAGACTCATATGATCATTTCTCAAACAGGGTGTGTGTGAACACACACACACACACGCACACACAGACAAAGAGCAGGTGTGAGGTTCATGACATGTCTGTCCGTCAAACTGGGAGGTAACACTGGTCTCCAGTTTGACCTCTGATGGAAAAGTAGGAGTAGGAGCGTCTTCAGAGCAACTCAATGTGACGAAACATTTTCATTGGAGTCATCAGAATCGTCACGAGTGCAAGAAAGGAGAAGCTGAGCAGTGTGTGTGTGCGTGTGCATGTGTGTGTGTGTGTTTGAGCCAGATCAAACCCACTGCATGTATTTAAGTCTCTTCCTAGTCGGGCGATCAGGTCTCTGGATGTGTTGTGATGGGCTCAAACACAATCTGAATCCTGACAGGTCAGTACTTTTAATACTTCCCAACATTTAATTGTTAACCTCTTGTGTATCTTTTGAAAGTTTTGTCAAACTCTGTAGCTTGTTCTGTTTTTGATAAGTACTCATAATCAGTGAACTGTTCACAGTTTCATTATTAAATCTCCAGCATACCCAAAATAAAAAAGCGTCTTTATTTTTGCCTGTTTGGACTGAAGGATGAAATGTACTGATGTGTTTTTGTGTTCAAACTGAATCTGAATGGTGTCATTCAAAGGCTTAGTGTGGCATCTTTTACAATGGCTTATTATTTTTTTACGCATTTTTGGGTGTAGATATTTAAAAGTTATAAAAACTTTTGACACTGCCTCTAAACAACATCCAGCGAGTCAGGCTGTGGGAGGGATCAGCGTTTCCTCTAAAAGTTCATGTTTTTGTCAGACAAAGAAAAAAGGCTGTTTTAGTTACCTCACAAAACCCTGGAGTTGTCTCATCTGTTAGTCTGGTTTCGCTTTTGTGTAATAACCCAAACCAAGGAGACAGAAAACTCCTGTGTTCTTTGATTTAAAATGACTGTATCCGTCATTAGAGTCTGCTTTTTGCGATATGTTGTCAGAAACTTCAGGTGCTTTTCTACTGGAAGGTCCAGGATCTTTTAGTTCCTGGTTAAAACATTCACAGGAACTACACGGTTCCTGTGGCCCATTGTTTGTCTGCTTTATCTTTAAAAAAAAAAAAAAAAAGTTCCTGGACATCTGGGAGGTACGATTCCCAGCAGAGCCATTTTCAGGTGTAGATCAAATAACCAAGAACTAAATTTAGACCCTTGCTCTGCCACAGTTCCTGCTGAACAAAACAGACCTTCAGATTACAAACAGAGTCATTCAATGACAGAAAAAGAAAACAAAAACTTTTCATGATCTCTTAAAGGATTATGCTGCAGCCTGTTTTCACCGCTGCAGGCTGAACAAATCTTAAGTTGGAAACGTTACACTTTCAGTTCTAGCTGTTGAACTGTTCACAGTTAGAGTTGGAATTAACTGAACCCAGAATGCACTGCTGCAAACCACCTGCATGTGCAACTACACTAACTCATCATGATTAATCACATTTTTAATCACATGATGCAAATATGTTAGCATGCAGTGAAGTTCTACTGGTTTCTTTATTCAAGTGAGCGACGTGCATTTAAAGACCTCGACTTTTAGATTTGTTAAACACTGTAAATACACTCTGTAAAGACTGAGACTGCCTCACAGTGATTCCTCTGTAAATACAGTTTCTTCTTTTTATCATCTTGTTAGCTGCACCTGTATGCTTCACTCGTAGGTGGTAGCTCAGATACTTCAGTGTTTCTTATTTTTCATTATTTTCGTCGACATGACGTGCATATCTCTTGTGAGCATAACAAAAGAGATGAATAAAGACACATTTTGAAAAAGGCAGCAACAATTACAATACCTGTGAGTCATTCAGACCCAGAAGAGAGCTTTTATTCTGTTTTCCAAAGAGGACCTACTTGGGGTTTTATTTCAGTGTTGGCAGCAGCTCTGATAAATAATCAAATTAAACTTTTTTTTTTTCTGAACCCACTTTGTGGTTTGTTTGTCCCAGTTGCTGATTTGCAGTCATGGGGGACTGGTCCTATCTATCCGCTCTGCTCGACAAGGTCCAGTCTCACTCCACGGTGGTGGGGAAGATCTGGATGAGCGTCCTTTTCCTCTTCAGGATCTTTGTTTTGGGTGCTGCTGTAGACAAAGTGTGGGGGGACGAGGTTTCAGAGTTTTACTGTGACAGCCAGGAACCGGGCTGCAAACATGCCTGCTACAACTGGATGTTCCCCATCTCCTACATCCACTACTGGGTGCTGCAGATCATCTTTGTGTCAACACCCACATTGGTGTACCTGGGCCACGCCGTGCACGTCATCCACAAAGAGAAGAGGATGATGGAGCAGCTAACAGGTCAGTACATAAATCAATCAATATATCAATCCAGTCATTTAATACTGAACATCATTTGAGTCAGGATGTGTCAGATTTTGGATGTTAGGAGGGTGACACCAGGCTGTTTTGACCTTTGTTTTCTGTTGACCAGGTGGAGGTGTGGTAAAAAAGCCAAAGTACACTGACGACAGGGGGAAGGTGAAGATTAAAGGCGTCCTCTTCTGCACCTACATGACACAGCTGGTCTTTAAGGTCCTGCTGGAGGTGGGCTTCACTGTGGCTCAGTTCTACATTTTTGGCTCCGTCTTCATGCTCCGTTTCTTCCACTGTAAACAGTCTCCACCCTGCGCACACTACTCCGGGGCCCAGTGTTACATTTCCCGTCCCACAGAGAAGACGATCTTCATCATCTTCATGCTGGTGGTGTCGGGGCTGTCGGTGCTGCTGAATGTGGTGGAGATGATATACCTGCTGCGTAACCGCAGCCGACACCGCAGGAAGCAGCAGCTAGCGCGGTGATCACATCTCAGCAGATCTCTCTTAGGGGGGGCGAGGCCAGCAGGTATCAGGGATATCCTCTGCTGCCTGTTCCTGCTGCAGGTATGACAGGTGAGGAGCAGCTCAAGAACTTGGACTGGAAGGAGAAGAACACCTGATGGAGCTTCATTCCTAACTCTGTTTTTAAGTCCTCATCAGCTTCAACATGTGAACCCTTTCAAAGAAGAAAATATCAAAAACCTTCAGACAGAAACTCCTGTTTTCTTCTTCTTTGTGACTCTTTTAGAAAAATACATCTAAAACAATCCTTTTAATCATGCATTTGTTAACACTAGATCCACCAGAACAGTCATTTTGACCTTTGTATATTTTTTGTCATAAAATAATCAAAAATATTATTATGAAGTGCTTTGATTATACATAGATTATACTTAAGGAGAATAAATTATCACTAAATCAACCTAATTTTGCCATAAGTGGTCGTACTGACTGCACGGTTTTCAAACGTATCTTTTTTTATGGGCTGAGATTTGTGCTTCTAGAAACTGAATTGGAATAATGGTATTGAATTTGAAAAGCATGATCTGAAATCAAATTTAATGTAATGAAATTGTATTTTCCCTTCTTAAAAATTCAACTCTCTATTTCCCTAAATTCAAAAATAAAAGATAAATTTCAGTTCGCAAAATTCAATTTCAGTTCTGAGTGGCGCAACCATTCCGTCATCTTCATCTGTGAGGAGGAGTAATCGAGCGCAGAGCGACAGAAATCCTATTTGCATCTACTTCTAGCGTCAGTAAAATCCTCTTTTCTGTAAGGTGAATTATATGCCAAATGCTCGAGCGGGGATAGCGCAAATCATTCAACAGATGTTAACGTTCAGAAAAGTTGATCCGCTCATTCTTTTCAAAATTAATGACACATATCTTCACCTCAGCACAGATGTCCACTGCCACAGTTATTCAGTTCTGTACTTCAGTTATGAAAACAATCATATCAAAATAGAATAGAATTTAATTAAAGTTAGAAGCAGACGCAGAGAGGATTTCTGTCGATCAGTGTTTGATTACATCGTTACATTGATTGTTTACCACAAAGCCTTCAAAAGTGGGCACTTGGGTTCCGGTTCCGGTTCAGAAAGGATGGTAGCGTAACTTTTGAGCTCCCCGAAGGTTTTACCAATAAACCCCCCCAAAAAAATAGTATTTGTTAAAACCAGTGGACATTTTACACAAGAATGGCACAACAGATTGGATAAAGTAGAAGGGAGAACAGATAAAACTGAGACCGTACTTCAAGCAACATTAACTTTAGTCAAATGGCTAATGTAACACCAGGCTAGGTATGAAGTTAGGCTGATTGACCAGGAGGCCTGAGCGGGGAGGGATAACTTGAGGATTTATGGAATACCTGAAGATAAAGAGGGCACCGACATGACCAGCTTCCTGGATAATTTGTTGAAAACCTCACTCGACCTTCCACGTGATGGAGACCTCAAGATTGAACGGGCACATCAATCTCTGGCACTGAAGCCCTCCGGCTCACAGGCAAAACCGTGCACCATAGTGCTAGAAGTAAAACAAAACCATTTGCTTATGTTTTGATGCAGTCGTTACTTTAAAGAGCTTAAGGTGTTGAGCTGTTTGAAATGACTGTTGTCTCCATGTCTCTATGATGACTTCTCTTGATAAATGATCGTTGTAAAAGCTTTGAAATGATATAGACTGAGAGTGAAGGGTTAACAGTGGCATGGAAACATAGAGATTACATGTAAACATTGCTCTCTTTAAACTGTGTATCCTTTAATTTCCTGTACACAAGTTTTAACCAACACAAACACAGAGTGGACAAAGTTGCTGTTTGTGAAAACGGCTCAATAACTGGGAACAAGTAGCTCCCTTTGCTGTGGTGTGAATAAAAAAACTGATCAGTTTTCTGGTGCATTTATTTCACACACCAAAATATGTTCCCATACCTTTCTCATCCTCCGTCTTCCTCAGCGTTAAGAAGCAGACTCTAAAGTTTTACCATCAGACGTCTAAATCTGACTGTTTAACTGGCCCTGAGTGCCTCAGGGCTTGGTTTGTGTGTGTGTGTGTGTGTGTGTGTGTGTGTGTGTGTGTGTGTGTGTGTGTGTGTGTGTGTGTGTGTGTGTGTGTGTGTGTGTGTGTGGATACACCAGATATTCAGCTGGTCCACCACCAGATATTCATCTCCACCACTGGGTGGTGCTGTGTGCTGCCAAAGGAAGAGGTTCAACTTTCAAGGAGAGTTCACCATCAGCAGGATCAGTTCTGAAGTGTCTTAAAGTACCTCAAGGCCACTTATTCTACTACTACTAACATTATTATTATTATTATTATTATTATTATTATTATTATTATTATTATTATTATTATTATTATTATTATAACTTTAAACAGGTAAATGTTTGAGTCACAATGATTATTTGTGTTGAAGAAAAAATTGTTTCAGTAAAAAGTTCACCACAGTGGCTTTAAACACACATCTCTATTAATCAGACATTTAATCAGACATTTAAAAATAATTTCAAATCCTTTTTAACCATATTTACTTAAAGTAAATAAGTCAAATATCAAAAATTAGTGGACCCTGGTGTCAAAAACACATTCACTCACTGAATTTGTTATTTTGTCTCACTCAGCATCTGGTCTTCACAGAACTTTCAGCGGGTCGTTTATTTATTAAGGTAAATGAAGACTGTTTGATTTCATTAGGCTTTGTTTGCTCCTGTGAGGAGGATGGCCCTTAAATCAAGCAATGCATTCTTTATTAAACTCAAATCCCATTACTTTTTATTTTCTATAGACAGGTAGGAAACAGCATGGGTAAAGAAAAAAAAAGAAAATGTAATAAATAAATAAATAAATAAATAAATAAATAAGTAGTAAGAACCTCGTGAAAAGTTACACATCAAGTCTCCCAAACAATTCATTATTTTCAATAAATTCATTTTTTTCCTCAGTCATTTGAGGATCTAAGTGCAGGACCCTTTTTAGTCGGATTCTGTGGAGAAATAGGACACGTCCCACGCATCCCCCTTATTTTAAGTTAATCCACACTTTCTGTGAAACTCTTCGCTTTAAGGAAACTAAAAGTTTTTCTGACATTTCGAAAGTTGTAACCAAAAGGATGAAAAAAAAAGTTTGGTAACTGAACAAAAAGTTTCTGCTCTGTCCTGTGTCCGTCCCTCTCCCCTCTCAGACGGACGGATGGAAGGACAGGGGCTCCGTTGACGTAGAGGTCAGGTGACCACTTCCTCTGACGGGACTCTTATAAGGAGCTTTGACATGTTGAGCTCAGTTTCCCCCAAACTTTGGATTTCAACTTCAGCAGAGAGAGAGAGAGAGTCCTTTCAGAGAGACGGAGACTGTCCCTGTGGACCATCTTCTTCCTCTTTTCCTTCTTCCTTTTCTCCTCTCAAACTTTCCAGGTGAGTTAAACTTTCTCTTGTGGTTTTTAAAAGTTTTGGAAGAAGTGCGGAAACTTTTCCGCGCTCGGTGCTCGGTGAGAGACCGTCATCGCTCCGGTGCGCTCCGGGCTGCGCGCACACAGGTTGACAAGTTTGCTGCTCTGTTCCGAAAGATTTTCGTTCTTTTAAACTTTGAAGAAACGAACACAGAAACACTGAGAGGCAGAGGGTGTGAGTGTAAGTGAAAAAGAGTGTTTTCTAATTTATTCTAATAGAATGAAGCGCGTAAATGTCTCAGTGTTCTGTCCCCGTGGTTTCCAGTCGTCCAGTCTTGTGCTGCTGTTTGACCTCTGAAATGAAAGTTTTTCATTCACATTCAAACTTATGAAAACACACCAAACGTTTATAAAAATCATTCTTCAGACTCTTTCCCTCCTTCAGGAAACTTCCTCCCTTGTTTGAGTCCTCCAGTCCTGCGTCAGTGCGCAGAGGATGGACAGTCTGCGGGGAGGCTTTGTGCTGGACTCCATTGTTCCGCTCTGTCTTGGTCATTTTCAGCAGATGAACTCAGTCATGTAGAAAGTGGCGGGATGTTTTCCGTCTGATAAGGACAGTATGAACGCTACTTAGTTCCTTCTCTCATGTGTGAGTCTGGCACAGTGGAGATCAGTCTGCGCATCCTCTCTGAGTTATTCAGACTTCTTTTCAGGGGGCCCGTTCACAAACTCAGACCTGTTCTGACCTTTAAACCACTTCTCTTACTGCGTTCATGTCAGAAACTAGAACCAAACCTCCAGAAGACTCATGGAGGAGATGTTAGGAGCGGCTGGTTGAAACCTGGGGCTCAAATCTTTAAAAGTCTGAGGTGAATTTTCTTGTGTGCTGCAAACCAACGCTGATCTCAAAACCTGCTTTCACAAATCTTTACAGAAACTTCACACTCCTCCTGCTTTTTGTTTGTTGAGATGTTCACACGTTCATGTCCAAAGTGTTCAAAGCTTCAGGTGTTTCAATCTGCCAGAAAATTAGGTGCGTGGATAATTTTGCTTGCTGTGATGAGACTCCTTGTTTTTTAGGTGATTTTTTTAGATCAAGTTAAAGCAGGATTATGTAAGTGACCATCTCCTACATCATCGGCATCTGCATTTTTTACCACACAACAAAGTGAGAACACATGTCCCCGTAAAAGACAGATTTCTATGCATTAGTTTGTATAGAGTGAAGTCGCATCCGTATCCAGAATTAAGAGCCTCAACCTTTTTTATCAAGATGCTCCAAAAGCTGCCTGAACAGGAGTCATGTCTCACTCTGACCAAAAGGGGTGCTAGTCTTCAGAGGACAGGCTCAGGGCAGCTGGGAGCAGCAGGGTGAACTGATCCTCTGACTGTGGCTGAATCAGAGTGGAGCTTCATTCTCAGGCCGCAGAGCTGCTGGACCTAACAGGAACTCAGCTGATTGTCTGTGTTCAGAGGAAACGCTCCGCAGGAAAGAAGCTGCTCACAGGCCTGCTTCCTGCTGCTGGGAAACACACACACACACACGCACACACACACACACTATTCACTGCTGTTTTAAAAATCTCTGAGTGTCACTGAAAGACTCGGCTGAGCGGCCGACATTCAGGAGATTTTCTGCTGCTGCCTGATGCTCTGAGCTCCTCTGTGTCCTTTCCCTTTACACCTCATTCACAAGAACACCTCCTGTGTAGCTTGACTACCTGAAGATTCATTTTTTATTTAAAAGAAAAAAATAACAGAGTTATGTTAAGTTGTCAAACTTTAATCATTTACATCCCCTGTCTTTATAAACTCTGTGATCTGAAGGAAGGAAACGAGGTGTGCAGCGGAGAAATGCTGTCGCTGAAGATCGTGTGAGAATGAGAGGAATGTGTTGTTTAAATCAACCTCAAATAGAGACCACGTTATCTAAAGTTGTCCTTCTTTTTGCAGCGAAAGACTCGAAAGTTCTTCTTTTCCGATGCGTCCTGTTGCTCGCTGGTGGATGATGTCTAAGATGACATCACGCTCCTTGTTTAACATGCTCAAAGAGGCTGCAGGAAATAGATTTGATAAAGCTTTAAAAAAAGTCAGTGGAATTACTTCAACACATACTGTACCCATGTATTTCAACTAAAGGTCACATGGCATCACCTTTATGCTCCACTTGAAAAGATTTAACTGTCCTCAGAAGCTAAAAATGTGCAGAGGTCAGGTCTGGAGATTTGATCTGAAACCTGGAGGGTTCATTAAGAATGACTAAGATGCAAACAGGATCTCGTGGACATGCATTGATAGAAAGACGGTTTGCACACAGATGAACACCCCTACAGTGAGGTTTTAGGGGCCCTGCTCAAGGGCACCTCAGCAGAACTTGGTCATTGTGCCAGACAGAGCTGCTGAGGCTCAAAACAAGCTTTTCCTTCGATGATCTTCGTCTCGTGTGTAAAGTTTACCAGGATTCAATCAACTTAGATTTTAAGGTGCTTTTTAGTTTGGATGAAAACTTCTTAATGTTTCTCTTTCATTAATGAGTCACAGCCATCCTGAAGTGGATTATATTAAGTTTCAAGTCATGACAAATGAATGCAGAACCTTGGTCCGTGTGAGACGACGTGTGTTTGTGTGCTGAATCCAACAGAAATCAAACTGTCCTCTCTCTCTCTCCTTCCAGCTGACGTCCCCTGAGGATGGGTGACTGGAGTGCTCTGGGTCGTCTGCTGGACAAGGTCCAGGCGTACTCCACAGCCGGGGGGAAAGTATGGCTGTCGGTCCTCTTCATCTTCAGGATCCTGGTCCTGGGCACGGCGGTGGAGTCAGCGTGGGGAGACGAGCAGTCGGCTTTCAAATGTAACACCCAGCAACCTGGTTGTGAGAACGTGTGCTACGACAAATCCTTTCCAATCTCGCACGTCCGCTTCTGGGTGCTGCAGATCATCTTTGTGTCAACGCCCACCCTCCTCTACCTGGCCCACGTGTTCTACCTGAACAGGAAGGAGCAGAAGTTCAACAGGAAGGAGGAGGAGCTTAAAGCTGTGCAGAATGACGGAGGTGACGTCGACATCCCGTTGAAGAAACTTGAGATGAAAAAGTTAAAGTATGGTATTGAGGAGCACGGCAAAGTGAAGATGAAGGGCGCTCTGCTCAGAACGTACATTTTCAGCATCTTCTTTAAGTCGATATTCGAGGTGGGCTTCCTGGTGATCCAGTGGTACATATACGGCTTCAGCCTGGCTGCTGTGTACACCTGTGAGCGGGATCCCTGCCCCCACAGGGTGGACTGTTTCCTGTCCCGGCCCACGGAGAAGACGGTCTTCATCATCTTCATGTTGGTGGTGTCCCTGGTGTCCCTGCTGCTCAACGTCATTGAACTCTTCTACGTTTTCTTCAAGAGGATCAAAGACCGAGTGAAGGGCAAACAGCAGCCCACGCTCTACCCCAGCGGGGGCACATTAAGCCCCACCCCGAAGGATCTGTCCGCCGCCAAGTATGCCTACTACAACGGCTGCTCCTCCCCCACCGCTCCTCTCTCACCCATGTCCCCCCCAGGCTACAAGCTGGCCACGGGGGAGCGGGGAACCGGCTCGTGTCGTAACTACAACAAGCAGGCCAATGAACAGAACTGGGCCAACTACTCCACGGAGCAGAATCGACTCGGTCAGAACGGCGGAGGAAGCACGATTTCAAACTCCCACGCGCAGGCCTTTGACTTCCCCGACGACACCGTGGAGCATAAGAAACTGTCCTCGTCTGCAGGACACCACGAGCTGCAGCCGCTGGCGCTCATAGACGCTCGGCCCTGCAGCCGGGCAAGCAGCCGCATGAGCAGCCGAGCCAGACCAGACGATCTGGACGTGTGAGAGTCCTCTCCATCCTCCTCCCGCCTCCACCTGGCGTCAGCCTGAGAATCAGGAAACACGAGTTGAAGAGGAGGGGGCTAACCTGGTTCACTGTCGTCCACATAGAGACTCTTAGTTGATCAGAGAGACATTAAAACTTACATGTAACACTGTCATCAAAGGTACAAGTTGCAAATATTTGTTCAGTGACGTTTAACGCTTAGTGGAGCTAACCAGCTTTAAGAGAACACAGCAGATACAAGAGGGTTCAAGAGACTGACAGGAGCAGCCGCAGTCAGTCCAACAACAACCGACCATCTGGTTCAGCCTTCATTTTGGGAGGGGGGTTAAAAAGTGAAAATTTCCATTTTTAATTCTCTTTCTCTTATAGTTTTAATTCTCTGTCTCTTAGAGACGTTTTACTCACCCCCTGTCAGAGCTGAGATCTGAGTGTGAGGTGAAAATATAAAACAGGGTGCCTTCTCACTTTGTAACATTTGAGCAGATTAATGTGCCTTTTAGCCTGATGCTTGTTCAGAAACATTCCTTTTTTATCACAGTTGTTCTCGGAGTATTGTGCCTGTACAGTAAAGAGTGATCCAGGACGGCAGGAAGCAGGTCTCTGACAGGCTCAGGTAGATGTTTCAGGTGTATACAAACATTACAGACCTTTTTCATCAGAGACTAAGATGCCTTCAACCACTAAGAGCGTTTATCCTGTCTTTTAATAACAGCAGGCTCCACTGTGGAGATTTAACCTCATAAAGCACGGAGCGTATGATGTACGGCTGCCTTTCATGTTTGTTTGTTCATGTTTACTTCAGAGTTTGTTGTTTTTGCTTGTTTCAATGACACAAAAACATTTCCACACGCTGCGGTGGTAGACCAACAACTCCTGTGAGGTTAAACAGACCTCGTATCAGTGGAGTCTGGTGTCTTTGCACCACGTGACAGGAGAGCTGATGTGAAAAAAGTTATCCTTACAAAAAGGTCTGCCTCTGTGGGAAAACCTCTCTGTAATGTTGTCAGACACTTCAATCACAATCTGAGCCTCTGAGAGACGAAAACAAAACTCATGAGATGGATCACGTTGCAGCCTGTTTCCCTGCTGCAGGCTGAAATAATCTACTGGAGCTCATCTCAGATTTTTTTGTACTTAAAAATCATTATGACTCTCAAATTTGGGAGACAGAGCCCAATTTTTTTACTTTTAGAATAATGCTTCAAAGCTGTGTGTATCTCATTGAGGAAACTGATGATAAAACATCGTTTGAGCCTCCTTTAAACTTAAAAAAATGCAATGTAACGTAGACTTTAAGAGAGCAGAAAAGTTCGGGTAGGATGGAGACTGGCCACGCCTTCTGTTTGTGTCATAGAGCTGCATTCATGCTGCATTTTTCTTTTGTTTTCCACATTATTTTCTTATCCCAGTTTCTGTTACACTTATTGTCTCATCAAATCATCATCAGGATTTCTTTTTCACGTCTCATTTCAGTGAAAGATGTGTGAGAATTCTGACTGAGAGCTGAGGATTTATAGCCACACACCACGTAGAATAAGAATCGACTACTGTCCAGTAGAAAGGATCCAACATTAACTCCCCGCAAACTGTATATTTATTGACAGTTTTTAAAAGCCAGTCAGTGAGGACTGGTGTTTCCTGGTAAACTTTGAATTTATGTGCTGTTATGTTTCATTTTGTGGTTGTTTTTTTTTTTTTTTTTTTTTTTTTGAGGCGGGGATGTGTGTGAGGGTCTGTTTGGGCCCCGTAAAGAAAGGCTTTATTACTGTCATTGATTGGACAAGTGTGATCTCCTTTTTTATCTTGTCGGTGGTGAAGATGAACAGTAGAATGATTTCCTGTTTTCATATTTGAGTGAATGATTTTTGTAGGATGTTTTTCAGTCTCGATGTAACCGTGCTGCTTGAGAAATAGATATGTAGTACTGTAAATCAAGCTAACTGTGTCACGATGAAAATGTGAGTTTGTAGAAGACTTCGTAGAGATCTGGACTAATATTTAGTCAGTTTTATTAATGCCAATGTAGCTCCACAAATACCAAACTTTAGGATAAATCTCGACCCGGGCTTTTTTTTTTCATTTTATTGTACTTTTCAAAATGTACATCACCTTGTCGGTACTTACACGGATCTTTCAGCTACGATGGCGTTTGCACTGAGATCTCGGTGATAGAGATGTAATATGATGTTACTAATTTATTTTATAACAGAATCACTACAGTGCAGACTTTCAGACATCACACCACTGGTTCTTCTGGTTATTCTTCCACTGACAGAACAGACCATGTAAATCCACGGGGATCCACTGTTGTACAGTGTAAGTGCATGACAGCAAAACAACAACTACATTCATTGTATCTGTGAAAAACATTTTAACCAATAAATATTTTCTGTCTTAATCGCTGACTGACTGGTTTCATTTTTGATTCAGGTTCAGACAAATTTGCCAAATTTCACAGGCTCAATTTGGACTCAGTGAGTTTTTCTTATTGGCCAAAGGTTAAAATTATCCCTCAAGAAAGCTTTTGGCAGAAACTCAAGATGTAATACTATTATTCTGACACACTTTCTACTCCACATTATTGGGGTCAAACAAAAAAAACCCAACAGAAGCACTTTTTTTTAGATATTTTGCCCAGGTGAAATAAAGGCTTACTCTAAATATTCACACTCTTAATATTATTATCATCATATTACCTGTTTTTTCCCCACATTCATTACTTCATTCTGAACACCTTGGCTTCATTCTCAGCCTTTTTGACTTCATCCTTGATTCTTCCTGCATCATTTAAAAGTAAAAAACAAACAAACAAACAAAAAAGTCTCACAAGTCAGACTGACCTGAAGTCTAACTGTTCAGTTTCACTCAGTGTTGTGGAAAAATGATGCCCTCACTCTTTGGTGATGGTTAGAAAGCCCTCTTTACAGCTACATCATCATAAAGATTCACACATTTTGGCAACAGAGTCAGACTTTTGCTCCATTCATTAATACGAATCAGCAATCTTTAAACTTTGATCAAAACTGTAAGCAGCATATAATAGTCTGGTTGTTCTGTTATAGTTTTTCAGAAACAATGCTCCACCGAGGACTCAATTTCTCCTGAGTTCAGACAAGATCCTGACCAAAACAGAGCAACAGGTGTTTTGGAGTAAAGAGTGATCGTGCTTTTGCATTCAGAGCTGTCTTAATTCTTGGTGGCATAGATCCAATGAGGTGCTGGAAACGTTCCTCAGAGAGTTTGGTCCATGTTGACATGATAGCATCACACAGTTGCTGCAGATTTGATGGCTGAACATCCATGATGCAAATCTCCCGTTCCACCACATCCCAAAGGTGCTCTTTTGGACTGAGATCTGGTGACTGTGGAGGCCATTTGAGTCCAGTGAACTCATCGTCATGTTCAACAAACCAGTTTGAGATGATTCCAGCTTTATGACATGGCGCGTTATCCTGCTGGAAGTAGCCATCAGAAGATGGGTACACTGTGGTCATAAAGGGATGGACATGGTCAGCAACAATACTCAGGTAGGCTGTGGACTTTAAACCAGGCTCAGTTGGTACTTAGGGGCCCAAAGTGTGCCAAGAAAGTCTCCCCCACACCATTACACCACCACCAGCCTGAACCGTTGACACAAAGCAGGGTGGATCCATGCTTTCACGTTGTTTACTCCAAGTTCTGAGCCAAACATCTGAATGTGGAGCAGAAATTGAGACTCATCAGACCAGGCAAAGTTTTTCAGTCTTCTATGGTCCAGTTTTTTTGTGAGTCTGTGTGAATTGTAGCCTCAGTTTCCTGTTCTTAGCTGACAGGAGTGGCACCTGGTGTGGTCTTCTGCTGTTGTAGCCCATCTGCCTCAAGGTTCGACGTGTTGTATGTTCAGAGATGCTCTTCTGCAGACCTTGGTTGTAACGAGTGGTTATTTGAGTTCCTGTTGCCTTTCTATCAGCTCGAACCAGTCTGTCCATTCCCCTCTGACCTCTGGCATCAACAAGGCATTTAGTCCCAGTGAAGTGCTGCTCACTGGATATTTTCTCTTTTTGGATCATTCTCTGTAAACCCTCGAGATGGTTGTGGGTTAAAATCCCAGTAGATCAGCAGTTTGTCAAATACTCAGACCAACAACCATGTCGCATTCAAAGTCTCTTAAACCACCTTTCTTCTTCTTTTTCTGATGCTCAATTTGAACTTCAGCAGCTTCACCATGTCTACATGACTAAATGCACTGAGTTGCTGCCATGTGATTGGCTGATTAGATATTTGTGTTAACAAGCAGTTGAATAGGTGTAACTTATTAAGTTGCTAATGAATGTATGATTCTTTGTGTTTAAGGCAATTTCACACAAGTATTATGATTCATCTAAATTCTCTGAATCTTTTAAGGGTACTATGTTCTGAAGTTGTTGAATTCTTTGTAGTTTTCAGCTCAGAAACCTCATCCAGAAATCCTTTGAACTATTCGCTTTGAACTCTGTAGTCTCTCACTGAGTGGTGAACCTCCTCCCAACTTTCCTTCTGAGAGACTTAACCCCTGTGGAGTGTCTTTTTAATACCCACTCATGCTACTAAACTGGTTGAAAAAATAACATTATTCAGTGAGAGATGTTATTACAGATGTTTTTTTTTTCTTTTTGAACCAGTGTTTTGTATGTTGCTACAAATTCAAAATTAAGTGAAAATTGGTGTATTCAGAATACCGGATAAGAAATATTTGCAGCTAAAATTGTTGTTTCAGATAAAATAGTTTGAGTATGAAAAACAAACCTGATAAAATCCAAATCCTGATCCTGTCATAAAAACATACTGACTTATTTTCTCCATATCGCCCCCTAATGGAGAACATTTTCCTTGGTCAGAAGCAGAGTTTGCTGATGTTTACGCAGCAGGTAACACTGCAGAAAACTGACCACTGATCATCTGGTATCAAGAGATAAATAAGGGACAGGTGAGCTTTGATTTCATCATTCTGTAATGATGACAAAAGTATGTTTGACTAAACTTAGTGACAGATTTTTATCAGAAATCACAAAAAGAAAAAAAAAGTCATCAAATAGAGAATTCATACGCTTCTTTAAAAGTTAATAAATATGTCAGTAAGACACTCTGGCTCTTGGTCATCTTCACAAAATCAAATGTGGCCCTCTTTGAAAAAAGTGTGGACTGTCCTGCTTTAAATCATGAAGATATATTTTTTTTTATAATCTTTTCACCATCCTAAAAAAATATTACTTTGTCTAAAACACAGAATCTGACTCCTAATTACCATGTCGGTGCAGAACACATAAATGTGGATGAAAAATTAGAAGGAGACAGCTGATTTCTCAGTCTATGCCAAATTTAATGATTACAATGGATCAAGAATGTGCGAACAGAGTCTCTGGGTTCAGAATTACCTTTCCCTCTCTTTAATCTGGGCAGCTCAGACACATCCCTCTATGTTGCCCTGAACCCTTATATAGACGGGTCTCCTCCTATTCTAGACATTCATTTCCTGATCTGAGACGTGTCCTCCTCGGTGCAGGCTGGCTCACCATGTTTCCCATCACTCAGCATCTTTCGGGGTGTCCCTAAAAAGACATACACTCTCAAAACTAACACAGCCTTTCTTCCCTTATTGCTGCAAAGTGAAAAAAGTTATTATATATATGGAAATACATATTATATAATTGTATTAAAGCATTAAAATGAACCCTTCATATTCATGTTGACAATTCTTCCTTCATGCTGGATGATCTGTAGCCTTCCAGGAGCTTTCAACCTTCTGTAAATACACACATTAATACAGGCCAGATAAACGGTAGAAGATGGATGGATGGATGATATCAACCAATAAATCATTTTTATATAGCCAAGTTATAACAGACAATATCTAAAGACACTTTTAAAGGTTAAAATTTCCCTCACTTTAGTCAGCACCTCTCATTTCTCTTTGTACCTGTTCTTTATTCTTCAGTGTATTAAATCATCAACGTAGCTTTCAGTGTATTTTCCATTTAAATGTGTAAAAACAAACTTCAGTGAGCCATGACTGAACTGTGCTGAGCCTTCACTGTACAGAGCTGTACCTGTTCTTTTATTTTCACTTTATGATCTGATTTTCTGACCTAATGCTAACATGGTTTGAGGATTGCATCATGTTCTGAAAACATAAAGAGCTCTGGCCCGGCCTGCTGAACACCACAAGAACTGAGCCTTGATCCAGATCCACAGAGCCATCGACTCAGGGCGAAGTTCACATATAAGCTTCCGAGAGAAGCACTTACATTTTATAATCAGAAGGGACACGGTTCTTTTTCACTCCTCCAAGTTTCCTATTTAATCTTTCCACTGTGGTAAATCAAACCACATGTGTTCAGAGCTGCAGCTTACCGAGCACATGTGGCTCAGAGTCAGAGAGGACGTCAAACTTTCACTCATGACGTCTCCTTGAGAGTTTCAGTGAGCTGAAAGATGTCAGATAAAGCTCTTTTTTTCCACACACTACAGACAGCAGAGAGAACAGGAAGTTTGGCTTTAGGTCTGTTTAAATTAGAACATTTTATAAAACATAAAATGAGCATATTGCCACAGGAGAATAGAAATAATTGTGCCCACAATTAATATCTATAAAAGTTTTGTGGTCTGTAAGCCCTCCTTACCTTCGGAGAATCACTTGTATTTCTGTAACACAACCAATTATGGAGACCAAATCATAGTCATTTCTCTACTATGTTTAATGAACAGTTTAGGACTATTAGATTTGGTTTGTATAAGCTACCAATAAGTGCTAAGGTTATTTCTGACAGTAGATAATGATTGTTGCAACTCATGTTTGGAGAAGCCTTCAAAAAATAAGACACCAGCTATATACAGAAAAAATCAAGGGTTCCCAAACTTTACCATGCCAAGGCCCCCAAAAAGCATTACCCTTTGTAAACCAATAGACAATGCTTTAAAATATGAAAGAAAGATAAACTTTTAAATCGCTTTTTTCTTAGTTTTATTCACTTTTCAATAACTATTAAATTTGATTAGCATAGAAAATTATTAAAAACGTGTCTGTCATACTGTATATTCCCAATAAATAATAAACTTTTCAACAAACTGTTGACAGATAAGACCAAAACAAAACAAATCAAACTTCTCTCGTTTGTGTGTGTGTGTGTGTGTGTGTGTGTGTGTGTGTGTGTGTGTGTGTGTGTGTGTGTGTGTGTGTGTGTGTGTGACCCCCTGCCTGAGGGGTCAAAGGTCACAGGCATTTAGTATTGGTTTTCAGCCTTGCTCCTTACGTGCAGAGATTTCTCCAGATTCTCTGAATCTTTTGATGATATTATGGACTGTAGATGATCAAATCCATCAATTCTTTGCAATTGAACACTGAGAAACATTGTTCTCAAACTGTTGGACTATTTGCTCACACAGTCATTCACAAAGTGGTGAACCTCACCCCATCCTTGCTTATGAACGACTGAGCCTTTTGGGGATGCTCCTTTTATACCCAATCATGACACTCACCTGTTTCTGATGAACCTGTTCACCTGTGGAATGTTCCAAACAGGTGTTTTTGGAGCATTTCTCATCTTTCCCAGTCTTTTGTTGACCCTTTTTGAGCTTTTTTGGATCAAAATGTGAGCCTCAAATACAAAATGCGTGAATATTTGCAAAAAACAATAAATTGTATCAGTTTGAACAATAAATGTCTTGTCTTTGTGGTGTATTCAGTTGAAAATAGGATAAATAGGATTTGCAGAACATTGTATTCTGTTTATATTGTTTTACACAATGTCCCAACTTCATGTGAATTGGGGTTGTATATGTTACTGTATTATTGACTCCAGACGGAGCTGCAACCTCCAGCCGAAAAATATGAAATGTTAAAAACAAACATGTATAAAATCTAGTTTAAAAAAAAAATGTTTTGGACTGAGTACCTAATTTTCTATCAGCACACACTTTTAGGTCAGTGATATTTTTTCAAAACTTGTTATTATTGAAGTTATTAAACTAGTTTTGCCTCTTTAAAGGCATGGCTGACTTAACTTACAACAAAAAGGTGACAACACTGACACAACATCTATATATTATACAGTCCATGTTCCAGACAGGCCCTGCTCTCATTGAGAGTCAACACTAAACTGTATCAGCCTTTGAGAGCTTTAAGTTTTACCTGTTAGTGTAGCAGCAAGAACCATTGACTGATTAAAAAATAAAGTCGCAAACTTCAGCGGTGGATCATGGGAGCAGTCAGCAGACTTCAGAGTTACACTGGCCTTGAGTTTCTGTCACTGTACATCCTGTGGTTTCGTTCGGTTTGTTAATATAACAGCATGCCAAGCTGTTGGTTCTGCCTGATGACAAACTGAATGGCTGGCTTGGCATCTTGTCAAGACACCTGAATCAATTTTGGAAAGCACAGTTCACTGAAAGTCCACGTGTTCAGCCATGTGTGGAAAAAAAAAAAAGAAAACAAGTGGAAGCAGTGAGACTGTCAATATTTCTGAAGACAATGTTATTGTTCTTGGCTCGTTTGCTTGTTTGGGTGGCAGCTTTTATTTTTAGCGTGTAAATGAACATGGAGGGTGGCATCTGTTGTTCCTCAGACACCCACAGATGTCACAGACTGACTGCAAACCACACACCACAGAGGCTGGGAGGAACTACGGCTTACTTGGCAAAATGCATAGAAAGTTAATGTGCGTGCGTGTGTGTGTGTTTTTATGTGTGTGTGTGTGTGTGTTTATAAATGTTCTTTCTAAAAATGGCTCTACAGGCTCTGTGAATCATGACGTCGTATTGAAACCAGAACCAGCTGGCAGTAGAAACGGGCTTCATGTCACACAATCAGAAGAGCGCAGGCGAACACATGTCGGAGGTAACAAGTTTCCTCCAGTTCTACAGGGAAAAATACACAAAGGAGAAAAAATAAGAGAGACTACTATGCTACTACAAAACACGATAAAGAGGAATGTATTAAGTTTTTGAATGTAAAGATGTACAAATGTAAACAATCTATCATCTTTTCATCCATCATTATTAAATTTCAGTTCATTTTATTTACTGGTACATGGCTTAATTTTTTCATATGCATGGTATATCCATAGTTCTCTCCATTTTCTTGTTCTCCTTCATTTTCTTTTTTCATTCCTTTCAAGACAAATCCCTGAACAAACTTGCTTTTGGGCTGTTTGACATTACCAGACATGATTTGGCACATTTTTCATGAACCCAATCCAAAAACTCAGCTTTGCTGCCCAACCAACAAATGCATGTTCCTTATGAACCTCCCTCCATTTAAACATAAACAGGCTTTACAACAGTATAGGAATTATTGCCAAGGAGCATCATTACAACAAAGAAATAATCTACAAAAAAAAACACAAAATATCTTACTGTTTGTACTTAGTTTAGTTTAAAAGGTTGAGGTGTGTTTCCTCTGGCTCTGGTGTTAGTTTTGGGTGTTTCATTAGAGGCTTTTGTCCGGCTTTACAGAGAAATTAGTTGGTAGCACTTTAAAGAGATTTAAAGTGGATCATAATTTCAGCTTCTTTTTTTAATCTCCACCTTTTTTTAAATATATTACAGACTATAAACAGATCTGAATCTGTTAGTGAGGTGTATGGATGAACAGTGAACCACTTGCGTGTTGATCAGGATTAATAGAGTGGTAGCAGTCAGGTGAACGGGTCACACACAGGTTGTGATCCTGTGCTGTGTGTGTAAATAAACCTTGTTTCAGACTCACACTGGTCTCATATCTCTGCGTGTCACTGTTTCTCTGAAAGCAGGAAGTATGTGATTGTTTACCTGGTGGTCAGCCAAAGCTGATTATCACGTCCACCCTCTGAGAAGTTACATTTCTGCATGTCTGACAAACACGCAATCACAATGTACACATCATGTACCATTTTAATGCGTAATGGTTGCACAATGGACGCTCTGTGCGCAGTTGTGAAAGAGCATGTAAACAACCTCCACCTCCATACAGATCTAAAACACAGGCTCTGTATATCTACATGTGTTTTTCAGGAAGAAAAAGAAATGGAGGACGGCAAAATATCTACTCAGGAGTTCAGACACAAACTGCAATGATTTCATCCAGATAAACTTCTGTGGTCAACATGTTTCCTGACGTTTAGAGCTGTAGATAAGTATTGGTATGTTGGAACCTCTATTATCATGCAAACGACATGTATTTTTAACACTGACTGTCTTCATAAATGGATGGATGTTTGTCAATCCAAATTTAATTCAAGTTAACATAAATTCAGCTGAAGAAAATACAGACATGAAAATCAAGGAACGTGTTAAAAATTCTTTTAATTCCCCAAATGAGATGAGAACTGGGTTAAAATAAATCATACACATCATTTACATTTTAAACAGATTGAGGGCCAGAGTCAGTGAAGTATTGCATAGCTTTTGCACCTATTAAACACATGTAGTTAGAGTGTAGTATCAGCCTGCTAAAAGCTTATGCTAACTGCACCATAGTGTCTATAAAAGTTGTCACAAACTTTTCAGAGATTAAGACAACAAAGACCCCCAGATGAGCTCAAAATAACATATTTGTGAATAAAGTCTGTTAATATCACTCTGAAATGACTGTTATTATATTAATCTATTACAATAATCAGGAGTTAAATCAGTCTGGAGCTGTCTGAAGATCAAGACCTGAATATATGAGCTGTGACATGATGGATAGAAACTGTGAAATTTGTGTCACAACCATCATGAATTAACTCAAACTAAATGGTATCGCCTTACTGTCTCTATTCAGCTCATTATTTACATGGACAGAAAAAAGAAAACACTCGAGAAAGTGAACTTTTCATAGCAATTCTTGCTTTATTTTTACAAAATAGAAAATTAACGAGGAACAAATTTTATAAGGCTAGGAGAAACATTAAAAAAAAAAAAACTGTCATAAATGTGAAAGAAAACTGACCAAACCATCAACCAAAATGAGATCCTACTTAGAACTGATCTCCACCAACTAAATCTTGACCAAAACAACACAAAACACAAAGAACACGATTAAGACTACGATCAACTACACCTCTGTAAAAACTACATCTAATTTCTTATCAAAATGACACCCACTGCGCACGGCTCTGTACAAAGGTCTCGATGTTTTGAGAAAGTTTTGTCAGAATCTTTGCATACACCATCTTGCCAGAAGCCCAAACAAACCTCCAGAACAATGAGACCGATGCACGGTTCAGACTACTCCATCATTTCATCTGTGCTTTTAGTGTCTAGCTGTTTCTCAATATGCGTACTTCAGCACACTTCTGGACTTACAGACTTGTGATACGTCATCAATTAAACCCAAAGTTCTGTTCCAATTCAAAGTCCACATCAAAACAAGTTCAGTCGAAGTACCCGGATGTGGACTCACCCCACACCCGGATGTGACGTGTAGGTACGTAGAAGGAGACGCTAGCAAAGTACCTGTGAAATCTGAACTCCTGAACAAACTTTCTAAGTCTAAACTTCCAGAGAAAGCGAGTTTGAACTTGTGAACTTTGAATTGAGAAACAGCCTCTGTGTCAGATAAGATGAAAGCAGAATAACATATATATGTGCTATGACATGTGAGACTCACAAAACCATTAAAATTCAGGGTTGATCCAGACCCCTTACACCAGCCGGATCAGGCTGAGATCCTACTTAAATCAGTAGTCTGACCTCGACCTATGGGTGGACTCTTTTGGCTGTTTCAGGGCAATGCTGAACAACTGGATACTTCATCCTTCCATTCAGCTAAAGGATTCCTCCTCCCAGGCGGACCCACCCAGAGAATCTCCAAGGACGGTGCCAATGAGGACACTAGTGATGTGTCATGCACAAAAGATGTGGCTCTAGGAGCCGACGCTTTGTAGTGAATCAGAAGAGCAGACTTCCTTGGGGTGCAGATGGCCTAACAGTCTAGGTTGCGCCCCATGAGGTTCGCTGGTGAGCGGGTGTATGAGCCTGGCTTGCGGCCTGTTTCCTGCATGTCCTTCCCCACTCTCACCCTGTTTCCTGCTCTGTCCACTGTCCTGTCCTCTCTGATTAAAGGCATAAAAAGGCCCAAAAAATAACAACAACAACAACAAAAAAAAAAAAGGAGCTGTCTCCCAACTTTTTTCCCCCTCATTGCTCAGCTCTTATTCAGTTGCTCTGCTCACAGCAGAACTTTGTTTTGATAGATAGATGGCATGCATGGCTGCCGTGCTGTCAGAGAGAATCTTATCAATAACAGGAAAGATACTCACTGAAAGGAGAACTCACATCAGCCCATCTGAGCTCAGGCATCTGATTTTTCTGAATGCAAACCTGCACTGAGGACATTTATACTATTTGAATACTGAGATCGGTTCCGGTTCAGTTCCGGTTCTGTTTCTGTGGGTTTGTATAGAGTGGAGTGTTTTGTTCAATTTATGAGGCCTCTCATTGAGACAGTGAATGCAAAACGGTTTATGAACACACAAATCATTCATATCTGCCAGGATGGGCTCAGCTCTTGTGGACCCTCACAGAGTCTGAACCACTTTGAAAGTTCTTGAAGGTTTCCACACATATGTGTGTTTTTTCCTCTGTCTGCTGACCAGCAGGTGATAATAATTTGAGCTGATTACTAGGATTCCTGCTTCTAAAAGAGCTGCTTGTTTTTCTCTGTTGCATTAGCCTGAGGAAGATCCTGTGGATCAAAACACGGCTGTAGAAAACAGGAAATAAACCTCTTACACCTCTTGTGCCTTCCTGTTGGGAAACATCAAACATCATTTCAGAGCTAAAATAAACTTTGACTTACTGTCACTGAAATATATTCTCAGATCAAAGGCTACAACAAACTGAAGCGCACAGAGTAGTTTTAACCCTGAGAAGAATTTAAAATAGATGTCACTAATGAAAGACTCAGTGGGGGCTGAAGATGGGTTTGAGGTAAGGAATTTCTGTACAACGAAAGGGCTTTGCTGTTACCCAGGGTAAATGACCATAATAACTCATGCTGAATGCTGAACCTGAATCAGAACCTTTAAGGGAGCCGATCCAGCCTTCAGTTGCAGAAACAAAAACAAAAACCCAGAGCAGAAGCATATCTCACCGAGGAAATTACTTACAGACTAAAACGTTTTAGACTGCGTTTCCTGCTGTGGAGGATTAACATCTTTGTGAAATGATTTGGCTGCAGCAGCCGGATGCTGAAAGCTCTATTAACCCCAATGACCAACAAAACAATCATATTTTAAACACACAAGAGGAACTAATACTGCTGCTCCATCAAATGAAATAAGCTGAAATCAACATGCTGGATTTCTTTGGAAAAACATTCCACTCATCAAAACTACAAGTTTCATTTCTCTAACAGGAGGCTCAGGCTTTTTATTTTAAGTGTCTGAAAGTGTCACAGAGAGGACCCCTGTAGAGTTAAACCTTTTGGTAAAGAGGAAGGTGATTTTTCTCAGCACAAACAGCCAACACATCATTCACTGAGTTTATATTTCTGTTCTTCCTTCTCTTCAGATGAGTTTCTGTACATCTAACTCAAGTCAACAGCTGATCTCCAGCCTAATGAAACACATGCTGTTTGTGAGTACACAAGACAACATCTTACGGGTGTGTGTGTATTTGAGTGTGTGTGTTTCTGCGTGCATGTGTGTGTGTAAAGTGGCTTTAAGTGCATTAGAAGGCTAAAGCAAACGATTATGACATTTAAGTCCAAACACAAGACCGTTTGTTGAGGAGAAAATGGAAACTGGCACATGTCGAGTTAGACCAGGTCAGCATCAGGTTTCAGGGTCACCAGACCAGCGCACGCACACGCACACGCACACACACACACACACACACACACACAAATAAATACTTTACTGTAAACAAGATAACATGACTCTCAAAGGACAAACATGGTGAATAACTGATCTTTTACCTCCATTCATCGTAAGTTCAACCTTTAAATCTCTCCATGTCTCTATCAAAGAACTTTGTGTTATCCATGTATCCTAAATATCCTAAATATCATTCTTCTATTTTTTATATTTCATCCTACATTTACTTTCCATTTTCTGCACTATTGTGCCTTCAGATGTTGTTAAAGTGTTTTTACCTTTGATGCTGATTTATGCCACCGAGTACAGTGTTTGGTATTGGTCAGTTTACCCTCCAAGACTTCTTTTTCCATACAGTTCCACCTGGTCATGTTGGGTCTCAGTTTCACTGCAAATCATAGGTTATAAAGACGCTTCACTCTGACTAACATCAGTGGAATCAATCCAAAATAAATCAATTTCTATTGGGATTTTCTTGAAATTAACAGTTCTGAAGTAAGTGAAATAAAAACATCAAATTGATGTCATGTTTCAATCAATAGCTCTAAGTAACTATAAATAAATATGATACTACGTCACTCTTCATCCTGGGAAAAGTTATCTAAACAAAGAAATGTAGAGATAAAAAGATCTGAGGCCTGTACTACAAGCTGGATTTTCTCTAAGCGAGGTAACTTCTGGGATAACCCTGGATTTTCTGTCCTACAAAGCTGGTTCACTTCTTACCAGGATGAATCACCATGGTAACGTATGCTGAACAGCTAACCTGCTCCGGAGCAGGTTAAGATCTGGATAAGAGATCAACAAGTAGAAAAACAACACCTCCTGAACAATCAGCTCTCATGGAAAATGGCCTGCCCATCATAGAAGATCCTGTCAATGTTGGTGCGCAGAGCGCTAAGGAGAGGGAGTTTTCAGGGAGAGATTCAGATTTTCATCAAATGGACTGAACTACATTTGTCAGCTGATGGATCCATAAATAAATAAATTCAGTTGATTTCATCCAAACATCAGAGACAGAGTGAAGAAATAAAGCCTTGTCACTGACCGCTTTGAAGGAGGTTTTTGTACTTGTTCCCCAAGTCTGTTTAGCTCCACTGTTTGCATCTTAAATACTGATGTTAATAATAAAGGTCACACATGGCAGAACTGCAGAAACAGGAATTTATGGAACGCACAACTACATGATAGTTGGGTAATTAATATGAATTTTATTTAATAATCCAACAAGAATCATGCTCACACAGGTTGCTGAGCCTCACAAGAACTCAATGGAAAATATAAACCAAAGAAAGGACACTGAGGAAAAGTTCTGCTCTAAAAGTCTGTGCCTTAATAAAGTCAAATTGAGTGATCAGGGTTACTATCTGTTTATATTGTCCGATGAATTAATGTTGGATAATCTCACAAATCATGCATTAAAAGAGTCAACAGTTTGCTGCTAGCATTTCTTCCTGGATTTTGCTGCAGCAACAGTGTCGCCACTGCACTTACTTAAACAGTGCATGAAATCTAATAGGGTAGTGTTGTCCCACATCAAACTCTTACTGGAAATTACAATCCCATGTCACAACATTTCACAGGTTCATCGTTTGATCCGGTCTTCTACATAGCCAAGATGGTGACCATTAAGGGTGAGTAGTGTCCAGTGTTTCACTCTCAATTTTTTGACTGTTTTGAGTGCGCCAGCTGAGAAATCAAAGTGCACTACGTTTTTCCATACTGTCAGTGAGAACGCACTTATGCACTCAAAATAGAAAGTGTAAGCGCAGAAGTATGTGAAACAGTCTGCCTGTCTGTGGTCTACAAGTGCCAGCTCCTTTCTGGAAAAAACACCGAAGAATTACAGCTCAGGTGAGAATAAAGTTTCAAAAGCTCAACCAGCCCTTCAAGGTGTTAGATTTCCTCTGATGACTACCTTGATTGACCCAGGCTCAGACAAGGTGTAAGAAAAGTGTTGATCTAAACAGTAACTTGAAGAACAAAGGTGTTTTAATCACACCCCCACCCATATTTTCATCTTGTACAGTAACAATTCAAGATTTTTTGGGAAAAAAATGTTGTTTTCTTGAAAGGCTTTTCCTGCTTGTTAAGATGAGTTTATCGCTCTAAATAAATCAGCTTTCTCACTCTTTACTCTGCTTGTCCTACTTCTCTTCTTCATCGCTCCTCCTCCTCGTGCTTGGCCCATTGGCCTCTGTGTTTGAACCTACAAAGATTTTGACACGTACTTAAACTGCTCGCCAAAAGCTGGATGCTATTAATGAGCCTCTAGAAGGAACACCCTCACTGCCAGGAGTACGTATTCTAATTGATTTGTTGTTTCCTTTTAACACTGCAATTAAAGCTCACATTAATGTTATTTTGTGAAGCAGCTCGTTACCCAGTGTGATCAAAAGAAGGCATGAGCTCACACTGAGATACGGACTGACATAACCTGTCAGCTTCTCAATGTTCTTTGCTTTCTGAGTGCTGATGTGTCGACAGAAATGATCCTACACCGAGCAACTTAAGTAAACACACTCCATCTCCAGGCTCTTCAACAGTCAAATCTTAAAACCCAAATCCCAAAAAGTTGTGACACTGTGTGGCATGTTGATAAACCAACAACAACAAACAAACAAACAAACAAAAAAAACCTTAATCTGTAACAATTTAAACCCTTTACCTAACCGAGAATGGAGCAACAACAACATTTAGATGTTGAACCTGAAAAAAGTCATTATTTTTATGATGCCAGCAACACATTTTAAAGTAAAGACTGGAGCAAATCTAGGTCAGTTTAACGAAATCAGTTTAATTTGGTTAATTTGTGAAAGGTTGGTTCAGGTATGAGAAGGGCATTTTAGAGAGGCGGAGTATCTCTCAGTAAAGTCAGGAAGAGATTTATAACACTGTGAGAGAATATGAAACAAAGACTTCAACAGTTTACTGTTTCACAGTCTGAAAGAGCAAAGAAATAATAGATTTCATCATCTACATAGAAATAAAATATGAAAGGATTTAGAGAATCTGGAGAAATCTTTGAACACTGAAAGGCCATGAACTAGGAGTACTGCCTCAGGCAGACATAGAAGAAAGAGGGCACTATCAACCACTGCCAACAAACACAAAAAACCTTCAAAAGACCTGCAGCAAGACTTGGTGGCAGCAGGCACTGAGGTTTCAGTTTGCACTGTAAGGAGCAAACCAAACTCTGGGTCAAACTCCAAAACTCACACCATTACTGACCCATGTGCATAAGAAAAGTCTGCCATATTGAAAACCATACAAATGAGCCATAGACGTTTTTGAATTCTGTTTTGTGGTGTGATGGAGCAAAACTGGAACTCAGTGGGCCTCTGGATCAGTCTGGAGGAGGAAGAATGAAGCATGTGTTGAAAAGAACACCCTGCCCACAATGAAGCATGGTGGTGCGTCTGGGGCTGCTTTGCTTCTGCTGGTACTGGAAACCTGCAACTTGTGGAGGCCAAGATGGACTCAATCAAGTATCAGGAAATCCTGGGAGAAAGAGTTAAGCCATCTGCAAGGAAGCTAAAGCTAAGGTGGCGTTGGCCCAAAAGGAAAACCAAAGCATACAGTATGAGCCATTTTACTTATGTTGTTTTTTTGTTTTTGTTGTTTACACAATCACCACAAGGGGGCACTTGAGGTAAATCAACAGGTAGACACAATAAAAGGGGCACAGGTGAAGTAGTGCTTTAGGGAACAGGAAGAGCACACAGTTTTTACTGCTTACGGACATAAGACACAGTTACCTTCATCAAACTTATCACCTCTGAAGTAAGTTGCCTGAACCTGTTTTTTCATTTTGATCAATAAGAGTGAAGAAAACCCGCAACATAACCACTGATTGGCACTTATTCAAGCACATCCATAACACTTCACTCCTGCACTCTGACAGTTACTAAAATTAAACCCGAATAGTCACTACACGTACCTCAAAGTCCACCAAGGTTTGGTCTCAGAGGAAGTCCTGGAATTTTCTTGAGGGGCTATCACAGTCACCTGACTCGAACCCCTGAGAAAATCTCTGGAGGGATTTGAAAAAGATGTTTGCAGCACACAAACACAAGAATGTTGGAATGGGTTAAGATTTATGAGGAACGCAGCCAGACGGTAGTGTCTGGTTATGCATCAAGGCAGCAAAATGGTTCTGTACTAGAGACTGAATCAATTGTTTTCCAGAAAATTAGGATGGAAGTGGGGAAAGTGTGACCAAAGGGGCAAAAACCAGCGAATAAGATTCAGTTATTCAGTTCAGCTTTTCTCCTCCACCTCCATCAGCATCTTCAAGTCCTCTGATCTCCCAGGTAAATGCTGAACATTATACTTCATAAAACCAGTTTATTGCTGTATATTTTTCTTAAATAAAAACATCATCATCAGCGTTACCATCACACAACAACAGAGGTGCTTTTCCCCCCAGTTTTCCATCATTACCTTTGGATTTGATCAGATTTCCCCAAAATCCCATCTCCCGGGATTACACCCTACAATTGAAGATGTTTCTCCTGATGGGATTGAAATTTTTTTTAGGACTGCAGTCGTTTTTTTTAATTTTTATTTTTTTTTTAAACTTTTTTAATTTTGAAAAAAAAAAACACTTTTAAATACTATCTATGTTGAGCTATAGTAGGAAACTGCTCATTTTTGATTGGTTTATTACAAATTGCTGAGCATTTGGAGATTTGCATATAAAATTAATCTGCAACGAGGGTTGAATGATTAAGAGTACAGCTGTTTAACACAGTCTAACCTTCACATTTACCAGGAGATAAATGCTAACATCATCGCTACATGTGAGCTGTGAGTTATCAAATTTATTGTTTTACATTGCAATATTGCCCAGTTCCCTACAGATGTGCTTTATCAGTGGTCTTTGTACTTGCTAAAAGAAAGCAGTGAAGTTTTTTTTCAAACACAACAATTAAAGGAGAGTTATAGGAGCGTCTCAAATAATAAGCTAGCTCACTTTTTTCATCTTAAGGCTCCTTACTCAGTCACAACTAAACCAACATCAAACTTTCCCTCAGGTCAGAGATAAAATGTCTTAAAGATCTGTTCTTTCTTTCTTTTTCTTTTCTTTTCTTCCTTTTTCTTTAACAACAATGAATAGCAGCGCTGTGTTTCCACATTTTATGAATCCCACCTCTTTATCTACAGAGCCCAAATGACTCTTTGGTGGGAAGAGCAGAGAAAAAGACCCACAGCTTTCATCATGGTTTGAATCAGATCTTTATTAAGTTTGGTGAAACATTTATGTGCCTTTAAATCAGAGCATGCTGCGATTTAAATAAAGAACATTTCTCTACTCCTCGTGAAAAACAGCGCTGCACCCAGCTGGTCCTTGGTCATCCATCGGAGACAGAGAGGGGAACAGCAGGCGGTTTGGACTCTGCATTCTGCCTCCACAGAAACCACCCACAGACATTTACACCACAGTGTCGTGATCCTGGTTTAGTTTCAGGTCTATTCATGGGGCCTGATTCTTAACTAGTACACCATGAACACTGAAGCTTTACCCGGCTGTTTTTGATGACATTGCTTGGATCTTGCTCCGGTCACCAAATTGCAAGTGCAAGATAAGGACTTTTTGAATTACAGCCTATAAATGTCTCAGACAGACTTCTTATTTTTAAAGAAGTTCATAATGTCAGTTTAAAAGTTTGAACAAATAACTTTAGTGTCAAAAGCTACACAGAAAAAAAAAATATTCCAGTTATCAACCAATTAATCATTAAATATATGCATATGTATGAGTCATTTTAACTGAGGACCGTCATCAGTCTCGCGTCTCATAGATGGCATGTTGGTAACGTGTTAGCTGTGTGCTGGCTGTGCAGTGGCTGCATGTCTGCTGCACATTTGCTGAATGTTTGCTGCAATGTGCAGCAAATACGCTCACCTTTACATTCTGGGTTTACAGAAAACGTTTACCTCATAAAGAAAGCCAAAGGTAGACCTAGGTAAATGGACCAGTACTTACATGGCACTTTTCTAGACTTTCTGACCACTCAAAGTGTTTTACACTGCTAGTCTCTTTCACCCATCCACACCACATTCACACACTAAAGAAGTTCTATATAACTATTCTAACCCATTCACAGACACCACTGACCAACAGTTTAAGCATTTTGGGATCGAACCCTCGACTATCCGACTGAGAGATGATGAGCCACAGTTGCTCCCATTTAGGTCAAGATGTAGGATTTATTATTCAACCTGGGTTATGCAGAACCCTTGGTTCCCCCATGCTTTGTAAAGGCACATCTCACTACCTAGCTTAGCCAGCTGCTAACATGAAAAAGCAGTGGAAATAAAATACAAACTTGTGCCTCTGATCTGAGGTTTTACATAGGTCAAGTAAGTGTTGGATTATTGGTGGTCTTATTACTAATCAAGTATTGAAGTGCCTAAGAATGTTTGAAATGTAGTATTTCTATGGCGAAGGATTCTCGTCAGCTAGCAGGAGTAACATACTTGTTGTTGCTGTAATGAAAACCATCATTTCAAATTTTAAGGGCGCGGTCACACTGGCCAAACGTTCCGTGCCCAACCATGGTTCAGCCCTAAAGTCCAGTTCGTTTGGCCAGTGTGACCGCAAGTGTACCGTGCTTGGGCGTGGTACTATTCTCCTCTTTGGCATACTTCAGAGAGGTGTGCTCCAGCACAGCTCACTTCATGCATAAGCACGAGCATGCAGACACGATAGCCGCGACCGCTCCTCGTGACAGCTATTTTAAGCAATAATGTTGGTGTTAAAGAGCTGCTTCTGACCAAAACAACTTAAGATGAGCCAAAAAGTCATTAATGTTGTAATCCTGTTCTTTGTGTGTCATTGTGCTGACTGATGAGACCACGCTCCATGTAAACAGATGCTTCATGGTGACGTAGATGGGCCGTTCATGTGCCTAAAGTCTGGGTCATGTTGGAGTAGTGTGGCCGTGGGCCGTACTGGCCGGCTGAGGAGCGGCGCTGCAGAGGGGCAATCTTGAGTTCAGCACGGAACGTTTGGCCAGTGTGACTGCGCTCTAAGTCACTCGTTTTCTGCCTTTGCTGTCCATCCATCCACATCCTTCTGCTTTTCTCCACACGCTCATGAAGTTAGTCAAGATGCCCTCTCATTTTCCAGCTCTTTCTGGGATCTCATTTTGGCACAAAGCTATAACAACTCTACCCTCAGCCCCCAAAGAGTCTTTCTGAGATCCTGACCCTATCTCTAAAACTAAGCCCAGCCACCATACTCAGGAGACTCATTTCAGCTGGTTTTGTCTGTGATCTCAGTCTTTGTTCTCCCTGACCAAAGGTAAGGTCTGGAACGTAGCTCTGCTTGATGATCAAAGCTTCCTTACACAGGTCAGCTCCCCATAATCGTCTGGTACAACATCTGCATTTCTGATGATCCTACAGTTCTTTCTACCACTGCTCTCTTCTCGTCTTTGAAGAGTTAATCTTTGAAAGTTGGTCGGAGCGGTAAATGATATCACTGGTGTTCTATTAAACAGAGGTTCCCTTAATTGTTGTGAGATCATCATCCATGTGTAACAGATCAATGGACTCACTATCAGCTGCTTCTAAGCTGCATCATCCCTGATGAACGAGGTCCACCTCTGGCTCTGTCATTTTGGGAGACATGAAAAGACACGCTGAGCCTTCACGAAACAATCTGCTGCAATCACTCTCTGATTTCACAATCACCGTTCCTCTCAAAGGCAATCTCTTGATAATGTTGTTTTTCAGCTCAACAAATTCTAACATGAAACGCCAAGCTGCCATCTGCCAGGAAACATTTTACAAGGTAAAAAAAAAATAAAGGAGAAGTGGACAGTCCTGAAATCTCCTGATGCCTGACCAACAGATGTTAGCATTGAGTACCCAGCCTTAAGGTCCATGCAAATGCCTCATGCTATCTCACAGTTATCTGTGGAAAAAAACAACAACAATATTTTCTGTGTTATCATGTCAGTCTAATGAACTTCTATTGAAGCTTCAGTCTGCAGCGGTGATCTGAGTTTATTAAACCGTCTGAGCTGATGATTGATCATTTTACTGCAGGGATGAATCTGAGGATTTTGAAACTCTATAATTATTATTTTGTTTGATGAAATCTTTGATAATTCATCTTTTTATATGAAATTTTTTTGGAAAAGCCTGAGCACAAACCAACTCATAGCCTTAAACTTATAATAAACTCATACGTTAGGCCTCTTGACCTACTGAGCCCTGCTGTTCTGGGGAGGTTAAATGTTAATCACAGTCAAGAATAAATAGGGAATTTGGCAGATTTTTCATGGGCGCAACTGTCATACTTATTTCTGCTGCATATCACACGAATGCATGTTACTTACAAATGTGGCTCCGTTTAAAAGAGAAATAAACAGGTTTTACAGGCTTTGGTATAAGATTTACTAAGAAACATTGTTACAACAAAGAAATAACCTACCAAAAACAAACTGTCTTCCTTTTTTTTTTTTTTTGCTTAGTTTATCGTATCTTTTCTCAACTTGCAGCAGCATGAGGCAGTTCAGAAGTTGTGGAGGCTTAACTATGATGTATGCAAAGGGACAAGAAAGCATACTTTTAAAAAAGGCCTTGAATGCATCAGGATCATAGACTGTGTAATATGTGGACATAATAGCCGTGGAACCGCCTTGAAGTCACCCATCAGTTTCTGATATAAAGTTGAAGCTAATCATCAGTGGGTCCATATTGAAATGAGGCAGGTTTTGAGACGCCTAAAGCCTCGTTTCCACCAGGTGGTTCAGTTTGGCTCGCCTTGGTATGGCATGCATCTTCTCCCCAAATTACAGACCCATACTTTCCACTTGGTACCCTTCTGTTGGGGTGCCAGACATACCAATCCAACCCCAGAAGATGAAGCTTGAAACACTGCAGTCTGTTGATTGGTCAAAAGAATCATCACTTCCTGTGTGACTGGTAATACAGAACAACGCATAACCCTGCCATGTTTACATCTCCAGTCCACTTCATGAATACAACTTACTGTGTTGTGTTTTTCTTCTTCTTTGGATTTATTAGCGGGTTACACTGTGTTGACACTGTTGACACCTGGCTTACACACCGCCTACCAAGAAAGGCATTGGTGATAATGGGGCTTAACAGTCGCAAGTGAAATCTTCAGTTTCAGCACCTCAGCACAGCTTCATTTCTCACTGTCTTAGTTTGCTGCTTGATCTGGAAATATACTGATTTCAGGGTATGTATTGGATGACATGCTCCACCTCACAGCTGTTGAGTCTGCTGCCTTCAGAAAACTAATGAACAAAATACTGAGATGAGAAGTTACTCACCTTGGCATGAAACTCTTTATCATGCAGAGGCAAACTTAGTGACTGAGTTACTTTCCATCATTAACAGTAACAAGTTATTGTTACTGTTGGCTTACTCATACAACTTGTCCAACAGCAGATATAAAGCATCTGATGTCCCTCAAAACAGTTATATCCCAGCAGGCATGAAAATGTTTTTTGTTTTTTGTTTTTTGGGAAGGGGGTTGAGATTTCTTTTTCCACTGTGGTTCATTTGAAAGAATGATCTTTAACTCTCTCAACACAGCAGCCACGAACAGTAGCAGAGGTATTAATATCAGCAGTCAGAGGTCAAGAGTGTGTGCAGGATATTAAAGCCGAAGTTCACTGAAGAGAAACGTGTGTGCTTGGAGGAGGTTGAGAGGTGAAGTCATTAGAAAGAGTCTGAGAGTCTTGAGGAGTGATTGTTTGGAGCTGAGCACATTTATTTTCTTTGCTTGTTATCATGTTCTGGTCTCGAACGCTTTGTGAAAGTCTTTGGGGTTTCCAGTCAGTGCAGCCGGCATGAAGCAGAAACTCAGAAATTATCCCATTTATAGCTAAGTGTTCTTGGCTGTTGACTGCGTCCAAACACATGAACAGAACACACACACACACACACACACACACACACACACACACACACACACACACACACACACACACACACGAAGACACGGAGAGGGAGAGACACAATACTGTCCCAATCAGCTAATGATACTGCCACTACCAACACAGACACATCAGTGTTCACTGATCCGTCTCATTACACACACACACACACACACACACACACACACACACACACACACACACACACACACACACACACACACACACACACACACACACACACACACACACTCATTCAAAAATGTCCTCACTACTTACAGCAGCTGCTTTAGAATCTTTTATATAAACTATTCATCAAGTGTTTGTTTATATAAAGAGGATAACTTTCTATTTTATCTGAACTTTGTTTCGTATATTTTTGGGTTTGAAGATCTTTGCCAGATTTCTTTGAGTCAGTAGTAGTTAATCAGACTCTATTAGCTGCAACATGATATTTAATGGTTTAGAGTTGCTGCTTTAAACGCTTAGTTCTGTCACTGACAGGCAGAACAGTTGTTACCCTTGTTGAACAAAGTGCCCTTCTTTTTTAGGTAAATCATGTTTATTCACAGCCTGGCCCACCAAACAGGCACAGTGCTGACCCTGATATAGGGAAAAAGGGAAGTCATTTAACTTTTTGCAAATTAGAACTGCCAGATTGGACAAGCAAGGTGTCTTTTTTTACTGAAAAGGAGCAATGATGCATCCTTTTGCACAGAGCAGATTAAGCGGGACAGGAAGTCATGTACTTAAACCACTGTAAACTTCACTCTCATTTAACTCATCTAAAACTGGTTTCAGAAAAATCAGATTTTATTATTATTTTTTAAATGGAATAAGATTAACATGGGTCCTTCCAAAGGCCTTAACCTCTCACAGGGCTGAGATTGAATTGGTCTAATCATGTAAATTAATTCTTTGGTATAATTAAGGATCAGATCATATAAACAACCTTGTTTTTAAGTTGAAATTGAAACTTGAGTTCCTTTTTCTTCCCAGAAACAAATCTTTCTCCTTTCAGGCAAGGAAACGTCAGATTTCTTCTACTTTGTGCCTTAAAAAACTGGACACTATCACCGTGCTTTGCGTTTCATTACTGGCTGTGGTCGTCTTCTGCACCACCATTCTTTAAATGCTGCTGCTTACTGCTGCTGCTGAGTGGCCATCTCCACAGATCCTCACGTTGGTTGATTTTTCTGAACAAAGCTTTTCTTGGTCGGCTTCCACCTTATCTGTGTATTTATTATGTAAAATCCAAAAATCAACATGACCTGAACCCTCAAAATATTCTTCAGATGTTGGACTCCACATTAAGGACTGAATAAAACTGCCTCAGCTGGACACCTTGAGGATATTTAAATAAATGTTAAAGATAATCAAAATAACAGTTTTGGCATTGTTCCTGCTTTTAGTACCCATCCCATTTTTATATATTATATAAATTTCCATATATTAATTGTTCTGCTGTATGCTTTGTTGGTGTCTTTATTGCGTTTATACTGTAAATTGGCTTGTCGTGAATGGAAACTGAGCGTGTGCAAATGTGTTTTCCCGAGCTTCCAGTCCCAATGATGATCCCCTCCTTGTTCATGTCGTGCTGTAAAACCTCAAACCTGTTGACTCCTGTCTTGGATCTGCTCATTGTATGAGCTTGTCGTTACAGTTAAGCTAAATATGATCTGGTGTCAACACGGTTTATTTTATTTTAAAGTCAACAGGCTTTTTTATGTGGTCTCCGTGCAAGACTTCCTGTCCTGCTCGATCTTCTCTGTGATAACTGATGAGTCATTGCTCAGTATCAGGCTTGTGCATTTCATCCTGAGGGCTCTGACCTGCTGGAGCTGAGAAACAGTTGAAGCACAACTGAGTGGATGCAGTGTGAGTTGACCCATTGACTCATATTTTGTCCAGTATCTCTGTACAGCAAGTGTACTCCTCACGACTGAGTCCACCTGTTACTCACAACTACAGCGCCAGAGGGCTTAAAGATGGAGAGACACAGTGATTAATTAAAAGTTAACCAAAAACCTGAGAGGAGTTACAAAAAAATGTAAATATTATAGACATCAAATTCAAAATGATTCATTCAATGTGCATGACCAAGATGGATCCAAGTACCCTGGAGAATGGCAGAAAAACTACCTATACCCTGATTACTGGTAACGTAGAGCAAACAAAAACGATGTGCTGAGGACCAGTTTAAATCAGTCACGATCATATGATCAGGACTCAGCAACACTCGTTCAGGTGAGCGGGGGCGTCATTTTGGAGGAGCTCTAAGTGTGGGAGGGCTGGAGCTAAATGGAGTCCTGAGAAGATGCTACATTCAAAGTCATGCTAGTTATCTGTGACTACTAACTGTGCCTTTAAAGATGAAGGCCCTCAGTGCAGCAGAGTTACAAACTGTCACAGGATGTAATGTCTGAGCAGCATACGTAAATAGGCCGTCTGAAAAATGAGTTAGAAAAAATATGAAAGTGATCCTCAAATTAGCTGTTTCAAGAGCCTAACAGATGAGTGTGTGAGTGATCAAAAAGACCAAGCTGTCATCAGTTTACTGGTCTGCGGGTTATTTTAAAATCTATTTTTAATCTATTAAAAAAAAAAAAAAAGAAACAAACATAAAATCAAACCTGTTCCGAAAAAAAAAAAAAAAAATGACAGTTGAAAGTTCCAGTGTCAGTGTGTAGTCATGATTGACACAACATGGGATTGAATTTATTTTTCAATGAGCATCAATTTCAGACAAAAAATAGATGAAATTAAAAAAAAAAAAACACTCATTGTGCAAAGGCCTTCAATCAGGCTTCCTGCTTCTTGTCTGTTATTGTGGCAGCAATGCATGCGTCCACGTGAGAAAGGAAAATTAGATGTTTTCTTGGCTGTTGAAGGCTGGACAGAGACAGCTAAAAAAAAAAAAAAGTTATTATTTCCAAACTCAAAAACTCCTTTTAATGACCTTAACGCACCTTTTTATCACCCTGAGCTCTTGAGGAAATTTTAAGGCCCTGGCAGAACCAAGTGTGGGTAAAGTTGGAGTGGTAAATGCATCCCTTTCTGCATGAACACATGCTGCTCAATGTTTTTTTTTTCTTTTCTCACCTCTCATCTGTTCCCATGTGGCTCCTGCCATGTTTTAAACTGGTACCCTCAAACCCTGATCAATTGTAGCTCTTTCTGAATTCAGCTCATTTTTACATCTGTTCCTGGACTTATAATCACTTCGTGGCCTCTCTCTCAGATATATCTTGTTTATTGTTCCCTGCAGCTCTCCACCATCAGCCCTCAGACTTCACAGACACTCAGGGTGGCCTCTTCTTTCTAGTACTGAGCCTCTGTTGGTTAAAAAAAAAAAAATCACCCACACACACAAATCAAAGCTGATTCACTGAGCTCAAATTAAAGCCTTCCTCTCTTTGGCTGCTGAAATATGAATTGAGTTGTTTTATCGGGTCACGTTTCAAGCAACAGAAACCAACATGACCTTTTTTAAATTAAAAGACATGGGTATAATACCAAAACACTGAAAGGGACTGTTATACATCTCACTGAAGTTACTAAACTTCACTTGATGTTGAAATTCAATGATCAATGAAAAAACAACAACAAAAAAAACCATTTCCTTATCAAAGACAGTCACTGTAGTAGCTGGATGTTTCTTTTAGGGAAAATGATGTTTACAGTATGATTCAAAAAAAAAAAATTCAGCACACACCGTAAAATTCTTTAATAATTCAGCAGTTTAGAAGATTTTAAAATCAATAATTTGCCCAGTCAGAGGCTCAGCTCACCTGTCTGACAGGTGGTCACCACGTTGCTGTTAGTAAAGAGACACAAAGCCTGCCTCTCGATTCAGCATTTCTTATATAGCCGCCACCGACAACGGGCTTCAAAACTCTGTTTCAGGAACAGATGGGTGATGTCACAGAGACTGCGTCCATTTATTATACAGTCTATGGCTGACACACACAGTTACCACGTGTCACTAAGAGCCCCTGGGAACCACAGTTAACAGAAAAGTAACCTACTCAAGTGTGTCCATGTCTGTTGATTCCAGCGCATGAGTCGTCAGATGAGAGCTGAGCCCTCTGGTGTGCCTGCCACAGGCACTCTTATGCAACACATGTAGTGCACAGCTAAATAAGTGAACAGTTATATTCATTATCTGCTGGTTGTGAATGCAGAGTGGACTTTCTACTTTAGTATTAAAAAAAATGTAAATTTTAACTTTGACCTGAATACCATATAATAACTGCAGGGAAAGATCCAACTAACAGCCCTAAATGTACTTTCAAATGAAAACCTCACCTACTAAAGTTACAATAATTTCTACTTCTACTGAACAAGGTTTCTCAGTTGCTTATGATGCGTTGTTATCGTGTCAGTTACCCTGTCCCTCTTCTTCCCTCCTGCTGTGTCAGAAAGTTTGTAGTCACTGCTGGTAAAAGTGATCATAAAGCAGTCGAACAGCGACAGGTAGAGAGAGTGGTTTTTGCATGAAGCAGATTACTCTTTGGTGTATTCTGCATCACCTGCATTCTGATTCTTGTGTCTTTTGTCTGTAGCTTCCCTTCCATCCTCAGCTGTTTATCTGGCCTTGAGGTAATAACACACTCCCCTGACCACAGAGAGGAGGCGAGAAGAGAACAGTGGGCAAGGCTGACAGATCTGTGGGCCTGCCTCGTGTAATTATATAAAATTAACCTGTGGGTTGTTATCCTTCCCTTTTAAATGTGGCATTAGCCCACAGGGGGTATATCCAAAGCCAGGCCCGGGGCCCAATCATGGTCCAAGATCCTTTTTGTACAATAAATTAATTATGTCACTGAAATCAATCATGTTTCTGTGTTTATTTACATTTTCTCACAAGAACACATACAAAACCAAAGTATATCTAGTAACGTAAACTACATTTGGACTGTTCATATAGGCTACTTGTATAAAGCTAAAGCTCTGAACATTCTACATAAACTGAAGAACTATTACAGCTGAAGTCTTTAAATAAATGTACTTATCATGATGTGAAAATGTGCTGTGTAAAAATAAATAAATAAATAAATAAATAAATAAATAAATTAATTAATTAATTAATTAATGGAGGGCACACTAGATTAAATTTATGAAACGGGGCAGAAAAGGTTAAAATGGAGCATAAAAACCGTTCAGAATGAGAAGGATACAGAATATTTTTGGCTAAAAATGTTGTTTTCAGATAAAAGTAGGCTTAATATGAAAAACAATCCTGAAAAAATCCAGATCCTGGTCCTGCCATAAAAAATATCCTGACATATTTTTCCCATATTGCTCTCTGATGGAGAACATCTTCCTTGCATTAGAGGGATAAATTAATCATTTTATTATTGAGAAGGTCGATAAAAAGCTTCAGTTACAAGACAAAACTTACAGGTCCCAGTGCAAACTTGATAAACAGCATTTTGTTACAGACAACAAGATAGAGGATCAGCATTGGTCATGAGAAAAATATAATATATATTATTTACATTTTTATATATTTTTAACATCTTTACCAAGAGTGTCTCTGTTAGTTCGCTGCTACAGTGTTTACATTGAATAATTCAGCAGAACGTTTGTCAACCTTTGTTATCTGGGCTATTACAGATAAGCTAATGAAGCTAAGCTGCAGAGGCTAACGTTAGTTTAACTAGAGCCCTTTGGACAACAGCTAACAGTGATGGACGATCACCAAAGAAACTAGAACTAAACAGGCCAATGAAATCCAACAAACAAAGAGACATGACGAACAATGAAGCTAAGAGCTAACGCTAAGCTAAAATCAGCTAACGTTAGAGAAAATCCCAAACTGTCTGTCAGACTGCTGTGGTGGTTCTAGTGTTAAAGATAATTTTATATTTATTTCCAGCAAAGTGACAACATGTTGCCTAAAATAAACATCCTTGTTAATTTTATTCATATTAGGTTGATTTTGTGGTTTATTGCACAACTTTATCCAGAGAAGACACTTGAGATGTGGCATAAGGAAAGGGTAAAAAAATACACACCATCACCTGGCCACCCAGGATACCTTGTGTCGGAGCTGCATGAACACCATTTGACCATTTTTACAGCTCATAAAAACTTCATATTAACCAAACAAAACCCGACTTTCTGCAGTGCATTTAAATTGATGTCTGGGGAGAGAATGTCAAAGTGCATGAGAATGGCTAATGGCGGGACTTAGCCATAGGTTACTTGAGGGACAGATGAGGTTTGTTAAGTCTGTACTGATGGCACAAGTATGTTTGACCACACTTAGTAACTGATTTGTACAGAAATCACTAAAGAAATAGAGCAATCATATTTTACTTTCAATGGTTAAAAAATGTGTCAATAAGAGCTGCTGGATGTCGGCCATTTTTGTACGTAGAATCAAATGTGACCCCTTTGAAGAAAGTACAGACCGTCCTTCCTTCAAGCTACTTTGACTGCGAACTCACCGTCATGTAAAAAAACACAAACACTCATGATGAGCAAACTTTATGTGGGCTGATTCTTTTTTTTTTTAACGTTCCCACAGCATGTTTACTGTGAGAACATGTGGCATAGACGCAGTCCTGTATACACATAAACATAAACAAAAAGCAATTATTACGAAAGCCCACAGCGGGCTCTGATGCTGAATATAAACAATGATTCTGAGTGAAGATCAAAGCTGTTGCATTATTTTCTTAATAGATTCAGTTTTTGAAGATGTACTCAGAGTTGGATTTATCAGCATGTTGCACTCAGAGATTTGTCTGATGGTTTTACTGAACGTGATACTTTTGTCTCTTACCGTCTTGAACATTCATGTAATTATCAAACACGGCGCCACACCCTGCCTCCTCCTCCTCCTCCTCATGGTGATGAAGCTCAGTGAGGTTGACAGTGCTGAGAGGATCGTTCTGTCCAAACCTCAGCCTGTCATTACAGCTTCTGTGGATTATAATTTAGCTTCTGTGGAGCGTCATCTCAGCCAGCTCAGCACGCTGAAGCTGCAGGAGCGAAGTCTGAGGATCAGACCTTCATCACCTTTGGTCTGCAGGTCAAGCGTCTGCTGTGTGGCCAAAACCTCTTTATATTCAGACTCCAGTGGACAATCTCATGAACACCGAGGGGAGGTGAAGGTAGTTGTCTCCTTCTGGTTGGAGTCTGAAGCTTCCTCCTCTGGTTCCTGGCCTGCAGTTCTTTAATAAAAGGGCAGTTTTGAAACAAATTAGGACTGAGTCTGGAAAAAAAAAAAACTATTCATACTTGTTCAGCCTTTTTATACCAAAGAGAAAAAAGACATTGGACCACATCAGACAAGAAAACAATGCCCACAGCTTGTAATTATGTTTGAAATGTGGTAAGTAGAATATCAAGATTTCCAATTATTTTCAAAGAAGAGGAGAAAGAAAGGAGCCTGGAGGAGATATAAGTCTCTGCTTCACATGGTTCCACTTTACAGGCCTGAAGAGAAACAAACAAATTGCACCTCATTTGGTCTGCCCGGGTATTTTTAACTGCTTTTGGCTGGCAAAGCCGCAGCACAATCAATTGCACGCTCGAGAACAGCACTGACTCTGCAGAAAAAGCACACACAGACCCACACACACACATACATACACACACAAACACACACACAAACACACACAGAGCCAGTGAACAGTATCCAGGGGTTTTACATGAGAAAGTTGCAGCTCTTGTGTTTGTGGCCTGGCGTGACTCTCTAACAGCTCTGAGTCAGCGAGTCGCTGCAGTAAACTGACGGATGCTGAGCAAAGTGACCACTGCTACTACATCTTTAACTGCTTTCAGATATCCGTGAGCTTCGTGAAACTTCAGTTTTGTCTTGAATAAAGTTGAAAACTTACAAACACAAAGCTGGGACAACGTGCTCATGCCGTGGAACATCTGAAGAGTTTTTACCTTTGATTTCACATCAGAGGCTGTGTGGGTGTACAGAATGGTGCCTGTGTGTGTGTGTCTGTGTGTGTGTGTGTGTGTGTGTGTGTGTGTGTGTGTGTGTGTGTGTGTGTGTGTGTGTGTGTGTGTGTGTGTGTGTGTGTGTGTGTGAGAGAGAGAGTGTTTGTTTGAGGAAGGTATCTTTGAAGGTACAGAATAGACAGACTTGCATTTGTTCTTGTCAGTCTAGTTCCTCTTAAGCACAGCCAACACGTCTCCGTGTGAACGTCAGATTTTCATGCAGCCCTTTTAAAGGAAAGCTGTCTGTATATTACACACACCTCCTGGCCTATTGTGGAACATTATAAAGGTATTGCAGTTTATTAAAGTGGCAAAACGTGTGAGAGTTAGTTTAAAGCACAGCTGCAGGAGATCCTGACTACGGATCATTTTCTGTAAAGCTGCAAAGCTCCTTCTCCCAGAGCCTACTTCTCCAAACTCCACAGCATCATTTCTATAAAACCCCAGTTGTTAAAGTAAAGCTGGGACCATGGTTATTATAGTTTTGCGTTTCATAATATCACACCTATACAGGATGGGTTTCTGGCCTTGTCTTTGCTGTAAGAAGATTTCTGCAGATCCTCTGAATTTTTTAATCTTAGGCTGTTTGCACAATGCAAAGAAATTTATGATCTCATCATCTGCAGCACAGAGGAACTTTATGATGAAACTGATGAACTGCTCGCTTGTACAGAGTTTGACATCACAGTAAGCCCAGAACTTTTCACCATGTACAAAACCCAAAACCAGCGAAGTTGGCATGTTGTGTAAATCGTAAATAAAAACATAATACATTGATTTGCAAATCCTTTTCAACTTATATTCAATTGAATACACTGCAAAGACAAGATATTTAATGTTTGAACTTCTTCTTCTATACCGCTTCTCCTGTTCAGGGTCGCGGGTGGCTGGAGCCTATCCCAGCTGGCAACACTCAGTAAACACTCAGTAAACGTTTGGGAACTGAGGGGACCAATTTTTGAAGCTTTTCAGGTGGAATTCTTTCCCATTCTTGCTTGATGTACAGCTTAAGGTGTTCAACAGTCCGGGGTCTCTGTTGTTGTTTTTTTGTGCTTCATAATAGACAGGTCTAGACTGCAGACAGGCCAGTTTAGTACCCGCACTCTTTTACTACAAAGCCACACTGTTGTGCAGAATGTGTCTTGTCATTGTCTTGCTGAAATAAGCAGGGACGTCCCTGAAAAAGACGTGGCTTGGATGGCAGCATATGTTGCTCCAAAACCTGTATGTACCTTTCAGCATTAATGGAGCCTTCACAGATGGTCAAGTTAGCCATGCCATGGGCACTAACACACCCCCATACCATCACAGATACTGGCTTTTGGACTTTGCGCCTATAACAGTCCGGATTGTTCTTTTCCTCTTTGGCCTGGAGGACACGATGACCACATTTTCCAAAAACAATTTGAAATGTGGACTCATCAGACCACAGCACACTTTTCCACTTTGCATCAGTCCATCTCAGATGAGCTCGGGTCCAGAGAAGCCGGCGGTGTTTCTGGGTGTTGTTGATATATGTCTTTGTCTTTGCATGGTAGAGTTTGAACTTGCACTTAAAGATGTAGTGATGAACTGTGTTAACTGACAATGGTTTTCTGAACCCACGTGGTAATATCCTTTACACAGTGATGCCGGTTTTTGATGCAGTACCGCCTGAGGGGTCAAAGGTCACGGCCATTCAGTGTTGGTTTTCAGCCTTGCCGCTTACGTACAGTAAATTCTCCAGATTCTCTGAACCTTTGATGATATTATGGACAATAGATGATGAACCCCTAAACTCCCTGCAATAGCTTGTTGAGAAATGTTGTTTTTAAACTGTTGAACATTTTGCTTACGCATTTGTTCACAAAGTGGTGACCTTCGCCCCATCCTTATTTGTGAATGACTGAGCATTTCAGGGAAGCTGCTTTTATACCCAATCATGGCACCCACCTGTTCCCAATTAGCCTGCTCACCTGTGGGATGTTCCAAATTGTGTTTGATGTGCTTTTCTCAACTTTCTCAGTCTTTTGTTGACCCTTTTCAAGCTTTTTGGATCAAAGTGTGAGCATCATATTCAAAATGAGCTAATATTTGCAAAAAAAATAAAGTTTACCAGCTTGAACATTAAGTATCTTGTCTTTGTGTATTCAATTGAATATAGGTTGAAAAGGATCATTGTATTCAATTTGTTTCAAGGATCATTGTATTCTGTTTAAATTTATGATTTACAAAACATGCCAACTTCACTGGTTTTTGGTTTTGTACAACACAACATAAAGTTTGATTGATTGAAATAGTGAACAGGTAATGATAGAAAAACAACAACAACAACTTATAACAAGATGATAGTCTTTTTCCCTTTTGATCAAATCACTTGAAAGTGTGTTTTTATCGGAAAATTAAATAAAAATGTGTTGGAGTTAGAGGCTAATAAAATCCATAAATCAGTCCCTCCAGGAAGTTGGGATGTTGGGATTGCAACAACTAACAATCAATCAATCCATCCCTGTGAATTCTGGGCAGCCTTGCAATTTTGTTCAATCACCACAACTTTTTTTTTTTTTTTGCAAATTTGACCAATCATAATAGTTCCACCTGCTCCCTCAAGTTTCTCCAATCATAGCATTCTTTCCCTTGTGAAACTCGCTTCTTTGTTTATGAAGTTGCAGACATATTTGACACAAAAGCCTCTGATTTACCAACAGATATTGCAGCTAAGGACCGTGTAAGGCAATAATGTTCTGCATGAAACTGTTTTGCAACATTGTGGTGGAACACAGATGAAAATCTTTCATTGACAAAAACTTTTCTACTGCAAAACACACGAGGAGAATGACAGAAGCAGGCTAACAACATACGAGACAGATCACAGTGACAGAGGCTGTATGCAGTCTGCATGAAACAAACGGGGTGTGTGAGTGTGTGTGAGTGTGTGTGCGTTTGGTGTGCGTGTTGGTTGGGGGTGGGGGGTGCAGGGTGCTTGTGTGTAAGTGTATTAATCATTTTTTTGTTAAATTTTTAAAAGCTTTATACTAAATATACTTGTGAATGTGTAATAATATTAGACGAAGAGTGTGTGTGAGAGAGAGAGAGGAAGAGAGAGAGAGAGAGAGCAACGTCACTGTGTCACATTTAACTTAAAGCACTCAGTGCTCTTTTATTCTCACTGGATCAAGTTGCCTTTAATCTTAAATGATTGTGCAATTATTTAAATAAAATTGCTACTAGTTTTGCAATTTTTGCTGATAGCAGCAAAAACCTTCTAAAACATTTCAACGTGTTTCAATTTTTTCAAAAAGGTGCTGCAGAATCAGGGATTTTAGCTCACAACAATCACAAAGAAGTCAGCAAAATCCTGGAGAGACTGATAAATGTTTTGATGTCTGAGGATGGTGTTCTGTTAACCAACTCAACATTTTCTCATGGATTCCTCCGTCATTTCTAGCTTGTGATCTTACCCAACAGGTCCCAGAGTTTAGGAGGGTTTTATTTCTGTTCTCTACTGTTTACTTCCCTTTTAACACGTGGTTGAACACTTAAGGTATCAGGAATCACCCCCAAATTGGCTCATGTGGGTCAAACACAATTACAGTCATTACTTTTGGGTTTTAAGTACAAACAGGCGAATGCGAGCAGGCCTGTATCAGACGTTCATCACCACAACAGGAAGCTTCTGTTTAGAAGTCTGTCTCTGCTCTGAGCCAGGCTGATCCTCTATTATTTTATCTCACTCGTGTCCATTTTCATTCCAGAGGTGCAGTTTGTGTAGTCAATTTTACACTTTATGAATCTTACACAACTGATGGCTCAGTCATGCGCACAGCTTCTCCCCTCTGTCGCTCAGTTTCTGTCTCTCTCTCTCTCTGTCTGTCGCCGCCTCTCTCTCTCTCTCACACACACACACACACATACACACACACACACACACACACACACACACACACAAAATTCATGATAAGCGTTTGAGGAGGTGCAGAGACATTTGTCCTGTTGAAAATTAGCACTGGCAGTAATAACTGCTTAGTAAAACTGACTTGTAAATACTTGAATCTGTTAGATCTCTCTGTCTGAAACCGCTGCTGTATTTGAGTAATAACAAAAACAGCCCCGACAGCAGAAACCACCGACTTAACAAGGCCTGTGGTCTCATTTTCATCCAAATTAAAAGTCTATTTTCACAAACAAGAACAGAATGCCGGAGGGATGAGATAATTCCTTGCTCTCGCTGCTCTTTTGCATGAGGAAGGGTTTTCTAGAAATGACGTCTGATTGCTGAAACAAAGAAAAGTTGAAGTCTCTCTGCATTTAATACTTTCTTCTGTTGTTTCAATATAAAATGACAAACAACATTTTCTTCTTCTATTGTGATATTAGCAGCTAAACTGTTCAACATCTCGCGGAAAACAAACTTTGGAGCCCCTTTAAGCGGCAAGTTATAGCTGTCAGTGAATGAAGGAAGGCCTGCATGTACTGGAAAAATATACATATAGACATCAAAAAATCCCCAAAACCTTCTTGTTTTTAAAATAAATGTAACAACTTTATAGTCTCAGTTTCTCAGTGTTGAAACTAAGGACCTTCAAAACAGCTCTAACATCAGAAACAAAGGGGCTACACCCTTATTTATAAGTTACTTCAAGCCTCAATATAACTTTACTAACTTAACTTATTCTTTTCCCATATGTTAAACATGGCAAAAAGACACAACGCTGGACTTTGAAAAGATAGTACGAGATCTTCACGAGGCTTCCTGAAATGATGAGGTCATCATATAAGGATCTCCTAACTGGTTCATGACACGTTTGCGAGGTAAGCCTCAAACACCAAGATCAGCCATTAGCTCTGCCTTTCAACAGACCTCCAGAGGGCTAGTGGAGAAGGAAGCCTTTAAGACAGGGCTGGTAGTCACGGAAAACGAGCATGAATTTAAATGTAGCATATCCTCAGGACTTCCTTTAGCCCCCAACCCCAACCACACTTGGAGCTGCTCCAAAACAACATTCCCCTGATCATATGATTGTGACAGATACAAAACCATAGACTCAAGCCGGTCCTCAGCACATCGTTTTTGTTTGCATGCCGTTACCGGTAATCGGGGCATAGGTAGATTTTTCTGCTGTTCTCCAGCGTATTGGATCCCTCTTGGTTATGCAAATTGAATCAGGGCTAATGCATGTCAGTGAAATGTACGTGCAGAATGGCAGGATGGGATTTGATTGGTTTAACAAACTGGATGCCAAATGCCAGTGTTTTCCCAGGATTAGTCCTGCTGTAGACAGCAGATATTTTTCATTCTATTCTAAGAACACATCATGTATTGATTGACATCAGGACATAAAGATCATTTTAACTAGAATAACGAAAAGTCTATCTGAATCTGATCACCAACCCTGGCTTTAAAGAGACAGCATCTTAAATGAACCATTTCAGACAGACATCGTGTTCCAACACCGTAAACGGATTCATGTTCTCCCAGGAAAATCCGACCCAACCACAGATACAATAACATTTAGAAAAATAGTTCTGGGGCTGACTGTCTTCTTTCGAATCATGGATTATAACCTGATAAATATATAAAAGTGAGACAATCCCAAGATCATTTACAAAGTCATTACGGTGCCTTTAAAGACACAGGTTAGTTAATTTGATATGAGCCAGATCAATCTGCACTATATTATGCATCTAATGAAGTCTGACCAGAGGTGGAGATGATGTGTTTCCCTCACACATATAAAAACAGAATGACCAAAGGGTGGAAAAAATCTTTGCTCTCCTTCCCAGCAATTCACATCACTCCCTTGGAAAGGGAAACTGGATGATATTTGGACTGCAGAAATTATTTGGGAACTCATAAATTATTCCATTTTTTTATTCTTAAGAAAAACAGTTTGTCGCCACTGTGAAAGTGGAAACAAAATTTAATGGGGGGAAAATAAAGAAAAATAAATAAATGAATAAAAATGCTTCAGAAAAAAATCAAGTAATCCCAAAATTGCACTTTTTAACTGTAAATAAGTTCACATAATTCTTATTTTCATATCCATAATGATTGTTGATTCCAAAATAAACATGAAATCCCTGTAATCAGAGGCTCCGGATGAAATGTGCACACTCAGCTTGTTCCAGCAGACAATTGGAGCCAAACCCGAGTCTCAAGTGTTATTATGAAAAACCTAAAAACCTTTGATTGAACTCCCATTTCACACTCCACTGACTCTAGATGTGATCCTTTAAATATGTTTGTTTTTTTCTGTTCCTTGACAACCTTCTCAGCTCCTCAGAAGAAAGCATTATTGCTTTTTAAGGAAAGTTGGCACATTTTGCTTAACCCTCTGACAGTAGAAGATCGATCATCCTCAATCCACATTTTAATGACAGCTGATTTATTTTACCCAGTGTTCATAAAATGTGGTAGAACTCTTGTATATGATTCAAATAGATTGTTCAAAATCTTGTCCAAAAACCATCCTTGTTGGGGGCTGAGGGGGAGCATCCCAACGTCCTTTTTTGACCAACTGTCATCGGCAGAAACCATCATTGTACCGCACACAGCTGAGGAATTTCTGAAACAACCACGTTCAGCTAAGCACACACACACGGGGCAGAGGAGGTCACGTTTATATAAACAAAGTCAATAAACTCAGCTTCATGTGTCCATCCAGCAAATACTCACCATCGCCTCCATGATGTGGGGACAGAAACTGTGTGTGTGAGTGTGTGTGTGTGTGTGTGTGTGTGTGTGTGTGTGTGTGTGTGTGTGTGTGTGTGTGTGTGTGGTTAAGGAGACAGAAACCACAGGTCAGCATGAAAGCCTTTGACGAGTTGATGAAAGTCATTTTTCTCTGAGGTAATGAAGCAGGTGCAGGTTAAAGAAAACAGGTGTGTTTGGGGTCTCGGTCAGAAGCCAGGTGGATGATCAAACAGAACTTTCATCCTCTGGACCAACGAGTCCTCCATGGCTGTTTTTGTTGTGCTTGCCTACCCTGGGTGTTCCCATGCACAATGATTTCTGATCTGATAAATCCTGAACATATCTAGAGTTTTCAATTTCAAATCAAGGACGCTGCATGGAACATTAATCTGGTCAATGAAGTACCTGTATGAACTTTTTTGGTATAGTACCGCAAAAAGGCAGGCCTCACCAGTTAGACCAGGGGTCTCAAACTCGCGACCCGCAGGCCAATTGCGGCCCCCAGAACAATATTTTGTGGCCCCCTGCCTGAAATCAAAGCTTTGTGTTGGTGCGGCCCACATGTTTTTTCTCACATGCATCTGGGCGTTTTATATTTTTTAACACTTGTGGGCTACCACAGCTCAGGCTCATGACAGCAACGCAAATTAGCAATTGGTCACTTCTAACATGTTTGTGTCACCGAGTTGAGGGAAAATATATCCTGTCACCTAGTGCTATACGGTGTTTGTTGGTGTTTGGATCATGTGCCTTTTTTGCAGCACCTATCTGTGTGAAAAGCTCTTCTCCACAATGAACTTTAATAAGTCAAAGTTCAGGTCCAAACTTAAAGATGAGCATCTTAAAGCCATACTGAGGGTCTCAGTTGCTTCCTCCCTCAAGCCAAATGTTCTGAAGAACTGTTCATGTTCTGCATGTTCTGACCTATTCAGACTGAGACGATTGGATCAGTTGTACTTTTTTTTTTTTAATACTTGAAGCCCTTTTTTGAGGAACACTTGATGCGGCCCAGCCTCACCCAGACACTTCCTCCAGCGGCCCCTTGGTAAGTTGAGTTTGAGACCCCTGTGTTAGACAGTAACAGAGCTGTCTAAACAGCTTTGCAAGCAACAAACCTTCAACAGCGATAGCTAAATGGGGCATTGATGTTGTGAAAGAAGAGAATGAGCATGTATTATGAGAGAGATGAAGTGGAGAAGGCACAGGAACAAACAGTTTATTTAACAGTTCTCTGGAGAGTGTTTGCCATAGTATCGAATTGTTACAATGGTCATATGTTTGCATAAAGCGAGTATATTTGCCCCATCCTGGGTTGAAAAGACTTTTATAAACCTGAAAAAATATCCTCTACACAGAAATTTGTGTTGTGAGAAATGTTATTCCTTAAACGGGCTTGAAATTGATTGCAGCGACACCTTTTGGCTTGAATGGTGCGCACACTGTCATGATGACATGACTCTTAACAAGGCATGTTTGTTTTGGAGATCTGACCGTATTTTTAACACTACTTTTCTCTGCTCAAAACATCGGGATGAAGAATTGTTTAGGGAGAAGCGGGCTGTGAGTGAAATCAGTCACTCCTTTCAACATATCGTCCCTGATAACTTCCAATCATTTCCAGTCCCTCATAGACAGCTCTCACTGATTGGTTGTTGTCATCCTCAGTGAAAATAAGTGGCGTATTTGTTCATGTTTAAAAATTATTGGGGCGGCTCCAACAAGTCTGCTGATTGATGGGCTTAAAATTGATTTGTCACCTGCTCACACAAGAAGATAATCTGGGTCGACGATCAGGGCCGTCATTCGTGTCTGACCAGATTTCTCCCCTGATCATTGGGAGGGCTGAATCAGGGTCAAATCAGCCCCAGAATCCTGTAGTGTGAGTCAGACAAACAAAGTTTTAAATCTTCAGAATGAGCTCTATATCTGGCTTATGCTGGATCAGAAGTTTCTGTTCTCTTGTTGTTGACTGTCTTTATGCAGGGAGAATTTAAACAGGAATTACAAAACGTGCCTCAAAAATAATTACATCCATGTTTCCTGCCCAACACGTCCGCTTGTGTCTGAGGTTATTTACTGCTGGTTATCAGGACGAAGCGGCAAACTGAGCAGAAAGATTCATTTCTTCAGATAAGTCCTGAATATCATCTTTGTTACGAACAGATGTGCATTTATCAGCTCAGGAAGAAGGTCAGGAGCTGTTTCTTTTCATGTCCTCCTCCTCTTCCTCCTCCTCTTCTTCTTCTTCCTCGCTGTGTGAGCAAGGCTCCTCTGTCTCTACATGCCCGCACTCTTCACCTGGCAACAGTGTCTCACATTTGTCTTGCAAATGAGACACTTCAACACACACACACACACACACACACACACACACACACACACACACACACACACACACACACACACACACACACACACACACACACACAGAAAGCTAATACACTTTTAGGCACTGAGAGAGAGGTCAAACTCATCCGTTGGCTCTCTGTTGATTTAAGTTCAGGGAGTATCGTAGAGCACTGAGGCAAACTTCTCTCACGTGTTGAAGTGAAAGTCGGTCTAAAGAGTGAATCAAAGAGCAGACGGGACATTTATGACTCTTTAAAAACTGCTGTCTGCAGGTGATGGTTGGATCTTGCTGATTGAACAGCTTCAGACACTCTGATGATACAGTATCACAGACTGTGTAATAACAGGGTCAGATATCACACATGATAGCTGTCTGTCTCTCTCGCCCTTGCTCTCTCTCTCTCACACACACACACACACACACAGACTAAATGCTAATAGCCGGGGTTACAGCAGTGTTCATTCAGGCTGCAGCTCTTTGGAACAACCCTCTCAGTCCTCTGTAATCCCTCTCTGCTCGTCCTGCATTAACATGGATTATGTAATGATACTATGAGCTGCTGACTCAGCGACTTCTTTCTCCGAAATCAAACCATCATGACCTCAGATTAAGTGATGGTATCACAGACGGGGTAATAATAATACTCACAGCTGCACTGACGGGACCAGAAGGTTCGTTGACAGACTTTTTAATGCCAAGACTTTGGTTTGGTGGCAATGCTGTTTTTCCAGACCTTGAGGTCACCATAGATACAGTCGGCATCGTGTCACAGTCGAGTCATAGTTAGGGGCGGGGAATTTTGAGGGGGAGAAGAATCCTTCCCCCTCGTCCGCAGCGTTGTAAACACACAGATTTCAAAATCAGATTTCAAGATGCCAATTACTAAAATGTCACACACTGATTTATTGGAGTCAGTTTAAAAGGCTAGATATTTAAGTAGGATTAAATTCTTGTCTGTTATTAAAGAGTGGAGGAATGATCCTACTGAATGGTCTGATGTGTCATTCCCTGACCTTTGGATTTCAGAAGCACAAGCACTAAACAGACATCAGAAGATGGGTACACTGTGGTCATAAAGGGATGGACATGGTCAGCAACAATACTCAGATAGGCTGTGGACTTTAAACCAGACTGAGTTGGTACAAAGGGGCCCAAAGTGAGCCAAGAAAATATCCCTCACACCATTACACCACCACCAGCAGCCTGAACCGTTGATACAGGGCAGGATGGATCCATGCTTTCATGTTGCTTACTCCAAATTCTGAGCATCTGAATGTGGAGCAGAAATCCAGACTCATCAGACCAGGAGACATTTTCCAATCTTCTACTGTCCAGTTTTGGTGAGCCTGTGAGAATTGTATGCCTCAGTTTCTTGTTCTTAGCTGACAGGAGTGGCCCCCGGTGTGGTTTTCTGCTGCTGTAGCCCATCTGCCTAAAGGTTCAACGTGTTGTGCATTCAGAGATGCTCTTCTGCAGACCTCGGTTGTAACGAGCGGTTTTTTGAGTTCCTGTTGTCTTTCTATCAGCTCGAACCAGTCTGGCTACTCTCCTCTGACCTCTGGCATCAACAAGACATTTAGTCCCAGTGAACTGCTGCTCACTGGATATTTTCTCTTTTTGGACATTTCTGTAAACATTAGAGATGGTTGTGTGTGAAAATCAGCAGAAAAGCAGTTTGTCAAATACTCAGACCAACAACCATGCCATGTTAAAAGTGTCTTAAATCATCTTTCTTCTCCTTCTTCTTCTGATGCTCAGTTTTAACTTCAGCAGCTCGTCTTCACCATGTCTACATGACTGAATGCACTGTGTTGCTGCCCTGTGATTGGCTGATTAGATATTTGTGTTAACGAGCAGTTGAACAGGTGTATTTAATTAAGTGGCTGTTGAGAAAATAGCAGCTTTTATACTGTCAAGCCCACAAGCTTCTCAGAAGAAGAGACAAAAATGACGCAAATTGATAAAACATTCATTTACTGCAATGAGAAATAAAATAGTGGTCACACACACACAAACACACACAAAGATTGTCATGTCTCGCCATACATGTTAAGTTCACACTATTTAGTTCATTCTTACCTATGGTTTGTCCCTTCTTGCTTTATTTTGTAGTCATGTCTTCCCTCTCATTTCAGAAAATGTCACTTCCTGCCCTGATGTTTTTCCCGCTCTTGTGATTGGTGTCCCCGCCCTCATCGTTTCCACCTATGCCTCATTACCTTGTGTATAAGTAGTCTGTGTCTCCCTTTGTCCTGTTTCTGTTCGTCCTGTCTTGTCTCATGTGTTCCATGCCAACCAGGTTTTTTTTGTCAAGATTGAGCTGAAAGTTTTGTTTTTCATTGAATCCTTTTGCCAGGTTTACCTTGAGATTTTTGTTCCCTTTTTCCAGCCCTTGCTAAGGTTTTATTTGTGATTTTTTTTTTATCAGGGTTTCTCCAGGGTTCCTGTGATTTTTGTTACCTTTGTGAATAAAGACTGTTTTTTTTGTTAACTCATTTAGCTGTGCATTTGGGTCTTTTGTAGGATTTTTGTCAGTGATCAGAAAACACTTTAAACAAATTAATAAATAAGGTTCAGAGAAGTGATGAAACATTTGTTCAAAGAGAGTTCTATAGTTTTGGACACATAAACAGAGAGCTGTCTGTCCTTGTGTGGTTAACGGGAGGATTGTTTAAAAAGGAAGCAAATGAGGACCTCAGATATCGAGCTGGAGCATAAAAGCCTGCAATCTGTGGAGGAGCAAGGCCCTGTACAGCATTAAAAACAAGTAAAAGGAATTTAAATGAATTCTTAAAGAATAAGAAAGACAGGGGTTGTGCGATCTGATTTTTTTTTTTTTTTTTTTTTTTTTTGACTTGAACTCCAGCAGCAACATTTTAAACAAGCTACACTTTGCAAACTTTCTGGTAAACCGGTAAAAAAAGAGAAACAGTACTCAATACATATGATGATAAAAGCATGAGCACACATTCTTTTTGTGCATCTTTAAAGAAAAAGTAACATTTGGAGCTGAAGAGACGCTCATTTTAGAGGATCTCCTCTTCATTTTTCTGACAGTGCCTGCTGAGGATTCAGATAAACCTCAGATAAGCTTCAGCTGTAGCTCTGTGTTCTGACCTTCCTGATAAACACACATCTGATTGTAACAAAGGCCGCCATTAAAAACTGAATAGAAAATATAACAAATGTCTCTTTAGTATCATGTTCATCTTCCTCAAGCCAGCATTGAGTCTCCAGTACATTTACTGCAGCCTGCAGTATTCAAACAGCCTGTAATGGCTGAAACTTGATCCCTGGGTTAGATTTGGAGACGTTAGATAAAGTTGAAAAAAAATAAAATATAAAATAAATTCATTAATTAATAAAAGGAAGAAATTATCAGAAGTGCAACCCCAATTTCAATGAAGTTGGGACATAGTTTAAAATGTAAATAAAAACCTGAATACAATGATTTTAAAATCCTGTTTAATCTTTATACAACTGAATAAACTACAAAGACAAGATATTAATTGTTCAAACTAATAAACTTTATTGCTTTGTTGCAAATATTCACTCATTTTGAATTTAATGCCTGCACATTCCTAAAAAGCTGGGACAGGGTCATGTTTCCCACTGTGTTCAATCACATTTCCTTTTAACAACACTCAGTAAGCGTTTGTGAACTGAGGACACTAATTGTTGAAGGTTTGGAGGTGGAATTCTTTACCATTCTTGATTGATGGTCCCTGTTGTCATATTTTGAGCTTCATAATGCTCCACACATTTTCCACAGTCTAGAACCCGCACTCTTTTACTACAAAGCCACGCTGTTGTAACACGTGCAGAATGTGTCTTGTCATTGTCTTGCTGAAATAAGCAGGGACGTCCCTGAAAAAGACGTGGCTTGGATGGCAGCATATGTTGCTCCAAAACCTGTATGTACCTTTCAGCATTAATGGAGCCTTCACAGATGGTCAAGTTAGCCATGCCATGGGCACTAACACACCCCCATACCATCACAGATGCTGGCTTTGAGACTTTGACCTGAGAACAATCCAGATTGTCCTTTTCCTCTTTGGCCCGGAGGACACCACGTCCATGATTTCCAAAAACAATTTGAAATGTGGACTCATCAGGATATTATGTGGTAATATCCTTTACACAATGATGTTGGTTTTTAATGCAATGCTGCCTGAGGGGTCAAAGGTCATGGGCATTCAATGTTGGTTTTCAGCCTTGCTGCTTATGTGCAGAGATTTCTCCAGATTCTCTGAATCTTTTGATGATATTATGGGCTGTAGATGATGAAATCCATCAATTCTTTGCAGTTGTACGTTGAGAAGCATTGTTCTTTAATTGTTGAACTATTTTTTCATGCAGTTGTTGACAAAATGATTAACCTCTCCACATCCTTGCTTGTGAACTACTGAGCCTCTCACACTCACCACACTCACCTTTTTCCAATTAACCTGTTCAAACAAGTATTTTTTTTAGCATTCCTCAACTTTCCCAGTCTTTTGTTGCTCCTGTCCTAGCTTTTTTTGAACATGTTAAGGGCATCAAATTCAAATAAAGTTTATCAGTTTGAACAATAAATTTTGTGTCTCCGTAGTGTATTCAATTGAATATAAGTTAAACAAGATTTGCAAATCATTGTATTCTGTTTAATTTACATTTTACACAATGTTCCAACTTCATTGGAATTGGGGCCCTACTTTAAAAACCTGATCTATCTCCTGCCTAAATGTTCCGTGATGTTTAGCTGTCGTTGGGGAGTGACGCTGATAATCAGAGCAGGCATTCAGACTCATACTGTCAGAAAGGTGTAAAGAGCCTTTCACACCAACATGAGGACATGAACTGTTCCTGTGAGAGGAGTGAACAGACCTCAGGGAGCTGAGCGCTCATTAGGACGACACAGTCTCTGTTGTTGGAGGTGCTGTTGTTATGTTGCTGTTGAAGCTGCCAGTCAACATGTGAAGCAACACAACGATGGTAACCACAGCAAAACTGAGAGCTGCTAAGAAATTTATCATTCGTAAAAATGCTGAAAAATCACTTATAAATACACTTAAATCTTTACAGGTGAACTAAATTTGACCTCTCCATACTTTTTGTTCACATGTTTGACTGTTCAATGATTCAGTATTTTCAACATAACATGCCGTTCTCTAATAAAGTTATTAACCACAAAAACCATAACAAGTGCCTGGTCCATGAATCCACCACGAAATGTTCTGGTTTAATAACAGTTTGTATTCAAAGTGTCCTCTTCATCACGCTGTTCACATTTTGACATAAGACCAAGATGACGCCTCACAATCCACCAACAGGACCAGGACCCATATACACTTCCAGTCATTACACAAACGGGACCATTAGTTGTGCTGTACCATTACTGAATGGCCTATTTGGTAGTTGTGTTAGCTGCATGCTGGACGACCAAAAACTGGCCAATTAACTAATCGCATCATGAAAACAAGGCAGGTGCAGGACAGGGGACTTCCTGGAAAACCCCTATCCAACAAATTCAGATTACGCATGAGTACTCCACATAAGCAGTGACAATCATGAGAAAGGTTGCGTCTCCGAAATCTAAATTTGCTGTATATCTCAGCATCATCATACTTTACCAAAGGATTCATTCGATCCCTCACTATCCATACTCTTTGTATATTTCATCCTTAACAGTTACACATAATCATGACGCCTGGCATCTTTAAGACTGCCAAACAGGCAGCGTTGTGCCAGCTCAAACAAACAAACAAACAAACATACAAAAAAAAGAAAAGGAAAAAAAAAAAGAAAACTTTGAACTTAGTTGATTTTCCAAAAAATGAATGAACTTGTTTATGTTTATTGTTTTTCTCTTTTTCAGTGGAGCCATCTATGCTTTAATCTCTGTCCCTCAAGTCCCGGTCACTTCTGCCTAGAGAATAAACAGAACAACAGTTGCTAAAAAACCTCACTGGGTGCTCTGTGAAGGCAGTCTGACATTTCCGTCTGGATTAAACATATTTCTCTCATTTATTTAACGTTTGCTCCTGCTGTGCTTGCACAAAGCTTGTTAATCAGATTTTCTTCTCTGCTACTTCATAAAAGGACGGGCACACACACACCACCGTTAGTTCTGTTAGTTTGTTTCCCAAACTGACTGCAGGAAAACAATACAAGCAGACAATGATGAGAAAGATTATCATAAAAATACTTTGGTCACTTTCATTTGACAACAAGACATCAAAACAAAGAGTTTATTGCTTCTCCATCCCTTGTCATGCCACATGCCAAACAAACCACAAACAAAAACAAAATGACTCTTCACAGCACTGAGGCTTCTGTTAACTTCTCACTTACACAACTCATCTCTGAACCATCCACTTATTCACTTCCCCTGATGGTCGACAGAAAGTCAACCTTTAAGTTCAAAAAATGAGAAGTCATTTTTATTATTTAAAGACTTGATGAGACCAGATTTTACACAAGATTCAACACCATTCACACCTATCGACTGCATTTTTAGCTGATTCAAAAAGTATGTGAATCAAAGTGGTTTCATAAACTATGTGTCCCAATCACCACTGAAAAACTGAATGAGTAAAGTTAAAAGATGTGTGAGTGAAAGTGGAGCTAGATTGAAAATCCTGTATTTGTCAACCATCCTGGTTTCTGTTACACAATCCTCTTATTAAATATTAATCAGCTACATCTGCACATGCTCAGTCTTCCTTGAATGTTTGAAACTGCTCTCTATACCACAAACATGAAAATCTCCTATGAAGAGCTGTATCAGTGATTTTTCTACGACAAAGAAAATGTGCTGAAAGTCCGTCTGAGCAGACCAGATTTAACGCAGCAGTATACTGGGACAATAATTCTTTCAAAGCTGAACAAAACAACTTAAGGGGGATACACACATTATGGTTTTCTACATCTTAAGCGATTTTTTATCTGTTAGAGAGCCCACACATTAAGATAATAAATCAGACACTGAACAGTTTTAATCGTATTGTGTATGTGGTGTGCTCCGATAATCTCAACACAGCTCACCACACACATAACCATTCAGTGTCACCACCAATCTGGAATCTCATCCTCCAGAACAGAAATGATGACCAATGAATGACCAAACATGATCTACAAAAATGTAGAAGAAGAAAGATAGCAACAGATAGCAACAACCGGCTAACACCAAACGCACCATGGAAGAGAACTTAGATGAGGGAATGATGGTGATCTTGAGACTATTTTGAATATAAATTTCCCGAAATCAAAAAAGAAAAGACTGTGGAAAAAATCCTTGAGACAGCTGGAACGCAGACTTTCCTCATGAACTTTCCGTGTCAGGTCAGCCATGCTTGATTTGTTTATGTCTGCTTCCTAGATTCTAAATCAGCTCCCCTGGTTCCTGATTGGTTACATTCCATTCTACATCACAACTCACGGAGTCATGACTCAGGAGTCGTCAGCTTTCCCCACACACATGAAGATTTTTGGTCAGAATTACTGAACAAGTTTAATATCTACGATTGTTGGCCCTGACCCTTTTCCAAGCTGATTATCAGGACAAATTCACCCTTAACACACCTCAGACCACAGGACAATCTGATAGGACTTAAGATAACTGGGCGTTGGCCATCCTTGGTTGTGAAGGAGAAAAATCAGGACAAAAACAGCCCGACAATCATTATGTGTGTACCCTGCTTTAGCCGTCTCATCTTGGAAAGCCCAGCATCCCTCCAGAGCCCGACCTTCCTCTCTCTCAACTCTCCCAGCTGGTGGATCGAACAACTCACGAGAGCCCCGCAGAATTTGTTCAGAGCCCAAGTCCTGATGTTCTGGCTCCCAATATTTAGGCTCTACCTGCCCCAGAAAAAAAGACTTGTCACCCCATCACAGCGCTTTCTGTTAAATCAAGCCACTTCGGTGAGTCCTGGGCCTTCTCCATCTGATAACCTTCTTCTATCTTTGATCTAGTCTCTGACAAACTCCATGAAATCCATTGATGCTTGCCTATGGTCGCTGGAAAATGCCGCTCCTTCATCTTCCTGCCTTCCTGTCACTCAGACTGTCCTGCCGTAGCCAGGGCTCTAATTTGATCCTGCTTCTGGCACTCTGTTCACCATTTAACACTCTTTGGCCACCACTGTCCCGGCTCCACCTCTAGGTATGCCATTCATTCTTCAAGCTGCTACATTTCAGCTTGTCTCTGGTCTAAAATTCTGCAAGCAAAGACATAAATCTGGTGAGCCTTATCCTGCCATCCCTTAGAGTGCGATAAAAAGCTTTCTTTGGGGTAAAATGTCACCATAGTGATTAAAAACGCAGATCCTCGGCTAATCAGAGACCTGTCCATCAGTGAACTTCTGGTAGCTTTCATTATCTACAGGGACGTCATCTGTTCAGTTTTCCCTGAAGGAAGGGTGGAGTTGGATCATTACTTGGCTCTGATAGGTGACCTGAACATGAAATACGGCAAGCTATTCTATCAGTATCTCAAATCATTCTCCAGAAAGTCTGCGCTTTTCATCACTCTATACAGGACTCGCCTGGACTGGTTGGTTTTGGTCACTAATCTTCTGGTCTTGCTTGCCAGTGGGTCTCAAGCCTCATCACGTGGTAACTGCAGGACTGTAGGTCATTCCAATTTCCTTTGTCCATCAGTGCTGTTCCAGACTGCATTCCCCGAAGCCCTCCCCACTACGCCACAGCTGCCGCTCCCGTCTCTGTGTGCAACTGACACTAGAGTTGAATGGGAACCATTTTAAACACATCTGTGATGTAGGATTGTCTGTTGTTTTTAGAAATGATTTTAAAGTTCTTTTACTTGTTTTAAAATCTCTTCACGGAATTGTTCCTTCATATTTTGCAGACCTTATTTCATTTTACATTCCAACTTGTTCAATAAGGTCCTTGAATGCTTCCCTTTTAAATGTTCCCCGTGTCGCCCAATCAAGCGGCGGCCAGAGAGCTTCTGTTTTTTTGCCATTAGAACATTAAGCTCTCTGGGTGTCTTTAAAGAAGAACTCAAAACATACCTTTTTAACATAGCTTTTAATTTGGAACAACTTCATTTTAGCTCAGAACTGTATTATTACCTTTATCAGCACTTTTATTTTTTATCGTAACTTTTAATATCATTTTTATCATTTTTTAAATTTATTTATTTTTATCTTCTTTTATTTTAAGTTTATCTTATTTATTATTTATTTATTTTATGTATTTTTACTGATTCTATAGTATTTATTACAAGTTCTATTGATTTTATTGCACTGATTTTACTTTAACTATTTTTAAAACTCTTCTCACATACCGATGATTATCCAGTGTTTTGTTCTGTAAAGCACTTTGGGCTGCATACTCAAATGTATGAGAAGTGCTATATAAATAAAGTTGATTTGAGTTGGAGGGTAGCAGCAGTTGAAAGGATGCTCACCCCCGGTCAGTTTGCCCCGGCACAGCTGGAACTCCTGGATCCTTTCACGGCAACAAAACCGGCAAGCTTCAGAGACTTCATAAACAATCACTCATCCACTCCAACAAACATTCAGCAGGAGATCTGTCCTCACATCCTGATCCTGTGTATGTAGATCACCTTCTTACAGGGTAGGGTTTTCAGGTAGGAGGCTTGTCTCTCCCTTCAGCACCTTTCATAGCCAATAATAATAATAATAATAATAATAATAATAATAATAATAATAATAATAATTGTTAGCTGTTAAAGATCCTGCTACAGTCACTCAGCTTCTGGAGAGAGAGGAGGATAAAGTGTATGTCGGGGCTTTTTTAAGACTTCTCTGTTCTCACTTTCCTGTACTGGTCCACGTGGTGTAGCCACATGAAAATATTCAGGGAAGAAAAGATTTTATTCTATCTGTCAGCGCCTCGCTCCGGCTCTGTTGCTAGCATAATCAGTCTCATTCCTACCGAACCTTTTTCGCTGCATTATGCAGCTGTTGATCACACCATCAAACTTAAGCTCGCAGGGCAAGGTGCATGGCTCTCCAAAGCAGACATCACAGAAGTGTTTAGAATAGTTCCTATTTCATCCCAGTGGCATTTTTGTTGGATCAGGCTTGATTCATCATCTGCGCTGTATGAGATTTACCCCATCGCAGTCCCATGTCACGTGTGGGGGCGGCTCTAGCAGCGCAAGCACATTGCAGTGCTTTGTGACAATGAGGCAGTAGTAAGCATTATCAATAAAGGGCGCTCCTCCTCTCGTGACATTATGCCATTCTCGAGGGACATCACATGAGACACATACCTGGTCATTTCAACACCTCAGCTGATGCGCTTTCCCCGTTTCAAATTTTCAGACATTCTGGAGCATCTGTCCAGAGGCCTGTCTCATTCCAACTCAAATTCCTCCTCTCAAAGAGATAGCTCTCTTTTAGGGCAGGACTCTATGTCCAGATATATGGTGACTGCTAAAAAATATACAGGCTTAGCTGCTTCTATACTAAAATCTTTTGATTTTGCATAGAAGACTTTTGCTGTGTTTTGTGTTTCCATTGATGTGCCACTTAAACCCATTCTATTAAATTCCACGTAAAGCAAAATCAGCCATTTACTTTTAAACACGTTAAATAGATCACAAATGAATGGAGCTAGGCTTCACAAACTGTGTTTCAAATTTCCATGTTCAGGATTTAATGGAATCAGAAATTTAATCAGAAATCATGGCCAGAGTATGTCACAGAGGCATCATGAGCATAACCCCGCCTCATGCTGTTGCCAGCGGCGGTCAGCTTTTGCAAGGTCACCAGAAACCTATAACTGCCAGCAGAAGTATTTACCTGTCATAGCAACACCCATAGGCTTCTGAAGAAACGGATGAACTGATAGCCTAACTGTATTTGTCTGGGCTATAAAGTTACTCAGTAATACATGCTGCCAAACGTCATAAATGGGATAAATTCACATCTATAACTAAGTTGTTTGAATTCACAGTCATTGCTGACATAGTGGTCTTTGGACCCCATTAACACTGTCATTGCCGACATTAGTGGTCATCAGACCTCAGTATCTCTGTCGTTGCTATCTTCATGGGTGGGTTACTAATTCATATTTACCTTCTTAATATCCACTGGTGGTTAGTCCCATTACCTGTTGTTTTTAACTTGATTCTATGACTTCTCTTTTCATTTATCTAGATTCATAAGTCTGAGCGGGTACGTATATTAAATTCTTTTGGGGGACATTCACAATTCACCATGCCTCTATATCCCCTATTATTTTATGCTTGAAGGGGTCTCACCGCCAAAACTGTTCTTTTTTTTTTCATTAAATCTATTCATAATTCAAACTGGGGTTTAAGCCTCTCCTGACTGAAATGTACATGGTAGAGTGTGTTTGTCTGTTTTTTATGCACACAATGTCTTAAGTTCTTCCTACTGCAGCTGATGACCCAAGCTGCCTCAAGTTCAACAAACACACACACACACACACACATAAACACACACACACACACACACACACACACACACACACACACACACACACACACACACACACACACACACACACACACATAAATTGACCATTCTGTACACATACTACATCCCCCGATGGGACACACAGGTCATCCATGTCAGAATGCAGCTTTAGGCAAAGAGACAGGAAATGGACTCATGACGCCGTCCGGCTGTTTATGTTAATGTTACAACTTCACACACACATATATATATACACACACTTACATACTGCCGTTTATCTGTAATAAGAGAAAAAAGCTTCATCCTAAAATTTCCAGGACTATTTAGCATAACTTAGTTTTAAAAACTGAATTAAGAGTTTAGTTTCCTCAGTTGTAATTTTTGGGGTAACATAGAGATCTACAGTATACTCATTCATTACATGTTTGACAGTTTTCCTGTAAAGTCTTGAAACAGTTAAAATAATATCTTCAGAGAATTTTAAACAACAATATGAAGATAATGATGAAATTTTTATAAAGCTGCCTTTTGCTGCTAAAAATACACACCCTCACGTGTGTGTTCGAGGTTAGCACCTGATTCTAATTACACAATGAGGGAAAGAATAGTGAACTGAATTACTTAATAACTGTGATCTGATGTGTTTACAAAAGGTCCCGTACAATGGTGTTTTAGACTCGGAAAGTATTTTATTCGTATGGAAACATGTTCAAGTTGTTTTTGACCATCTTTTTGTGGAGATTATCAAACCTCTTTATGTTCATATGTTGTAGAAATCCCTGAATCTGTCTGTAAACCTATCAGAACAGTCCATTAAAAAAATAAAATAAAAGAAGTTGACCAGACTATGTGGATTCACTCTTCTTCTATCAGACTGATAAACCTGACCATGTTCACTCATACATGGCTCCATGTTTACATAACTTTCATACTTTGAGTTATAATAAACTGAATCACTTAAAAATGCAACAAACATGACTCTCTTATCCCTTTCTTTTTTTTCTTTGTAGAAAGCCGGCATACTGGGAATAAAATAAAAGATTTGTAACTGTAAGTCCTTCAGTATGAGAATCACATGAAGCAGACAGATTGAGTCATTTGACTGTGCACAAAAAATCCATTTACAATGAATTATTAGATTAAAATAACTGTCATGTGCCGACAGCACTGCTAACACTGGAGACTGACTGAGCTACATACAGACATAAACACTCATGTTCATTCATGCTGTACTCTAACTGTCGCTCCACTCAACTAACAATCAGAGTCAAAGATTTTATTTATGACAGATGAGGTTTTATGATGCACCTTGGTTTTGTTGAACACCAGTTTGAAGTTGCCCAATCACAAGGGCTCTATCAGATCAATCAAACATAGGATGCTGATTTTTTGAGCAAGCACCTATGCTGTGTCCCAAATCGTGTTCTTTCGTAAGTGCACTTATATGACGTGCACTGTGTTCAGTCTGTACTTAACGAGAATAGTGCAGGAAATCTTACAGGGTCGTGTTGTCCCAAATCAAACACTGCAGCTTCGCACTTACTGGAAACTTCAGTCGCATTTCACAACCGTTCACAGGTGTTACTCTGTTATTTATTGATTACATCCATCAACCATCGTTTGATCCCCCCCCCCCCACCCCCCCACCCCACACACACACACACACACACACACACAGACAATATAGCGACCAGTAAGGGTGAGAAGTGTCTGTTGTCTGCTGTTGCTGATTCTTCTACTCCTTCTTCTTCTACTGTGTTGACTGAACAGTTGGAAACAAAATGCATTACTGCCCCCTGACTACTACAGTGTGAATCACAGTTACGAGTCAGTTCTGCCAGTTGCTGAGATGATTGTGTTCTCATTGCAAAAGAACCGCTACAGGGCTTCGAGACCACCCTATTTTGGCGGTCTTGACCTGCTCTTGTTTTGTCCCGTATCCGAGTGCGATTAATGTGTTCAGATGTGTTTAAAAGAACCAGACTTTAGGTTCATTTCGTAACCACTGCCCCAATCGAATTGTGAATACACCCTAGATGGGGTACACACATAATGATTGTCGGGCTGTTTTTGTCCCGACCAAGGACAGACAACACCTGATTATCTTAAGTCTTATAAGATTATCTTATAAGAAAAGCACAAGAAGATAAATGTTGTTATGATGTGAATAAGTGATTGACATGATTCTTGATTAGTAGTGGAAAGTTTGAGCAACACATCTCACTGTGTGCTGCACGTGAGGAAGAGGAGGGGATCTCTGAAAGTGATCTGAGGGCTGAAATGAAAGAAACACAAACACACAGATATAAGAGAAAGAAACACACACCCCTGAAGGAGTTCCAGCATGATGCCATCAGAAAAACGACCGACGGAGGTTAAACCCTGAGACGCTCTGGCACGTTTAAGGTGTCACAGTGTGGGTCTGCTGTGTGAGGGACAGAGACACACACACACACACACACACACACACACACACACACACACACACACACACACACACACACACACACACACACACACACACACACACACACACAAATACTGCTGCTTATGAACTAAAGTTAACACATTAGATGACACACTGTTTTTGTAATTTGTGAGACAATATTAAATTATTGTGTGATCATCAGGTCACATCTGAGGCTGCCAAAAAAGATTTTAAACACACCAGAAGTTATTTTATCTCCTTCTTTGTGGGATCCATGATTGTTTTTCTTCTTCTCAGAAGAGGCAGTGAATAAATAAATAAAATAAATTTCTAGGGAAAAACAAGTCGGACAGAGTTAGATTATTATTAAACACTAAAGAAACTGTAACTCGATTATGAAACAAACATGAACGTGTGATGCTGCTGAGTGACTTTTTTTGTGCGCTCAGCATAAGGAACAAAATGTTTGAACGTTTAAATTGAGTTATTCATCAGGTCCACGGACACGTCAGTGCTGCTTTCACTCCATCGAAGATAATCTAATCTGTTTTATTTCATAATTCCTGCAGTGTTCAATTTGATCAAAAACAATCGTCATGGAGAGTTTTCATGAGGGGACGCATTCACACTGTATGTGCACTGAGCTGTGTACACTGTGTACTCAAATGGAGTACAGGGCGCATCATGGAAGAGGAAAAAGTGACAATCTACAAGAAAAAAGTTGCAATGTTAATGTCATAAACGTAATAAAGTTTATTTAAGGTGTGGTTGTTTCACGCTGCCGATAATATGCCTGAATAATATTAATGTGTCATGGTTAAGTTCATGTTAAGAAGAAATTAAGTGACAAGTTAAAATGCATAGATCATTTACAGTTACATGTGTCCCTTTAAATAATTTCATGATTTGTTGTTTAAAGACTAAAATAATCTTTCTTATGATTGAGACACAATGACCCAAAGAAAATACACTTCCAGGGTCCTCAGTCAATGAGGGGTTAACAAGAATAAAGAGATAGAGGTGTGAGAGCGAAGTGACTTTCAGACACGTGAGAAAGACTGTCAGCCTACAGAGTGGTTATTGCAGATTCTTGATGGTTGGACTGTGACCTGTTCATCACCATCAGGCGGTAAAGTGTGTGTGGTTTCTTTCGGACTGGTTGCTGCACGCAGAGTGTGTGGGTTTTTCTCTGCAGTGAGGTGTGCTAGCAGAGCTAGCCTAGCTGTTGCCATCAAGAGAGGAATGCCGCTTGCTAGCCCTCTGGACGTCGGTGGGGACTGTGCACCAGGAACACAACAACCAACATCACCAGTGTCCAGAGCACGAGTGAGCAGCGTTGCTCCCTTAAGTGCAAGTGCTGTGTTCACATATGTCCAAATGACCAAGGCCAGGAAGGGGAACCACCCCTTGATTTCTCAAGTAACACTCCTGTTACATGTGTCCAGACTGTTCTGTCAGAGGTTATAGTCAAATCATACTGGCTTCATCCCCGTCCCTGGCTTTAAAACTTGAAACCTGTTGACTCCTGGCCTGGCCCTGCTCATTATGTCAGTTTGTTGTCAGTCAAGCTAAACATGACCGTTGACACGGTTTGGGTCGTTTTATTTTGAAAGTCACTGGGTGTTTTCGGGTGATTTCCGTGCATGACTCTCTGTTCTGCTTTTGTAAAAAAAAAACCTGAAACACTGAGATTCAAAGAATGTTCTCTGCAGGCTTCTGCTTTCAAGCAGAAAAAGTAACAACAGCAAAAACATCAACTTCTCAGGCAGGTGCGATGGACAGAGACTGTTAAGTCTACAGTAATTGAAGAAAAAACCCAGAACATGGGCCAACTTCCAGTAAAGTATTTTAATTGCAATGTTTTGGTCATAGACCTTTTTCAAACCAAAGGTCCATGACCAAAACGTGGCAATAAAAATATCATTTTCTGGTAGTTGGACAGCTTGTGGGATTTTGTCTTCAATAAGCAGAAAAGGTAAGACATTTTACTTTTGATAAATTATATCTTTGTTGTAACAATGCTTCTAGACACTTTTTTAATGGTTCCTCCACACGACACTGAGGCTTCCATTTCTTAAATGAATAAATTATTAGATATGTCTTGTTTCTTCAGACTTCAATCATCCAATGCTCAAAAAAACACCAACAAGAGTGTCACAATGTCCTTTCCAGGATGAATACTCCGGACCACGGGGTAGCGAAAATACAGAATTCTAATAGCAAAATGAGTTGTTTGGGGATAGCAGAGAAGATTTGACATTTTTTTTTTCCAGCATGTTCCTTACAAATGTGGCTCCATTTAAAGGTCAAATAAACAGGCTTTACAACAGTATGAGATTTATTACCAAAAAATAAAAAATAAAATAAAAATAATAATAATTATCTGCCAAACACAGGTTTCCTTATTTTTTGTGCAGTTTAGTTGATTTTTACATACAGTAATTCTGGCAAGGCTCAGAGCCAATGACTAATAAAGAGTTACTATTACAACAAATAGCATGAAAATGCAGCATTTCACTTTATTGTAAAAAATTTTCAAGATTGTTGACATCAATCAATTAAATTGTGAGAAAATAAACAAACCTTTATGTCGTTAATGTTCTTTAATAATAATAATTTAATAATAATTCATCAGTTTTGGTGGGATGAGTTTTTCTTTTTTTTTTTTTTTTTTTTTTTTTTTTTTTTTTTTGGGGGGGGGGGGGGGGGGGGGGTGTCAATAAGACCAGAATAAAAAAAAGCAAAAAAAAAAAAAAAAAAAAAAAAAAAACATTTATAGTGTTTGAACAGCCCAATTTAAAAGTTTGTAGGTGTGTGAAAATTATTTGATTTGATGAAAATAAAAGGACACTTCTCTCTGACTTCATTCCTGGTTGTTGGTGTGGGGTTGGTGGGTTCATCACTCTGTGCTGAAGAGTATCAGTAACCCCGGCTGGTTGGCACAGATGAACACACAGGAGGTCTTTCTATCAGGGAGGTGGGCTCTCTGCTGTTTTTTAAACAAATATTGAAATGATGTGGATGGTGCATGATGGAGGTGTTTGTGTTTTTCCAGACCAGGTGACTGTAGAGCCTGAGAGCAGCTCAGAGGAAACATATTGTTTCATGTGTTCACACTGAACACCTCCTATTGTTGCTGTTGGAGGAGGTTCAGGAGGTCTGGGAGCGGTCCTGACCTGTAGGTGTGGTGGAGCCACCATAGATGAGGGTGGAGAGGCTTCAGCTGGGCTTTCTACTGTTTCTGCAGGTTGACAGCAGAGTTTTTAGATTCTGCTCTGTTATTTTGGCACTTCCTCACCCTCTTGATGGCTGAGGTGGGAAAATACAGTGAGTGGGCAGGGTTTCCTTCACACATCTTCACTCTGTAAGTATAACATAACGTGAGCTCTTCGTTTCCCAGCCTTGGAGTCACGATCCTCCTGAGAGGTACAATTTTAAATCTCATAGCGTGATGACACAGAAAAGAGAGAATCAAAGATCTGTGAAAGCATTCTGGATGAGTTTAAACCCAAGTCTTTGTTCACAGATTGAATGAAGCACAAATGATCAGCATCTCTTTCTGACCTGCTCTATTTATTCACTATTTCTTACAGTGATTTCTGTAAAATCAGACTCTAAGTGGCTCAAGCATCCTTGTTCCATCATCACAGACTGATGAAATCAGCCTTAAAAGGAAAATGTTCTCCACTAGGTGGTGATATGGGGAAAATATGTCAGGAGGTTTTTATGTCAGTATCACGATCTGGAGGATTTCAGATTATCTGACCTAAAAAACAACATTTTTAGCACCAAATATTTCTTATCCCACATTCTTAACTATTTTTTCTGTGCTTGAACTCTAGATGTTCATAATTTAAATTTTCATATCATGATAAAAACATTGATTCAAAGACATCAGTTTCTGCAGAATGTACAAAGCTTTAGCTTTATACAAGCAGCCTATGTATATGTAGATGGATGGATGGATGGATGGATGGATGGATGGATGGATGGATGGATGGATGGATGGATGGATGGATGGATGGATGGATGGATGGATGGATGGATAGATAGATAGATAGATAGATAGATAGATAGATAGATAGATAGATAGATAGATAGATAGATAGATAGATAGATAGATAGATAGATAGATAGATTTTGTTTGTGAGCAGGATGGAAAATGTAAATTCCACATTATTTAGTAACATAATTCATTTCAGGTCATAACAATGAATTGTGAGAAGCTAAGGGCCATGTGAAAACAGACCTCTCTCTCTCTCTGTGTGATGGCTTGTGCTGTCCAATCAATGCTCTTGCTTCCCTCACTGTCTTCTTCCTTTTTTTCCCCATGATAATAATTCAACAAAGAGCTGTGAGAACAGTTTAGGTTCTAATTATAGCCTCCATGGGGCGACTGCAGCAGACAAATATTTACAGAAGCTTCCTGAACTTCTTCCCCAAAATGAGCAAACATTTCAGAGTAACAGATAAGCAGCAGAAGAAAACATTCAAAATATCTTGTTGCTTTTTTTATGAATCATTCATAATTCAGAGTAGACACAAAGGAAAAGGACATCAGAGCAGAAGAATGCTAAACTGGAAAGTGCTAAAGGCTAAAGGCTAAACCATGAACTAAACTGTTTGTCATGATGTTCATTCCAACGCACACGCAGCCGTTATTCTGCAGTGATCTGATCAAACTTGAGACCAAGTCAATAAAATGAAGAGTGAGGTTACGTTAGCTCTGCTTGGAGGAGGAGCAGGAAATAGGGATTCACAAATGTTACACTTTAGCCTATGGATTCGTCTCAGCGCATCGGGCTGGGAGGAGCACTAAATATAACAGGCTGCTAAACTGACAAAGTTTACTTGTTGTCACATTTCAGAGAACAGCGCTGTGTGACCTTGTCGCTTTGTATCCGATAAAAGTTGTCTTGAACAAAGAAAAGTAGTGTTAAAAAGAAGATCCGATCTCCATTTACTCCCAGAACTGTTAAGAGTCATGTCATCATTAAAGTGAGTGTGCGATTCCAGCTAAAAGGTGTCGCTGTGATCCACTTCAGATCACTTCACTTCAGTCCTCACAGCCTTTTCAAGTGTTCTTGAGGAGAAGTCAGATTCATTTTAGAATCAGAATGTGTGAGGAAGAAATCAGCTCTTGGAGCTGATTACTACAAAATAAATCCAGGAAATCCTTTTCATCAAGAAACACCACAGATCTTGCTTCTTCTTTGGTCAACTCACCTCTACTCACTTCTCAGTGTTGCACTTCTGCGTCTGTTGGCGTAAGGGACTTTTGAGCCTCATGGCGTGCTCTCACAGAAAAATCCAACCAGATCATGAGTCCTGAGGAATAACATTTAGACCACAAGTGGACATCCAGGGAACCACTCTTTTTAAAGCTTCTACACTAGTTTAATTTTTTAAACATCAGAGATTAACCCCCCCCGAAAGACCCACACCATTTAAAGTCAAACATCACCAAAGGAAATGCTCATACCTCACACAGAAGCTGTTTTAAGACATCAGAAAACACCTGTGGTGTGTGTATAAACACCCACTGTTGCAGTCAACGTTTAAACAGAAGCTCAGATTATGACTGCATGACAGCTTTAATCACAGCCTGCAGCCAATGACAATAATCATCTGAATGATTGAAGTCAGAGCTGCAGAAGAAGAGCGAAATAATCATCAACAGAGAGAAGACGACTGCTGTCAGACTGAGGTCACTTTACACACACGCACACACACGCACACACACAACTGACTGACATATGGGTACTGACAAAGTTAGTGTGCCTACGTGTGTGTGTGTGTGTGTGTGTGTGTGTGTGTGTGTGTGTGTGTGTGTGTGTGTGTGTGTGTGTGTGTGTGTGTTGACATTCTTCTTTGTCCTCCTGTGTGTGTTGCTTATGAGAACAGTAAATGCCGTCATGGGTTGCTTCTTCATCTAATTGCCTCTCCGACTCCTTACATATGTCACACACCCACACACACACACACACACACACACACACACATACAGAGAGAGAGAGAGAGAGAGAGAGTACAAATAACTGTGCAGACAGGCTTCATTAGCAGGGAACAGAGAAGAAACCACACTGGGGACAGATGTTTCCAACGCTTGTTGCTATAACATCAACTCTCAGCCCCTTTGTGTGTTCGTGTGTTCGTGTGTTCGTGTGTTCGTGTTCGTGTGTGTGTGTGTGTGTGTGTGTGTGTGTGTGTGTTGAGGGGCATTCAGGAAATTGAACAACAGTCAAATCTTTTAATAAAACTTGTTTCAACAAATAACATCTTGTAGTCCGTCCTGTTCCACCTTGAACTCTCTGTCCTCGGCTCTTTATTGTTTCTGTGACAGATTGTGAAACACTCCCATGTCTCTCTGTGTGTCTCTGTGTGTCTCTGTGTGTCTCTGTGTGTCTCTGTGTGTCTTTATGTGTCTTTGTTTTTGTCACATATCAGGAACTTCAGTTCAGAGCGGTAAAATAGTTTAATATCTTGTCCAATTGTGTCTCAACCATTACAGTTACAGCATAAATAAACATGCAGCATAAGAACTACTGGTGCGTACTGGAAAAAAACTTAAAAGAAACTTACTCAAAAACTTACAGGAAAGTTAGATGTTGTTTGTGGTTTTCATTGTTTCATGTTCCTCTGTTTACAAACATGAGGGTTGTTGTTTAATTGCTTTATTTACTGATACAGCTTTGGATGAGGTTAGATGTGTGCAGCAAACTAGTCAAAGACACAATGTAAAGTTTACAGACTATAGAGTTCAGTAATCATTTTACATCCATAAATCTTTTCTATTTTAATTCAGTTTTATCGTAATTATTTAATGTTTATTTAAAATGTTTTGGATTTTCTGATTTGCTCCGTAACCACAGAATGTGATATTTCTAACTGTGTTTTGGTGTGATTATTGTGGTTTTCGTGATTAACTAAAACTTTTAAATCTTCATTCATATGTGATATTCATTATTTTGTTTATTTTACACAACTCTGCCAGTCTCAGTTTTAGTCACATTTTAGTGTCTTTTGATATACATTTTATTTTTACTTTTAGTTCAAATGTTTTCTCTTTAAATTGACTCATACAGCCAATCAGAGATTTATATGAGGGTTGTACTAAGTGTTTTAAGCCTGAACTCTCCTCCCATGTATGAAGCAGCTGTGCTGTCCCTGCTGATCTGTAGAGTGAGGATGGGTTATTACACATGGATACCAGTGGAGTTACTGAAGAATGAGCCTAACTCTAAGTCAAGTAAAAAGACAACACTCTTCCTGTGGACACTAAGGCTCTATTTTAAATATCTGGCTTCAATGTAGAGCTTTTGACACAATACCAGGACTTTGTTTCACTTCTACAATGGTCCTTAAATGCACCTGCAGCAACAGATGTACACTAGACAGTCTTATAAAAATGTGTCTAATAGATCGCCAAGCTAGCATAAAACCATCTGAAGACACAGAGCAGAAACAGCAGCAAAATAAATAAATAAATAAATATGAAACAGACGTCAGTCCAGAAGCTGGTTGTGGTTTTGTCTCTATCTCATACCGGGGGTTGAAATCATCACAGAAAATGAGAAAGGTGCACAGAGGAGGAGAGAACATGTACTCACAACACACCTGTTACAGGTAAGTGACCAAGCTAACACTGCTAACTCTGTTAGCCTGTTACAGGGATGCATTTATTTTGACAGTTTCAGCACACAGTTGGAGAAAATATGGATTTTATATGTTGAGTGTTCACATTTCCATTTCGTCACTGTCTCATTAACTAAATAAATAAATAGATAAATAGAAATGAATATTGAACTGTGTGAGGACAAAACTGTAGACATAAAACAGCTTCTTATATATTTAATGAGTGTGAGTTAGTTAGTGGTATCTGAGCTCCTTCCTCTTGTGTAATTCACTGTAGGGGTGGCAGAGTCGTTTGAAAAATGATGCAGGCAGAGGTTGAAGCCATCTGTTATTTTCTGGACTGATTAGAGGGACAGACCTCTGCTTCATCTCTGAATTTGATATTTTTTCTGAGGGAGAACAAAGTTAAAGAAATGATTTTACTTTGAAGCAGCATGAGAGTGAACAGGTGAGGTCTGAAGTCAGATTTACACAGGATGGCTGTTAGCAGACTCTGCGTGATATTTACATGACAGGAGGTTTGACTTGAATTGTTTAAAATCAACTTTGATTTTGACTTTCAGTAGTTTGTTCTGAACTGGCTCACCCTGTCAGGGTTCCAACTCACATGACGGCCCACTCGCTTGACATTAAGATATATTTTAGTGGTTTTATGTGTCTTCTTGCCTCAAAAACATCCTGAAACATTCTTTAAACACGCTCACTTTTAATTCCTGGATATCTGTAGTAAAGTTCTCTGGGTTAAATTTCTTCATAAGATCACATGACTCATCATCCAGAGAAATACAGACTCTAGGTCTGAAAGTGAAGGTCCTGATGCAGCAGCAGACTTTCCCTCCACCCTTACCTGTCTTTGTGACACCTGAGCCCTTTACTGCCTGTGTTTATGAGCTTTCCTCAGAGACAGACAGAGTGACCTCAGCTCCTGCAGCCGCCTGAGAGCGGATCATCAGCAGCACAATAATCATACACAGATGCAGGAAAACATCACTTTACCAAGACAAATCATACACTCAAACATGAAGTCCTCAGACTGTAATCTCAGAGTCATTACTGTCAGTAAATAAACAGACACCGACGTGTTTCCCAGCATGCTTTGTTGGTGGCAGCGTTGGGACATCAGAGCCCTGCTGGCGTGTCTCCAGTACGAGCTGCTCCTCTGACCTCCTGTGAGACGTTCCTGAAGGACATCCTGAGGACGAACAATGGCAGAGAACAAAGCTGCAGCGAGGTTCCCAAGACCCCCCCTGCTCTCCCCTCCCGCCTCGCTGCAAACGCCGACAATAACAGCAGGACGGACATGACACTGAGCTAACAGAGACGCCCTCTGATGGGTTCACACACACATCTCTCACATCTGGTCCAATCACACTGAGGAGAGACGTGGAAGTGACTCAAACTTCTCAGTTTGATATTGTTGCATCACACGTAAATACACCGACTTTTTTTGTTTCATTCAGAAGTTGAGCTCAGTCCAACACAGCTTTGTTGAAGACATAAAGAAAAAGTTTGAGTCATTTACGCGCTGTTTTTTTATTGCCATGCACAATCTGGGCAACAACATTGGTTCAATGGCGGACTTACCGGGTTGTGCTTGTGCTGCTTAATCTGCTGACTGCCTTTCAACGAAATGTGCATCTGTTGCTCCACTTCTGCACTCAGTAAGACACATTTAATAGATACACCAGATGATGAGTCTACCTCTTCTTCGGCAGTGGTCTACCAAAAGACTCTACAGTTATATCACCACCTACAGGTCTGTTATGAGTACAGCATCTAAAACAGCGTTTTTAGTCCCTCTGTGTTTCTGTGTAAACAGATTTTTTTTCTTTTTTTATTTTTGCGTTTTCAAATGAAACATTGTGTAAACAGGGAATTAATGTAAAACTTATTTTCAGCATCAGTTTTTCGCACTTAAATAAAATGATCCAAAATGATCGCCTCTTGACTTTTTGAGGCAGTGAAATCGATCATTGTCAGTGAACGGAGGCAATCTGGCCTGACCAAGCCCACTATTTCAAAATGCTGCTGCAAGAGTTCGAACAAAACTAAAAAAGTGAAGTACTTTTGATAATCTTAATATACTTTTTTTTTCCCACTGAACTCTTTATTGTAATTTTTATGCTTATCTTTTGAAATGAGTTAAATTATAGTTAATGAACTATTTGTTTGAAAGTGTTACATTGACCTTTGCAAATATAAATATATAAATAAATAAATAAATAAATAAATAAATAAATAAATAAATAAATAAATAAATAAATAAATAAATAAAACTAGGGAGAAAAAAAAGTAACTCCAATCACTGAACATTCTACTGGAGACTAGTACAGTAATTGACATGCACACAAACACACTCAAACCCAAACAGCAGCAATCAGGAGCGGTTTGGAGTTCAGTGTTCAGGCCATCGACACGTGACATGGGATCTGAAGCAGGGAGAACCAAACCACTTTATGACCTGAGCCACATCAGTCTGCCAAACATGAAACACACTGATCTGCGGCCTCTGTGGCCTTCATGTTGCATGTCAATAAAAGGCCACACACATACACACACACTCACATACACACACACTCACATACACACATTGTGGTTCAGAGCTTTGCGATATCTGTTTGAATGCATGTGCGTGCGGGTCAGTGCCACCACACAGCTCCTTCTTTACTGAACTTGATTATTGATGTCTGAACAGCACAGTTTACTGCAGGCTTTCAGAACAGTCATCTGCTTTTGTTTGTCATACACACTCACACACAGATGGTATCTCCTCTTTAAACTCTGAGCTCTGTCATCACTGCACAGGAACATTAGTGTGTGATTTATACCGGACCCACAGAGATGATATCTAACCTGAAAAGAGAGCGCCTTTAGCCACACTTGCTCCGTACTTTCTTGCATCACTTAGAGCCTGAGAAACTTCAACAACTCTTTGTTCTCTGGCAAGTGATGCTCTCCCACTGTCCAGATCGGTGTTTTTGCTTATTCTGAAGTTATTTCTCAGAATATTTTTCAAATCACAAACATCCCAAGAGTTTTTCTAACTGACAGTGAAAGATTATTAAAACCATCACGATTGATCAAATAAAGGCTGTTATTGGAAAATATTAAATGCAGACATTTTATTCTTTGTTTTTTAACAAAAGACATCATGTTTTGAATGTAGTAAAATAAAAAAATATATATTAAAACACCCTGAAAGTCATCTGAACTCTAAACATATTAAAGGTGCTGTTAGGAGTTCCAAAAGCACGCCTGTGTTCCCACAGCCCACAGTTCCCACATTTTTAAGATTTTTTTTTTTTTTTTTTCCAAAATCTGGTTTTGTTTGTCTGAATTAGTGAAATTAAATTAAGCGTTTGGCATCTATGAGCTCTGCTTCAGCTGAAACCCTTTTTAATCAGCCTATTTTTTTTTCTGTTTTTGATTGTGATGGTGAAGATTTCTGCTGTTGCTGATTGAAAAAACATTACTCATTCATTCATTCATTCATTCATTCATTCACTCATTTATTATAAAGTGCTTCCAAAGGACCGGGCTTAAATTGAAGGGAAATGTAAGAAGACAAAACGTGATTTTGAAAAAGTCCAAGAAATGTGCGAACATAGGATGGACCCTGGACTCCCTGTTTGGCATTGATTGCAGTGGCCCCTGTGGCTGGAATGGGTAGTACTTTCCAGGATACAGACTCCATTTCCCATGAGCACCAACACCCACTGTTATAAAGACATGACTCTTGTCAAGGTGTTCATTTCAGCTACTGTTTGAAACGTGACAACAAGCTAATTTTATTAACTCAGCAGTGTTGCCAACTCCTCAGGAAGGAAGGTTGCTATGGGTTGTCCAAGAAGTTGCTGAATGATGTCATTGCATAATTTGCATGTAATTGTAATGGACGCTGTAGTAGAGAGGAATAATGTTGTTAGAGACACAAAATGTGTAAAAAACACTCTTAATATGTTTAAAGCCACAAATGAATTTTAGTCTGTTGATTCCCATCCAAGCTTGGGACCAGCAAAAATAACCCAAAACAGACAATCGATTCATTTGCATGTTGCCTGCTGTATCTTGTAGAGACCGCTGCTCGAGTTAGAAGGACTTGTCCACCTGTGAGTGTTTTGGAACGGGGGGGAGAAAAGAGTATGAGTGATACGTGCTTTCACGTCAGAGTCTTCAAATTCCAGCAAAAGTTGCTAGATTTGTCACAAGTCTCTTCTTTGAAGAAGAGTTGCTAGAGGGGTCTGAAATTTGTTAAATATAGTGAAAAAGTTTTTAAGTTGGCAACATTGAAACTTAGTTTGTAGTTCAGTGTCCAGAAGGTGAGCAGACCATCCATTCTGTGTTACTCACAGCCCAGTGCTCTGAGACATGTCCATAACGTGTAATATTAAGCAATCCTGTGCTGTGTCCCAAACCGCATGCATCTGCACTTACACTTACTATTTTGAGTGCATAATTGTCTTCACTCTGACAACCACCTAAGCTTCAGCTAGGCCTAAGTGCTACTCAAGTGGCCTCTTGTTACTGCAACTCTCTCTCCGTTCCTCTTTTTTTCTCTTGTTTTTTAAAGTTATCTTTGTATTTGGAGCATGATATTATTTTGTGTGGCTCGTCTGTTGGCCGTTGGCACCAAACTGGTCAGGTCTGCAGTAGTGTTATCAATGGATGATGGTTGTAATCAATGAATAACAGAAGAACACCTGTTAACAGTTTCAAAATTTGAGACAACACTACCCTGTAAGATTTTGTGTACTGCTCTAGTGAGTGCAGAGTTCATGCAATGCAGTTCATGTAAGTACAGATAAGGAACCATGCAATTTGAGACAGCACTGGTTATGTCCTACCAGTGCTCATCTACCAACTCCAACCTCACCAATCAGAGCTAATGTGACCTCACTCTTCATTTTATTAACAGACTCCCAAGTTTGATCAGATCACTGCAGTATAACTGGTGTAACAACTAGCAGGACCAAAGCTGGAGCTGAGCTGAGCATCCTCAGGACTTTCTGTCGAGGTGTGGTTGAGAGTGTTCTGACATACTGCATCTCAACATGATACCCCAGCTGCAGAGCTGAGAGGGTCGTCAGTTTCCCTCTCCTCTGTCCAAGAACTCTTCCAGATCCGCTGCAGGATCAAGGCACTGAACATTGTCAGGGACCCCTCACACCCCCGCAACAAACTCTCTGAACTGTTGCCAACAGGAAAACAGCTCAGGGGCGTAAGATACAAATCCATCAGACTGTTCAACATCATGAGCTGTGTGTGTCTTAATTTAAGTTCCCCTTAATAGATACTAGAGAAACACTCTCTGATTGCATCAGGTGATGATAAAGTTAGATTCGATTTTGATCCCTTGACTCAGCTCTAAGCAGCATGTCTCATTCCTCTCTTTGACGGTTTCTGACTCTTTCCTCTGACTCCTTAAAAAGGACACAACACTTAAAGCTTAAGATCTGAAATCACTGATGACCCAGAAAGAAATATGACGCTGTACCTGTTAAAGGTCTGTATAGTACTTTTATTTTCAGTGGAACGAGGGTTTGATTAGACTCTGTTGTTTCAATAATTTTTTTATAAACTGTTGGCTTGTCACTCTTTACAGTGTTCCAAGATTTTTGCAAATATTCTCGTAAGTCCCTCTAACGATTGATAAATCAAGAAAATACGTTATTAAGAGAAAACAGCACAATTTAGTATGCAAAGAGGACAAGAAGTCCATCTGGAAAACACCCTGCTGAAGTGTACTTGTGTGTCCTACTTGAGTGAAGTACTTCCCACCTCTGATGTTAACACAATTCAAACTTGAGTAAAAACATGTTTGGTATTTCTCTGCTCAGCATCTGTTGCTGCTCTCTTACAGAGAAGATCTGGATTTAATGGACTCTCCCTCATATTTATTTGAGTTGACACATCTGCTCAAACAGGCACGTTAGCTTGGATCACAGGCTGTTTGTTGATGCAGAGAGCTTGAGAGCTCTGTTATCCCCTCAGCTTCAGAGGGCTCAAACATGACAGTAACAACAGTAAGGTGAATCCTCCTCTCTGACCTAAACAACAGATCAGTGTCCTCTGAGCCGTGGCTTCATGCTGCTGCTTCCCGCTGAACCAGCAGGTGCTCATATGGAGGCGAACTGCGAGAACTCTTTTTTTCACAGATAAAATGAAGACGCACCCTCCCTGCTCTCTCCTCCCTGAACCTGCTGCAAAGAACGTACCCCAGGAGGAGATGCATGAGAAAATACACGAGTGGAATCCATGAAAGGCAAAAGGCTAACCTCAAGAGGCTAACTGTCCCCTAACGTTTGCTGTCCAACATCCGAGCTCTTGGGAGGACATGTGACTACCTACGTTTGCAGCTAAACAAACACAGCATTCCAGACACAGCTGTGCAGCTGAATGGGCTAATGTATCTCCTTTCAAAATAAGAACGGCTCTCTGCTCACTTTAGATGTGTCAACATGAAAGTATCCTCGACAAACAGATCTTAATGAATGTCAAAAGGCAAAGAATAAGACTGTGGCAGCAGAACATCCAAGCAATTGTTACTTGTTACAGTTGGGTTTTGGAGGAATGTTGGTCTGTGCAGAAAGAAACATCTAATCCTAAAACCATCATTAATTTTTAAATTACATCTAATTCTAGATAGCCACAATATTAAAGATATTGTCTTTCTTCTTAAATTTCATCCACATGTTGCAGTGTAGTAAGATATAAAGACAACAGGGATGACAGCAGCTTGGAGAGGATTGTCAAGACAACTCAATTCAAGAACCTCACAAGGAGTGGACGATTGCTCAGTGGTCTAAAGTCCTCTTTTCACATGAAAGTCATTTTGCTTAAGTCTGTGAATCAAGGACCCAGAGTCTGGAGGAAGAGTGGTTACCTCCCTTATTGATCAAGTCTATACCTTGTTCTTTAACAAACTAAATACCATCATGATGGTGGAACAACAGTTAGCCTCACAGCAAGGTCACCAGTTTGAATCCTGGTTCAGGCGAGGTGCCTTCTGTGTGGAGTTTGCATGTTCTCCCCGTGCATGCGCGGGTTCTCTCCAGGTACTCCAGCGTCCTCCCACAGTCCAAAAACATGATCACTAGGTTAATTCTAAATTGCCCGTAGGTGTGAGTGTGTGTGTGTGAAAGGTTGTCTGTCTCTGTGTGTCAGCCCTGTGATTGACTGGAGACCAGTCCAGGGTGTACACTGCCTCTTGCCCTAAGACAGCTGGGATAGGCTCCATACACCAACGACCCTGAACAGGATTAACGGTATAGGAGATGGATGATTAGCCTTATATTATTTATCTTATTTACATTACCGGATTTCATTTCTGTCTCTATATGGCAGAGAATTCACAATTCTCCTCTTCTTTCTGTATCCCGTACAGCAGAGATCCTGCAATGCATTCACACACACACACACACACACACACACACACACACACACACACACACACACACACACACACACACACACACACACACACACACAAACAAACACACAAACACACTAACAGAAAAGTACACACAGATAAGTACACTCAATGTAGCAGACAGAGAGTTGGGAAAAACAGTTTTGCAACCACACACAGACACACATTTCTGTTGCAACACCTGTGCCTGGTGCTACACGCTTTAATGAGACCCCCATTTTCAGCCACTATCTCTAATCTCTGATAAGCTTCTGTCCCTAATGAGTAATGAAATGTTAGTACAGTTTTTGTAGGTATTTGAGTTTCATTTAAATTACATTTACATTAGTGGCTTCAGTGTGAGATTAATTTAAAGCTTTAGTTGATAAAATGATAAAATGAATTCAGTTGCTCTGTTATAATCTGCACTGTAAAATAAAATGGCTGGTGGAAATTCTGATTGACTGGTAGGTTCAGAAACTTACCAGCCACGTTGTCTGGTGATTGAAGAAGGTCATTTGGAGTCCTGCTGAGCTTGGTTAGCCAGCAAACTCCCCAGACATTATGGTCACAGTTAAAAGAAATAAATGCTTGAAATGTTTCACTCTGTATGTACTGAATCTTTATAATTTACAAGTTTCCCCTTCTGATTTGAACCACTGAAATAAATGAACTTTCTGATGATATTACAGTTTACTGAGATGCACCTGTATATGAAGTGAGAGCCACGTTAACGACAACGGCTTTACAGGAATTTCAGTGTGCATCCTTGTTGCTGTTTTTATCAGTAACAATCAACAGAGTTTCTGTTGACACACTTACATGAGCCCAACAAATGACAGAATTATATTCTTCAGAAATCGGGTCAACAGTGATCCACAGGGACCTATGAGGCAAGGAAGCTCAAAATCTCTGAGGACAGCACATGGTTAGTCACTTAAACAATGCACGAAGACAACATGAGGTTTCTTCCATGGATAAATAAGGCATGAATTACTTGAGATAGAAGCCTTCTGGTACTCTGTATGCCTATAACTGCATGTCCAGGCCCTGGTCCAAGCTTGAGCCAGCCCCATCTAGCCGTTTCTAGCCTTTTCTTAAAAGCAGAGAGTACGTCTATCTCCCAGACCCCAAAAGGTTTCAAAAGAAGAGGAGCCTGACAGCTGAAGGCTTTAGTTCCCATATTATCTTTAGAGACTTGAGATACACTAAACAGGTCTAGAAGCAGTTTTAAATAGCTTGTGTGTATAAAAATGCCAGTCAGTGCACCAACGAGGAACCATCTTTTATACTCATCATAAAATCTTGTTTTTATGTCTTTGTGACCTTTACAGAAATAATGTATGTAATAGATTCCTTTAGATGGAGATTTAGATGGAGAGAAGGACGTGTTTCAAGTAATTTTGTGACCGTCAGAAACAGCAAGCCAGTGGTCAACAACTCTGATTTAAAAGAAGTATCCAGCTGATGTCAGAAGAAACCAACCAGTTTACTAACCTACAAGAATCCACCAAAGATGTAGAAACCTGTATGAGCAGAGAATTCTCATTACTAAACAGTAAGTTTTTGTTCTTAGACCCAAACACCTTAGTGAAGTTCTTCTAATGCGACAAACTGTAGGCACTCATTTTGGATTTAGGAGATGCATTTTGTCAGGACAAGGAAAAATTTGTTGATTTCTCCTTAAAATATCTGAAGACCTTATGTCCAACAGTTTGAATTGTTAAGAAGCAGCCATGTTCATAGAAACGTCCACTCTCTCATGTCAGATCACTTTTTGTGTTCAGGAGGGAAACTGAGCACGGGTACAGACATGGCTTGCTCAGCATGATGCTAATTATTCCTAAACAACTTCTTTACTGTGGCTGGAGGAGAAATCTGGAACAATTTAAACCTTTAAATGACACGTACCAATTACACAGAAACAAAGTTACAGCGTTTTCACAGAGTCAAGATCTGACAGGCTTTAATCTGAACCAGTTTGAACCAATCAGAGACTGCTTTAATGGGTGGCATGTTTATACTGTTTATACTGTTTTTGTGTGTGTGTGTGTGTGTGTGTGTGTGTGTGTGTGTGTGTGTGTGTGTGTGTGTGTGCCCCACCACATGCTATACATGCAGGCGTTGTGGTGAGACTTTGGTAACTCCATGTCAAATGACTGAGAGAAATAATCAGAGGGGAAGGGAGGGGTTTGAGTGTGAGGGTGGGAGGTGATGAGAGTGATTATTTTCTGTAAATGAACGAGCTGCAACATTTGCCTCTGGGGAATAAAACCTAAAACTGTAGGTCCTGAGTGTCCACTTGAGGCAGATTTCAAAAAGGAGGCAGTCCCCATCGAGCTCATGTTACAAACTTCACTTTAAAGAGCAGAAAAGAAATGACAGAAGCCTGGTCCTGAAAACAGCTTCGGTCTTTACAGCTCTTTTGATTTTCACTTCTGCAACTGAAAGTTAGTTTTCATAACTCACTCTCTAAAATGACATCAGTGACATCAGGTCCTAAAGTAAGAGGCATGGACTGTATGGATGACATATATGGGTTTCTCAATGTTTGCTAGGTGTCACTTTAGACAGGTCAGTCACTGAATTCTCACCTGTGTTTCTTGAGACATTTTTGTTTGTTTTCTTGTTTTTGTTTTGTTTTTCTTTACTTCAGCAAAACTACAACTCAGACAAAAGACAACAAAGACAAAAACAGCAGATATTTTTTCTTCTGAATCTTTGATATTATCTCAAATTATGATAAAAAAACTTACCAGCATTTAAAAAAAATAATAATTGTAACAGTAGTGAGTTTTTTGTAATTCCATTTTTTTGTCTTTTTTAAACTTAGTAATAACTCTGTCATTAATTCAGAAAAAGAGCAGGATTTTTTTTTTCTGTCTCAGAGAAACTTTTGAATTTATAGCCAAATAATTGACCTGTTTATTAATGGGACTCAAAGCAAAATATTTTACAGATAAGAAAGAAAAAAGGATAAATTCCCCAAATTCCAAAAACCTTCCCATTATTCTGAGATTTTATTCTCCTCAATAGAAAAAGGGGTAGATTAATTTATTCAGTTTGTAATTCTTTAATATGTGTGTCATAGATTCAGAAATGAGTTGGTTTGTATTATTTGCCAGATAATCAAGTTAAAAAAAAAAAAAAAAACTCAGAGCTGAGCCGTGGCCACTCCCACTGATCAGTGTTTCTCAGTACTGTTGTAGTCCTGGTCCTGTACTTCTTACTGGTACGGGTGTGTTTGTTCCTGGTCAGGTCTGAGCTGGTGTTTCGGGTATGCCAGCCGACCTGACAGGCCTCCTCCTCTCTCTCTCTAATAGGTGCTAATTGCATTCCATGCTGGTTGGTCAGTAGCCAGAGAGAATGTGCTGTTATTACGGTGGGCAGAGGAGCTGCAGGCCATCAGCACATTCTTCTGGACTCAGTCAAAACACGCCTCCTGAAGCATGAAGGTGTGAGCTCGGCTGCAGAGAGAGCAGCCCGAGGCTCTCTGATCCACACAAGAGATGTTCAGAAGGACCCCACACGGGAGGGACAACTCTGCTCGTGATGGCACTTATAATAGAACCAATCAAATTTATGATTTAGAGTTCAGACACCCACACATGAACTCATCAGCTACTTTATTAGCTGCTATTAGCGGCTACAGCTGCTCGATAACAAATATTTAATGAACATTTATCAAATGGACAGATGAATAACCACTTGTTACAACCAAGGGGCAACATCCGGTGGAGAGAAATGGAGTCCATGTGGAAGTGCTAAAAGTTGTTGTTCATCGAGAACCAGCTAGAGGCTGGCTGCAGAAAGACCAGAAGTCATGTACACACTAAACCAAAAAAACAGACTTTTACAGCATTAAAGAGTACATTCACAGCCTGGTTCAAAAAACCGCTTGGGTCTGAAACATTAATTTTGCTATCGGCACACACTGTACGGTGAGTGAATTTTTTTCTAACTCAGCGGTTTATTAGATATTAGGATAGCGGGTTTGTCCAATCAGAGGCTCAGCTTACCTTACATGACTGACAGGCGCCCTATCCACCTTTTTCCTGATTATTCTTACTGCATCGCAATTACCGGTTTTGCTCATCTGGTCAAACGTTTTGTTTACATCGCCATTGAAATCGCAAAGCTAATAATGTTAGCCTAACTATCATACTCACGCTAATCGCAAATTTTAAAACCAAGAAAACAACAAAATGAACAAAAATCAGAGGAAGAGTCACAGTGCAAATGTTTTGAAAAAAAGTTTACACCGAGCCCTGTCTAGCATTAATGATTTCACATGAGTTGTTTTGATCTAGCTTGCAGGCGGCAGCAACTGGATAACCGCAGGCAGAGTCAACCCCTAGGCTTCTGAAGAGACAGGTTAGACTGGAAGCTCAAAGTCCGCCTCATATCCGATATGGCCCTGTCCAATGATTGGCTTCATTTGACTGTATCAGGACCAGACTGGTGACGTCGCAGAGACTACATCCATATTTCATACAGTCTATGGTTACAACCAAGATCTGCAGAACACCATCTCTTAACACACAACACGTTGAACCTTGAGGCAGATGGGCTACAGTAGCAGAAGACCACACCAGATGACCCTCCTGTCAGCTAAGAACAGAAAACTGAGGCTACAATTCACACAGGCTCACCAAAACTGGACCAAAGCAGATTGAAAAACGCTGCCTGGTCTGATGAGTCGGATCAGAATTTAGAGTAAATAGTGAAGCATGGATTCATCCTGCCTTGTATTAGCAGCTCAGGCTGGTGCTGCTGGTGTAATGGTAATTTTCTTGGCACACTTTGGACCCCTCAGTACCAATTGAGCATCGTTTCACGCCACAGCCTACCTGAGTTTTGTTGCTGACCACGTCCATCCCTTCATGACCACAGTGTACCCATCTTCTGATGGCTGCTTCCAGCAGGATAACGTGCCATGTCATAAAGCTGGAATTATCTCAGACTGGTTTCTTGAACATGACAATGAGTTCACTGGTCTCAAATGGCCTCCACAGTCACCAGATCTCAATCCAATAGAGCACCTTTGGGATGGGGTGGAAAAGGGGATTCTCATCATGGATCTTCAGACAACAAATCTACAGCAACTGCGTGATGTTTTCATGTTAATATGGAGCAAAATCTCTGAGGGATGTTTCAGCACCTTGTTGAATCTATGACACCAAGAATTAAGACAGTTCAGAAAGCAAAAAGGGTCCAACCTAGGTGTGCCTAATAAAGTGGCCAATGAGTGTGTATGTTGCCTCTCGGATATGGCACTTTTTTAATTACAACCCCAATTACAATAAAGCTGAAACATTGTGTGAAACATAAATAAAAACAGAATAACGTGATTTGAAAATCCTTTTCAACGAATATTCATTGGAATACACTTTTAAATTTGATGTCTGCAACACATTCCAGAAAAGCTGGGACTGGCAACAAAAGACTGGGAAAGTTGAGGAATGCTCCAAAAACACCTGTTTGGAACATTCCACAGGTGAACAGGTTCATTGGAAACAGGTGAGTGTCATGATTGGAAAAAGAGCATCCCCAAAACACTCAGATGTGCACAAGCAAGGATGGGCTGAGGTTCATCACTTTTTGAACAACTGCGTGAGCAAATAGTCCAACAGTTTAAGAACAATGTTTCTCAGTGTACAATTGCAAAGAATTGATGGATTTCATCATCTACAGTCCATAATATCATCAAAAGATTCAGAGAATCTGGAGAAATCTCTGCACGTAAGCAGCAAGGCTGAAAACCAACATTGAATGCCTGTGACCTTTGACCCCTCAGGCAGCACTGCATTAAAAACCAACATCATTGTGTAAAGGATATTACCACGTGGGCTCAAGAACACTTCAGAAAACCATTGTCAGTTAACACAGTTTATCACTACATCTACAAGTGCAAGTTCAAACTCTACCATGCAAAGACAAAGACATATATCAACAACACCCAGAAACACCACCGGCTTCTCTGGACCTGAGCTCATCTGAGATGGACTGACACAAAGTGGAAAAGTGTGCTGTGGTCTGACGAGTCCACATTTCCATTTTTTTTTTTTTTGGAAATCATGGACGTGGTGTCCTCCAGGCCAAAGAGGAAAAGGACAATCTGGATTGTTCTCAGGTCAAAGTCTCAAAGCCAGCATCTGTGATGGTATGGGGGTGTGTTAGTGCCCATGGCATGGCTAACTTGACCATCTGTGAAGGCTCCATTAATGCTGAAAGGTACATACAGGTTTTGGAGCAACATATTCTGCCATCCAAGCCACGTCTTTTTCAGGGACGTCCCTGCTTATTTCAGCAAGACAATGACAAGACACATTCTGCACATGTTACAACAGTGTGGCTTTGTAGTAAAAGAGTGCAGGTACTAGACTGGCCTGCCTGTGGTCCAGACCTGTCTCCCATTGAAAATGTATGGAGCATTATGAAGCACAAAATACAACAACAGAGACCCGGACTGTTGATCAACTGAAGTTGTTCATCAATCAAGAATGGTGAAGAATTCCACCTCCTAAGCCTCAGTTCACAAACACTTATTGATGCTGTGAAAAGGAAAGGTGATGGAACACAGTGGGAAACATGAACCTGTCCCAGCTTTTTAGGAATGTGTTCCAAAAAAAAGAAAATCAGTTCATGTGAATGAAATTTAAAATGATTGAAAATATGCAGAAAAAAATAACCAGTTTATTAGTTTGATAAATAAGATAAATATCTTGTCTTGTAGTGTATTCAATTGAATATAGGTTAAGCAGGATTTGCAAATCATTGTACTCATATTTAAATCATTTACTTTTTACTCAATGTCCCAACTTCATTGGAATTGAGGTTTTAGATCTATCACAGGAATTTAACATCTAGATGGTACGTTCCTGTTTTAAGAAGATTGTTGGGAGAGAGGCTCAATAATTTTTTTCCCCAAAAAATTGGAAAAAAATGGAGAACAGAACAACGTAGAACAATTAAAGAATACATTATTATAAAAGTGGTATATGACATGTTTTGAGATTAACAAGGAAAGTTACATTCAAACTTCCTATTATAATGCTTTTTAAATTATTTACTTATATTATTTATATTATTATTACTTAGTGCTCCCCTCAAGATCTTGGACCTGACTTAGACTTGCAAAAAGTGACTTGTGTGCAGAATTGTGTGTGAACGAGTAAAAATGAACACGTTCACTGAACACACTCATATTTTCATGAAAGGTGAACTTAACCGCTCAGTTTTTATCTCATGAACAGGAATGTGAGCCAAGTTCACTCCTGGGGCAGTGAATGGCCGCTCACAATGTGAGAGGGGACAGGAGGTGACAGGAGGTGCTGTGAGATGCGCTGTTTCGCACTGTTACGGCAACAGAAGTCAGATCTATTATGCAGTGTTTCTAAATGAAGAATTTGTCACTATATTAAGCGACTTTTCCGACCCATCTTGCGACTCTCTTTTAAAAAAGCGACTCAGGGCAAATCTTGCAACTTTTCTGGAGTTTGGGGACCCCTGCAACACATATTAATTGAAAAATGTCTGCATTTATTAAACTATAATTTAATAAATTAATGCTAAGTTAATAAGTTAGTTAATTTTTAGGTTAACTAGCTTGTAAGCATTTCCTGAAGTTATGGTTTGTGCATTTATTTGGTGTATCTGCTCTTACACGGTTTAACATTTACAGATAGTTTCTAAAAAATAGTGTGTAATAATGAAAGTACTTCAAATTTTAACTAATAAGTTATGAAAACAATGTCTTTATGATAATATACCACAAATGGTGCCTCACCTCACAAGGCCATTGGTGGTTGGCTGCTCAGTGGCACTGCTGCTGCCTGGTATGCCCTTGTTTTTCTGCTTGGCAGGTGGCAAACCTAACAACACTGCTTGTGTGTATGTCTGCTATCACCTGACTGAGACCAGTGGATCAAAAAGTGGGGATGTAATTATACCCTACAGTAAGAGTGCGGGTTTATCTTTCTTCTTACTGATGTTAAAGAGCAGTTTAAATTCACCCAACATATACAGTATGTTAAGATTCTTACATGTTCAAAAGTCCTTTTCCTCAAGCAGCAAATTATGAGAGCTCAGTACACAAAATACTGGATTTAAAATGTCAAACTTTTTCTTTACTCTTTAAAGATCATTTCTCTGAAATTGATTAATAATGCGATTTGAGAACGATACCTGTTTTTATTCTGTGAGGGACGGTTTCCAGTGACTCACAGAGTTAACAATGTGGCAAAAGAAAGCATAGTTCATTCTGTTAGCTTTTCCACACACACTTCCTCTGACTCTGTAAATGACTGGATGTGATGTGATGTGATGTGATGTGTGTGTGTGTGTGTGTGTGTGTGTGTGTGTGTGTGTGTGTGTGTGTGTGTGTGTGTGTGTGTGTGTGTGTGTGATCTCACTGGGAGGACTGGAGGCCTGCCAGCTTGAACACAGCCGAGGAGTTAAGGATCCAGCATGGGATTTAAAGATGGACCCACTCACACACAGATCTGTAACCCTCCAGCTGAGGACTCATTTCATAACTGATCCACAGTCAGGGAAACTTGAGGACGACCTTTGACCCGGAGAGTGAGGACGGCAGTCCCTCTGTGAAAACAGTGAGATGAAACTTGTTGTGTTTCTCTCTCTCTCTCTCTCTCTCTCTCTCTCTCTCTCTCTCTCTCTCTCTCTCTCTCTGTGAGTGGTCAAGCAGAGAGGGAGCTGAGGGAAGAAAATTAACTCTCTTATCCTTCCTGTTTCTCCTTGGCTCGTTTATCTGCTTCCCAGTATTGTTAACTTCCATGCAGCAGATGAGTAACACACACATACACGCACTCGCACACACTCACACAGTGGAACAGTTGACAGTGTGTATTTTTAGGGCTGAATGACACTGTAACAGGGTTTGATTCTTTAACGTAAGTGAGACTGTGTGACTCAGGTTAGGCCGCTCTGATGTCATTTCCCGTTTGCCCGTCTGGAGACTGTCACGTCTGAATTTCACTTTTCTTTTCCTCCCTCAGAGGTATCCAAAACTTCAGCACAGGAAGATGACATGGGAAAAAACATTACATTATCCATGATAAAATACTGAAAATATTAAGACTAAAAATCTTCACAGCTTCAGAATTTATTTGGCAGATGTTTTGATCACTTTTTCTGAACTTTTAATTGAATAAATGTTAAACTAAAAGACAAATTTGCAGCAACTGCTATCATGTGAACCAGTACCTACACACACACACACACACACACACACACACACACATATATATATATATATATATGTGTGTGTGTGTGTGTGTGTGTGTGTGTGTGTGTGTGCGTGTGTGCGTGTGTGTGTAAATATAGATAGATATATAGATATTCTTTTTTTTCTGAACAACTTTTAATTTATTTTGACAGAATTTAAAGGCTTATATCACCAAATAAATACACATAGTATCAATTCGTACTGCCATTTCATTGTCATTATAACGATGTAAATAATAACATAAACCTGTAAACATGCAGCTTTCACAACCCCATTCTTTTCCTGCCCAATCCCTATGAGTCTTGTATTTGGAATATACATGCAAGTATTTATATTTATAAGTCTGAAAAGGTATATAGGCAACTCAGGGAGAAAAAAAAACTGGCGGTGTTTCTGAGTGTTGTTGATATATGTCTTTGTCTTTGCATGGTAGTTTGAACTTGCACTTGTAGATGTAGTGATGAACTGTGTTAACTGAAAATGGTTTTCTGCAGTCTTCCTGAGCCCACGTGGTAATATCCATTACACAATGATGTTGGTTTTTAATGCAGTGCTACCTGAGGGGTCAAAGGTCATGGGCATTCAGTATTGGTTTTCAGCCTTGCTGCTTACGTGCAGAGATTTCTCCAGATTCTCTGAATCTTTTGATGATATTATTGTCTGTAGATGATGAAATCCATCAATTCTTTGCAATTGTACATTGAGAAACATTGTTCTTAAACTGTTGGACTATTTGCTCACGCAGTTATTCACAAAGTGGTGAACCTCATCCAATCCTTGCTTGTGAGCCTTTCGGAGATGCTCCTTTTATACCCAATCATGACACTGACCAATGAACCTGTTCACCTGTGGAATGTTCCTAACAGTTTTTTTAGAGTATTCTTCAACTTTCCCAGTCTTTTGTTTCCCCTGTCCCAACTTTATCAATCTCAGTGTTTGAATTTCTTCCCCCAAGCTGATCCACTGATTTGTAGAAAGAGTGCTGGGGGGCTTCCATCTTACTGCCAGCATCTGTTTGGCAGCAGTGTACAGTGAGAGCCACAGCAGTGTCAAGATTTTGGTTGGAGTCATCATGCAAAGCACAACTTTGGGAGAGCTAGTGATTGTCAAATTGACGAATGAGATGTGTTCCTCCAAATGTTTGCCCAATTCATGGATGACTCAGAACAGTCTTTGTTCTACTTTCATAAAACTGCTGAAGAAGTTTGTATTTGTTCCAATAAGGTATTATAAATTAGGGAGACGTTGTTTTGGCCAAATTTTCGACTGGGATTTTCTGTATAAATAAAGATTGATTGATAATCTGAGTTATCGTAATGACTGTCTCCAGGCTGACAGGCTTTTTGTTGTGTCAACTTCTTCATCCCAGGTAGCGCCTGCCTAAGTCCTCCCCTGCTTTCTGCTCTATTTGACTTTGAATGGAGCCATAATTTACCAAATGAACATCATGCTCGATTAAAGAAAGCCTGAAAATAGAGACTGACACAATAAACTCAGAATGTTTACAAAAGGAGAAAAAAAAATCAACAGAGAGCCAGGACCATTTGCACACGGATGTACACACAATGGGACTTCTACATTCAGTGACGTCTTCATCCTCTGACCACCTCACTGATATTCACTTGGCGTAGAAATGTGAATTAATCCAGGTTTTTGTTCCCTCAGTGCAGATGGTCCAGTGCTGGAATGAAAAGAGAGAACTGTAAACAGGAAACGGTAAAACAAACACACGTGTGCATGGTTTATTTTAAATGAACACAGTACAATCAGTTTTCATGGTACTCAAAGAGCTGACTCAGTTCATTTATATGAAAGTCTCTTTGATGACCGTACGCCGGCTGCCAAGAAAGTTTAGCAGTGAGAAGTATGACACGTTCCTTTTCTTTAAGAAAAAGAATTATCTCATAGCAATTGTGGACACTGGAGCTGGAGTGTTGAAAAGAAAAAGGACATCAGAGCAGGAGAAAGCTAAACAGGAGTGCTTAAACTATCTTTTAGCATGGGCTAAGACAAGTTAACTGTTTGTGAAAATGTTCATTCCAACCCACATGCAGCAGTTATACCGCAGTGATCTGATCAAACTGGAGAGTTATGTTTGCTCTGCTCGGTGAGGATGGAGTTGGAAGCCCTTCTACAAAATGACCAGCTGACATCACGTCAGTGATTCTTTCATGACACTGAGGACAGGGACAGGGCTGGGGATCACTCTGTCATGCAAACTTAGTAATTCACTTAAATTACAATTTATTAAAATGTGAATTTTACTTTGCCCTCAGAGGTATAACCCTCTCAGGCTCAAATTAAGTTTTAGTAACAGGAAAAATTTGGTATTTGGGGTAAATTATCCTATGGGGGTAATAATATACAATTCTGGCCTTTTTTAAAATATACGCAAAGTAGCAAATAAAGCATGTGGCATTCATTGGTACCTGTCCGGCTCCACGTTGCAAATCTGCAACATTGAAATAAAGCTACCCCTGGGGTAAAACCCAGAGGAGATAAAATCTACTAATTGCCATGTACTGTATCTATATATACTCAGGATTCATCTTATGCAGTTTTGGTTTCAAATTAATGGAGGTTAGTAGTGAAACTTACATGAAATTGATGGCTTGAAAATCTGTGTCAGGGAAACCAAGGAAGCAGCCATGTTCAAAGTGACACAGCTCTGCCAATTGGTGGGATAGTGGAAAACTGTTTGTTGCTAATGCACAACTAAGTCCTGCAGTAGTACTTCTGAGTAAAAAAAGGCTAGTTAAATATGGATGTGGAGTATTTAGCTAACTAGCATTTAGCTGTTGCAAATCTGCAACGCCTGCCTGGAGAGGGATAAAATAACAAAAATATACTCAAACCCATTACAAAGCCAATAAGTAGTCTAGATGATATTGTTCAGATTACAGATTGAACACTTCAACATAACTGTTAGCTGTTCATAGCAGCAGCTTCTATTTTGACTTGCTGAGCGGGATAAATACTTGAGCCTGACTGACACAGACACTGCATCCAGACTCAGAGCACAGAATAAAAAAACAATCATCCTCTGATCTCTCCTCTTCTGATAATCAATCCTGAGTCCTCATGCCTGACTCATCTTATTACAGGCAGAATACCCCCCTCTGACCATAATCTGGTCTAAGATGATTTTATCAGATAATGGCCCGTCAGACACACACACACACACACACACATACAGTATAAGCTCCATATTTGAACCCTGGGTCCTGACTGCAGCAGAGACAGTAGTAAATGTGACACCAGCTCAGAGTTGTTAAAGAAATTAGTTAATCTCCAGGCAGGGGTCACTCAGTCACCTGTAAAGAAGTTCCACAACGCCAAAAACAAAGAGGCCGCCGACAGCACGGATTAGAGTGTGTCAGGTCGTCATGGTATGGAGGGCTGCTGATGAAGTGTGTGTGTGTTTAAGATGGCTGTATGAACTCCAAGCAAGAAAAAGTTTTGCCATATTAACATTATTCCTTCAACTGTACCAATGATTCCATTTCTTAAACCAACACTAAATCAGAACAAATCACATTGGCTATTTGTCTCCAATCAGGTCCACCTGTTTAATCAAAGTGTGAGGTTTTGCCAACAGGGGGAAAGAGGTGGCATTCTGCAAACCTTGGGTAAAAAAAATTTTGCAGTATGTTACTGGGTACCTAAGAACAGATGACAGAGTATTTTGTACCAGGTGCCAAAGGAACCATAAAGACAACTTCAAGTATACCTTAAAAGAGATGTTGACATGTACCTAACAAATCTCAGCTAGATTCTTGAGGTTACCTTGAAACAAACGCTTCAGGACACCTTAAATCAGGGCTGTTCAAACGTTTTTCAAAATTTGATTCTGTGAAAATGACCAAAGACCAGCCGCTCTTAGCGATACAGTGCACTTATTAACCATTAAAATAACATAAGAATGCTCTATTTGATAACTATTTCTTCTAGTGATGTCTGTAAAAAACAGTCATCATCATCATCATCATCATCATTACAGACTGATGAAATCAAACCTCACCTGTCCCTCATTTGTCTCCACCAGATGATAAGCGGTCAGTTTTCTACAGTGTTACAAACTGTGTAAAGTCTTTGCACACATAGTCTGCTTTTTTTTTATGTCCAAAATTGATGCATATTTAAAAAAGAAATTCGATCCCATGTTATGTCAATCATGTTTGCACCCTGATGCTGAAACTGTCGTCTGTCATATTTTTTTCTGGACAGGTTTGATTTTCTGCTTCTTTCACATCCATCCATGTTGTTTTGAGGGTTGATTGACGCTGTAGGCGACTTGTAACGTCATCGTCATCATTTAATTTAACTGTCAGATTAATTTATCAACAAGAAAAATGTCTGGTGAGATTAGCCAGCACATTATCTGTCATTTAAAGGCTGTTTAGATGATGAATGAAGACTTGTGTATGTTCCTCTGTGTGTGTGGGTTTGTGTGTGTGTGTGTGTGTGTGTGAGAGAGAGTATTTGGGTGTGTGTGCGCCTACCTCAAACACTGACAGCCGCTGCTCAGGATCAGCTGCTTGGTCGCTGCTCATTGGTTCTATTTGCATTGTACTGCGAATTTTTGCAATTAATCGAAGGATACACACATCGGATTCAGTTTGCAAGTTGTCTTTTGGATTACAGATCCAAAAAAACACATCCAAAAATGACGGACTCTGTGTGCAAAGACCCTTAACATCAGCAAACTCTGCTTTTGACCAATGAAAATGTTCTCCATTAGGGGGCGATATAAGAAAAATATGTCAGGATTTTTGTTTATTATTCATGTCAGGATCAGGATCTTGATTTTATCAGGATTGATTTCATTATGTTTTCAAGACTTCTTTGACCTGCAAACAACATTGTAAGCACCAAATATTTCTTATCCTGTATTATGAACCAGCACAATTTCTCTTGTGTCCTCTACTGTTTTTTTTTTTTATTTTTTTAATCTCTGCATGTTTATGAAGCACATTTTCAAATCAGGATAAATGCATTCATTTAAAGACTTCAGCTGTAAGAGTTGTTGAGTTTCTGCAGAATATACAGAGCTTTAGCTTTATACAAGTAACCTCTGCACGGTCCAAATGTAGTTCAGTGAGACGTTACTGGATAGACTTTAGTTTGTTTGTGACCTTGACAGAAAATGTAACTTGTACACATAATTTAGAACATGGTTAGTTTCAGTGCCATAATTCATACATTGTAAAATAAAGCTGTCATCCGTTCGAAAATGTTAAAATATGTTTAAATGATGCTTGTGGCTTTCATGTGATAGATGTCTTGGGGTATATATAATAAGAGCATGAAGTTACTTAATAAAGCATCAGATGTCTTTAAGAGTAGACCTCTCCTCTGGGTGAGCAAATCTGAGTATTTCCATTGTGTGCTATCTTTAGATTTATTAATTTCTGAGTAGATGTGTTGACATTTCCAAAGCAGTTTCTCTTTTTTTAAAAGAAGTCAAGTTGTCCTGTATGCTCCATTTTAAAGATCTGATGCAGGTCACTAAACATGTTCCGTCAGAGAACACTGACATGTTTTACTGATTAATGTAGTTTAACACATAGGTTTTATGGCTCTCCATTAAACAAGCTTTTGGCTCATTAAACATTAACTAGAGGGATATTAGTTCATAGCAAGACAAAAATCGCAGCTACCTCAGAAATGGATTCTCATCCATGTGTGCTATTTTTATGAACTACTGTTCTGGGGGGTCTCAGCGAGCTTTCTAACCTATGTTTGAATTCACGTTACCAGATGAGTTTCTGTCAGAGTCTGTGGAGAAAAAGTGTCATAAAAGCTGAAACATTTGTGGGTTAAAGAAAGTGAGGGAACGGCCTGCAGATGGAAGCTGGGACGGCGGTCTGACTGGAGTTTAATGAGAGATATTTCTGTGGGATTTCTACACTAATTACCCTCCCCACCATCAGCCCAGACCGCCCGCCTCTCTCCCCCACTGTTTCATCAAAAGCTCTAAAAGCCCCCAAGAATGTACCACTGCATCACGGTGCCCATCGGCAAGCCTGCAGAAAAGCATGAGAACATGTTCTACATGACCGAAGACGTTTCCTCAGCAGGGTTAGATTTCTGTAGAAATATGTACATGTGATCACTGTGTGGTTTCAGAAGGTTTTTACATGATACACGGATTCATTTTCAAGAATTACTCAAATAATAAGAAATGAACTCATCTGTTGATCAGACAAAACATTATGTGTACAACAGCTGTCAAAGTTAAAGCAATAATAATCTCACATCCAGCCATGCAATCTTACACTGGTTCCAGAGGCTGCTATAGGAAGGGATAATCCCAAAGCACCGGCTGTGTCACCAGCAACTATTTGTGCGTCTGTGTCTTGCCAAAGCACTTGGGCATGTGGCTGCCAGAGCTGGGATCACAACGCTGACCTTCCGATTCACAGTTTTCAGTCACGTGGCCAACAGAAGCTTGGAGAGCGAAGTTAAATGGGTCCTCCTCTTAACTCTCTATCAGTCATTCATCTTTTCATAATGGAGCATGTTAACCTTACCTGACCACCACAGAAAATCAAAGACAAGAAGAGAAACCTAAAGTTTGGGCCATCCGAACCTTTAAACTGCATCCTTTACACCATAACTGTTGCTCAAAACAGCCCAGGCTTTGAAATAAAGTCACCTCAGTAATTTTTTTTTTTACATATAATCAAACAAGAATTCTTCCCTTTACATCACAGGAGCTGCATGTTCAGTCTGGCATGTAGCAGGACCACCAGACAGCTGGAGATGCAAGACTGAGGGGTCCCCACGCTTCCCACACTCATGATAATGGGCCAAAATACACCAGCATCTCTGGTCCACTCCAACACAGCACAGAATCAGATAGGTTTCTATTCAAGACGTGTGGATCCACTCCATTGTGGCTCCACTGCAACCCTGCTCAGGCAGGTTGCAGTAGATGTGCAAACCTAATTTTTTCCAGATCCGCTCCGTCATGGCACCGGATCAGACAGGTTTCAATTCAAGTCAATGTGTCATCTCACACTGGATCCATTCCGTTGTGGCTCAGATGCATGGCTAATCCGCAGCCATCCTATTTTTGCCGGATGCCGGAGCTGTGACGCGTCAATTCAGAGTAGAGAAGATCAAGTGGGATAGGAAGTAGTGCACAGAATCTACCTAAAAAGAGCCCGAGACTTTCAGCTCTCTGTCAGTCCCGCAACGTACCACACACCCTGTGTGAGCTGACATATGCAGTCACCTGGCAACGGAGTGGAGCCGGGCCGAAGACACTTCTGGTGTATTCCCTGCATTAGCTGGAGTTGTTTATATCAGTCCCCACATCAACCATGTCAGAAAGAGAACGACTTTCTTGGAGCTGCTGTACCAGAAAAGTTGCCACTGAAATTATGATCAAAGAAGCCCAGTCTGCCACTGAGCCACAGCCAAGCAGGTGAATGTAATCTAACCTTTTTTTTGTTTGTTTGTTAGTTTGATTTGAATAGGGCTGGGGGATTTTGTCTGGTTTCAAATTTCTCTCCGTGTTTTATCAACCTCATTTCAAGTTTTGATCCAATATATAAATATATATAATATATAAACTCTCCCAAGATTTCACAAATTACAGCTCAACTAAGATCTGTTTGTATCTTTTTGGCAGAAATCTTACAGGTGGTCCAAACGCTGCATGCCTCAAAACCTTCAACTCGACAGTCCCTCTCTGTGCCCACAAGTTGGGACTGATGGGAACAAGCTGTCTCAGTTTGAGATCAGCCTGAGAGCACCAACACAACCTCATCAGTTTAAATATCAAACTCACAGTCAAAGCCTTGGTGTCTGACACCGAAAAAGGTGCAAAAGAGGGATAAAAGGCATCAGCATGCTCTTTTCTGTCTCCAAGAATGACAAGATGCAGCTTTTCAAGCATCAAAATAACAATAGTCTGACTCACTGTTTAATGCTGGCTACAGTTTAAAGTATTGCTGTTTAAACAATGCTTGGATGTGTCTGGATGTGGGAGCAGAGTCTGGTGTCTGGAGCACAGAACATGAACGGTATTTGTTGGAGATGGTCTACTGATGATCAGGGAAGTGTGGCTGGGCGTCGACAGGAACAGCTGACTGGAGTTCATTGTGGCACCTGGAAGCCAAGAGTACCAGTATGTCTTGAATATTTGGGACCACACCCAACTCCAAGGGACCCGTTAAAAATGAGATGGAAACAAGAATGATATTAACAGTGTTACATGGTTATTTATCCTTTAAACTCATTTTAGTTCCACATAAAGCGCAGTTTCAGCTCCAGCTGTCCAGAGCAGTAAAATCACAGCGTAATAACCTAAATTTAACACAACAAGTAAGACAGTTTGCTTTGGGTGGTTTATTTCTTTGTTGTAACAATGCTTCTTGGCAATAAATCTTATTCAATTCCAGTTTGTTTTTTCCCTTTTATATACATTTGGGATGAGCTGCAGAGCTGAGTATGTGGGTGTTGCCCATGACAATTTTCTAAATCTTCTCTGCCAATGCTAAATAAGTCTTTTAATGACTCTTCTTAGGAACTTCTGGTACCCCCATACAAACTAAAGAGGGAACTATTTAAGGGGCTGTGAGGACTTTCTGAAGTGGATTATAGCAACACCTTTGGGCTGGAATCGCACACACACTGTTGTGATGACATGACTCTTAACACGGCGTGTTTGTTTTGGAAATGAATGGAGAGCAGATCTTCTTTTTAACACTACTTTTTAACTTTTTACCAGATAAAACACGAGGAGGTAAGGTATTTATCAACAGTTACACAGCACTTTTATTTGAAACAAGCCTTCAGCTCATGTTTTAGCCTTTAGCCTGTGCTATCACTCTCCCGTTTAGCTTTCTTCTTCTCTTCTGTCCTTTTTCTGTCTGACAGTTCAGCACCAGTCTCCACCATCACTACTTAATAAATCCTACAAATCGTTTTCAGCAGAGAAAAACACATATCTCTCTTCTCACTACTAAACTTCGTCAGCCAGCATGGTGTTGTCATGGAGACTTTGACATGCCATAAATCAGGGGTGGCCAACCAGTCAGCAACCAAGAGCCACAAAAATTACCATGGTACTACAAAGAGCCATATTATACATTATATGCTTGTTGAGAAGCAGCGGGTGCTGGAGATCAATACACAACTTCACGTCAGTCTCCAAACTCCAGAAAAGTTGCAAGATTTGCTGTTAGTTGCTTTTTTTTTTTTTTTTTTTTTTTTTTTTTAAAGTGGCTAGAGGTGTCTGAAAAGTTCCTAAATATAACAACAAAGTCGTTAAGTTTGCAACACTGCTCTCACCTGCCCATGAGCACTCTACTTCTCTCACTTCCTTTACTGCACTCAGCAATGAATCCATCTTTTTTTTTTTTGTTTTGTTTGTTTGATTTTTGTTTTTTTGTTTGTTATGAATTGATCGATGAGCCACACACTGATAGGCAAAGAGCCACATGCGGCTCGCGAGCCACAGGTTGGCCACCCCTGCCATAAATCAATCCAGCCCAACAGGACTTAAGTGGGAAGCTGAGAAATACCATTAAGACATAACCTATAATGGTGCTGATAATCTCATTTTAAGTTGTGGATTAGGATCAGGCAGATATCTAGAAATGAGAATTTTTGAGATCACTTAGAAAGTCCTCACAGTCCCTTTAAGGAAGAAGGTGAAGATTATTATTATTATTATTATTATTATTATTATTATTATTATTATTATTATTATTAAGATACCTAAAAGTTGTGGCAGTGCATGCAGACGCTGTTCTCTGAAATTTTTGCCCTTTCTGAAATCATCCCTTGGGCCGGGTTGGACCCCTGCTTCAGAATCTGCTGGTGGCAGATTTCTTTGATCCAGGTTTCATATAAACAGGAAACTTCCTTCCTTTGTGTTTCTGAAATCGATTATTTCACCCATGTCCTTCTGTGCATCGAGCAAACACAAATTATTTGAAATAACATGAAATGGCCTTCACTGGTGACAGCTTTGCCGCTAGTGCTTGTCTCCATTTAAGTTTGAATTCAACAGATATATCTGCAGTGCAGTAATGTACAAATCACAACACAGGCTGAATATCCTTGAGTGTGGTTCTGTCCATAACGTTGTACTGCTCTTCTTCTTCTTCTTCTTCTTCTTCTTCTTCTTCTTCTTCTTTAATTTGTTACTAGTTTTTTCTTTCTGTGCTAATGTAGGAGCATCATGATGCAGGATGGGGCCTCTGTGATGGGGAACTCTCTCCTCTGTAGGCTTAAAAGGCTAATTTGAAGTCAACAAAAATGTCTATACACTAATGTGATACATAGTTGAGGCATAGTTTCCTTTCTGAATTTAATCCTAACTTTAAGAGTTTCCATGTGTAAGAGACAAAAGTAAATGCAGTTACACTTAAAGGGTTTTTAAAGTCCACATCGTTGTCTCTTTTCCACACAGCCACGAGGAAAGACTGACTAAAACCTGAATGATGTGTCACTGCCATGGAGGAGTTAACTCGAGTCCCTCAGCTGAGCAGGTCCATGAAAATCATTTGGTACTCCTGCTGAAGTTGTGCAACCATGAGCAACAAAAGCACTGTGGGACTGTTATTTTGGATGTGCCTGGGAAAACACAAAAAGCTCTCTGAGGAGCCGGCCTCCACACTGCCTCCTTTAAGCCTCACTTCGATAGAGACGCTGCCAAAGCTGGAATGAAAAGCTCGTTTTGCCTCTTCCTCCAAAACAACAAAGTACCCAGAAACCCCTCCAAGGTCTCCTCTCAATCCCAGAGCCTGCTTTTATAAAAAGGTAATATGCTTTGAAGGCTGCGTGGACCTGTTTGGCTCAGGCTGTAATGCTTTTTTGATTTAGACAGAGCCGCAGGGTTACTGCAGAAAGTGTTTGTTGTGTTGTTCGGTTATCAGGTAAATATCCTCCGTCTCCACAGACTTACAAAGTTTCATAAAGCAGCATTAGAGCATCATGTGACCAGCTCAGGCCAAATTCTTCATGCTGAGTTCCTCCTGCCTCTCAAAGTGTCACTCTGACATTTCATTTCACTCAGACGGTCTGTGGAGTGAGAGCTGACTGAATGGCCTTTTTAACTTGTATTGATGGTGAGCCAGAGGAGGGAAACAATTCTCTCTGAGCCTTAATTTAATTATCAAACGGAACAAGCTGGAATGCAAATACCAAACCACAAAATAACAAAAAGCAAAAAAAAAAAAAAAAAAAAAAAAAAACTGTACAGCTTCCTGTTAAGGTCAAAATAAAACCTACAGCTTTTTAAAATTTGATTAAAGAAAGTCACATAAACAGCTGAGAAACACAGTTCAACTCATTGTGTTCACATCATACTGAGACCCAGCCTATTCATTTATGTCCTCTGTAGTGGACGTTTGTTTTTGTATCATTTGACTACTCATTTAAGCTAACCTACCAAGTCCTGTGCTGTAACTTTGGTTTCATGCTGAGACAAAATGGTAACTGCAGCAAAATGCATGGCATGTCAGTCCACATGGCCTGCCTTGGTGTTCCCCAAATCAAAATGTTTTGTACCCAAACTGTTAAGAGGACCTGAATGCCTGTAAAAACAAACATTTACCAGTACACTCAATTAAAAAAATGATGTCCGAAATTTTTTTTATTTTTTAATTTTTTTTTTGCAATTAAATAAAATATACAGGCCAGATGTTCAGTATAATTTACAAAATTTGATCATGAAATTGGTTGACATTCTTGTTTTGATGTCATCCTATTTTGATTTCATCTTTCTGTTTTTTTTTCAGTAATATTGTTCTATTGTCCACTACATTGGACATGTTATAAACATCTAAAATAAAAATATTTTTTAATGCGAAAAGTCAAAGATCATGTGACTCCCTGAAGACTAATTTATTTTCCTGAAGGGGTGGAGTCAGCGTCTAACAGTAGTTTGCACATTCCTCCATCTTCTCCTCATGACTAATGTTCAACTAATATCTAACCAAATCAAATGTGAATGATTGCATAATATGCATGTACACAAATATATGTGTTCATATGTTTAAATCAAATGAATAACTGCATATGAGATTTCCCAATAAAGCGTACTTACAAGAGGGGAGGGGTTCCATTGAAACACGACTCGGGTCTATTGTCATGCAACAAGGATGATGTCCAGACTGTGTGTTTTGACTGTGTGCTGTCTCATTCACACTCATCTGTGTGTTCACATTTCACAACCGCCAGACTGCTTGAGTTGTGAGCTTCCTCACTTTCATTCCATGTATGATCTTCTTCTCGTCCATGTTGGTCTGTAAAACTCAAAACCTTTCGACTACCGGCCTGGCTCTGCTCATTATGCTAGTTTTGGCTTTGTATGTATGTAGTTTCCAGTACTAACAGAGCCAGCCTCAAGCGGACAAACAGTGAACTGCCGTATCTAGCACTTCCACATTGCCTCATATATCTAGAGGTTGCTGTTGTTTGTTTGTTTGTTTGTTTGTACAAACTGGCAAAGTCTTGTGGCTCTGATCCGGAGGGCTCCGACCTGCCGGAGCTGAGACACAGCTTGAGCCCATCAGAGCAGGTGTAAGAAGCGACAGACTAGAGACACATCTGGTGTATTCTCCACATTGTGAGGAGAAGCTAGTTGTGTTGATTACGGTAGTTCTAACTTGCTAGTATATCTGGTAGCTGGAATCAAGCAACAGTCAAATGTTTGCAAAATGTACTGGATAATCTGACCCTCCTCACTCTTGTTCCTCAAAGTGACCCCCTTTTACAGCCAAAATTTGTCAACTTACATTGGGTCCACTCCATTGCAGTCTGGCTGTGTCCCTGCTCACATTAATTTACAAAAAGCAGATTGAGCGGGACAAGAAGTCATGCACGGAAACTACCTAAAAAGAGCCCGTAATTTTCAGATAAAACAAACCGTGTTAAAATCAGATCGTAAACTGACATAATGAGCGGAGCTAGGCCAAGAGTCAACAGGTTTGAGGTTTTACAGCTCAACATGAACAAAGAAGGGATCATCATTAGGGAGGAAATCAAAGGAGCTCCTTGGTCTCTCGTCTCTAGCTGTCTGGCTGTCGTGCAACGTGCCAATCTGAACACACAGCAGGTGTGAGCTGACGGATGAGAAAGTACACAGTCAACACGCAATGGAGCAGAGCTGGATCAGAGATGCATCTGGTGTATTCTCGGCTTTATTCCTGTTCCCAATAACACAGATAGAGTCACAGAAACCAGGGAAGCTACACACAGATATGAACACATATCATTTGCATTTTATTCTCACCATTTGTGCCAAACCAAAACTAATGATTTCACCTCACCTTACAGTCTATGGTGTCAACATGCAGACGCTAAACCGTCTGAGCTCTTTTCTGTGGATTGATTTGACATGATGTGACCAGTCTGCCTCTGGTGTTGTTCATGTTAGTGAGAGTTAATAACCGTCATGAAGGGCTTCGACCAATCAGAATCAAACATTTCACAAAGCCGGATGATCAGTAAGTGAGTGGGGTAAGAAGTTGTCTTATCATTACTGATTTAAACTTTGGATGCACATTGCTAACCAAGTGTTAGCTGAAAACTCAGCATTTATTTACCAGCCGGCCCTCTTCAGTTCCACCCCCTCCTCCACATAAGGTCACTTCTGTTTTCTTTTTTTTTTTTTTTTTTTTTTTTTTTTAAGAGCAAAGTCAAATTAAGGCTTCAAAACAACCATCTACAAACAACCTTTGTGGTTGTTTGAGTTGGAATCTGTCACCAGTTTAACCTCTGAATCAGGCTGACAGGTTGGTGAGTAAGTTAACGGACAACAACATGACGGAGAGACTCAACAAGGTACCACAAAGTAACCCCAACCAGTAGACCTGCTGATGACTCCACTGTTTGTCCTCACATGCCCTGGATGTTAGCTAGAAATGGAAAGGTTTCAGACACTCACATTGCCTTCAGCTGACCACAGACAACGTGTTCTCAGGATATGAAACTTTTCACATCCTTCAGGTTCTGAATCTCTCAGGAGGAGGATATGAAACATGGAAGCTGCAGAGCTCTCGCTCTTCTTCCCTTTCTCTCGCTCTCTCTCTCTCTCTCTCTCCCTCTCTCTCTCTCTCTCCCAAACACAATAAATGTCTCTCGCCCTCTCATGTAGTGTGGCTGCTTGTAAAGTCCTCCCACCCCAACATGACTTTCAGACTGGCATGCTAATTGGAAACAGGAGTGTTAGCTGCTTCCTGCCTTTTCAACCGCCTCATATAGACACCGACTCTCTCTCTCTCTCTCTCTCTCTCTCTCTCTCTCTCTCTCTCTCTCTCTCTCTCTAATATACACAAACACACACACAAACACACACATGCACACACACTACTACGTGGAAGTTGTAGATGGCAATAGCCGTGCAGCACCTATAAAGTCTGGCCTGGTGTGGTATGAACAGAGGGGTGAATAAAGTTTAGACTTTATTGGAAAAAACTAAAGCGTAGGAGTCAAACAACCACAGAGTCATTCATTCTAAAACTAGACAAACTGACAAACAACTTGTGAGTTTGGTTTCCTGTGAGGGGTGTTGTTTTTGTCAGAGTTACACTTTGCAGTTTAACGCTAACAGTGTCATGCTAATCAAAGTGTTAGTCACCATGAAGGCATTTCCTCGGAGAAATCGTAAAGACAAACTGTACGCTTTATCACAATTTGGCACATTGGAACCAGAATAAAAACGGTTGCCAGTACTTGGAACATGCCTAGCATTTCACACACACACACACACACACATATAAACACAAACACACATAAACACACATTTGTTTTTAATAAGTAAAAGGTGTTTTCTTCTGGTTGGTTGGATATATAACCGACTAATTGATCTACACGTTTTCCTAATTTGTTGTTTCCAATTTGAATTTTTGTCAGATGTAAAGCTCCCTGTGATTCTTAAGGTTTTAAAATAAATGTCTATGGATTATTTCTTTGTTGTAACAATGCTTCTTGGCAATACATCGCATACTGTTATAAAGCCTGTTTATTTACCTTTTAAATGGAGCCACATTTGTAAAAAAAAAAAAAAAAAAAAAAAAAAAACATGCAGTTGTGCGATGAGCAGCAGAGCTGAGTGTGTTAGTTTTGCCAAATCTTCTCTGCTAACACCAAACATCTTATTCTGCTGCTGTTGCTGTTGGCTGTTTTCCAATCTGCTTTCTATACTAACAGTCAGTACTGATATGAAGTAACTTTAGCATGCGGTATGAGAAAAAAAGAGCAAAATCTGCAGTATACCAAAAATTCCTGGATGTCCTGATCCGGGGATATTTCCCAGTATGCAGTGAGCCAGTCTACCTGGCATATTGTTTCCCCACAATGCACTGCGTTAAAGCTTTTCATCTTCTATTTCTGTACATTGGAAGTGAAACTGAGGTTTAGGTGAATTACCACCAACAGAAAAACGGTCAAACGGTCCGTGAGATGGAAGTGAAATTATAAGAAAGGAACACCAGAAAATCTTCTCACCTGTTGTCATTAAAGAGGAGTTAACCATCTCACAGGTAACTGTTCACTTCTACAAAATTCATCGAAGTCCATATAAACCACTTGTTATTTTTTTTCATATCATATATGGATTATAGAGGAGTGTTTAAAAATAAAATTCAAACTGTTCCAGATTTGTTTTTAATTAAACAATATAACTTTTGGTATAAAATGAAAAACAAAATATGATGATTTCTGTTGTAAGATAACTTTAATGCCTTTCAATATGTTTTTATTCATAAAAGCTGTCCCTGAAATCTCTCTCTGAATTTGTTGATTTTCTAAATGAATCTAAAATGAACCTCAAAATCACTGAAAACAATGAAAGGGCCAGAAACACTCACAAAAAATGGACAACACTTAAAAGAAGTGCTCACGGAAATATAATAACTATTGGTTGTACACAGTTTGTTTTGTTCATTTATCATCCCATCTATCCATCTTCTATACTACTTATCCTGTTCAGGGTTGGGGGTGTCTGAAGCCTATCCCAGCTGTCTTAGGGCGTGAGATGGGGTACACCCTGGACTGGTCACCAGCCAATCACAGGGCTGACACACAGAGACAGACAACCATTCACACCTACGGGAAATATAGAATCCCCACTTAACCTGATGAGCATGTTTTTGGACTGTGGGAGGAAGCTGGAGTACCCGGAGAGAACCCACGCATGCATGGGGAGAACATGCAAACTCCACACAACCAGGATTTGAACCTGTGACAATCTGACTGTGAAGCAGAAGCACTAACAGCTGCCCCACCATGCAGACTTTTTTCATTTATTATACATTTAAAAAAGAAAAGAAAATCATTAGATGCACTTCTGCTTTCTGAAACTGAAAGCCAGCATAGCATACAACAAAACAGACCCTACAGAACAGTCAGACTACAAACTTCAGTCAAAGAGTAGTAGGCAGTATGCAGTACCTTCTACCTACTTCCTTCATATGTAGTAGAGAGTAAAAGGTTTGGAAAAGAGATTGTTTGTTTTGTAGTATGATACACTGGTTTTCAGTTTCAGAAAATGCTACAGCTGATGGAATTTTGATTTCATTTTAAATGTACAAAACAAAATATGGGTACATCTTGACATTTCAGTTATTAATATGCAAAGAGATTGCCGGATAGAGCAATATATATATAAAATTAAGGAAGGGAAGACAATAGTTATTATATTAAAGAGAAGAGTTCTTCTGAATTTTTGTATAAAATATGTTTTGTAAAAAATCTGAGACGGATTGATTCTGACTTCATTTTTACAGCTTTTGGAAAAACCACTTCTGTATAATTTACATCTGGTTTTTAAAAAAGTTAATTAGTGTTTTTTTTTTTTTTTTTTTTTTTTTTTTTTTTTTGGTCTATGATGAATTCGTAGAAGTGAACACCTCAATAAAGACTCAAAGTGAGAAGAGTTACTGGTGTTTCATTCAATTCACTTCTATCTCAGTGAGTTGTTGTTTTATTGTAGTTGTGATGCCAACTCATTCCAGTAGGTGGCAGTAATTCACCTAAACCTGAGTGCCATTTTGCAAAGATAAACAGGCCCAATTCATACTGACAATTTTTCCCGGATCAGTAGGGCAGCTGGGAATTTTACGCATACTGCAGATCTCACAAGTTTTCGTGTACGCACTGACATGATGAAAAGCAGAGCAGAAGTGTCATCACATTGAGTTTATCAATCAAGACTAAATTGCAAAAAGAGAGAAGAGTAAATGTCATCATACCACAAAACATATTGAATTATCTCACTTCAGATAAAGCAAATGGGGTTTTCAGTGCACATATGAAAATGTCACTTCCTCCTCATCACTTAATCAAAACAAAAGTATTTCTGCTACCGACTCTGCCAAAAATAGCTGAGAAAAAAACTGCTTCATGCTTCATCCTGTTAAGTCTAAAATAAGCCTCGGATCAGGCTTAACTCAGACTCATTCAGCTCTTGTACCAGTTGGTGATTTTCTTCTCTCACTTTATCCATACTCTCAGACTTATTCCATTCACATATACTTTCCGGGTTTAGATCTCCTTTTAACTCTAGGAAACAGTTTCTGTCCATCGTTTCTGTTTTCTTTCTCAAACTTCTTTGAAGAAATCTGCAGACACCTGGTTCAGAGTGCTTTCCTGGACAGTGAGGGAAGAGGAAGTGCTGCAAACATCACAAGTTGCTTTTGTTTTGGTTGTAATCCACTTGCTTTTTATTACTTTTGTTATTTCCTGTTTGGTTTGTACTCTTCACCCTGTGTTTCATGTGCTGTGCTTCCTGTTTTATATTGTAGTTCCTGCTCTCTGTGTCTGGTCAAGTTTCACTTCCTACCTTCAGGTTAATTTTCCTCCACTTTGATGACAGGTGATGTTCCCCCCTTTGTTTGATTGCCCTGAGTGTAGCTAATGTTCAATATTTTCACACTAATATCACCTAAAATTAAACACAGTTTATCCCGTAGGTTAGTTGCTGTTATTTTGAACTTATTTTGGTGGCAAACATAACGCTGACGCAACGACTGAGTCTGACTGATTTGTCACAGAGCATAAACTTTGAGTTCTTCTCAGTAAACACTCATTGTCTGTTCTCTGGATAATCACTGTTTACAGCAAGTTCTGAAATGTTGGACGACTGAGAGGGCTGGTTATGTGTTTTCATCCAATCAGCACACACACACACACACACACACACACACACACACACACACACACACACACACACACACACACACATACACACACACACAGGTTTAAGTACAGAGTATTTTCTTTTTGAAACCAGTCAGCTTTCCTCTGATTAAACATTTCTCTCTGACAGGTAGCTACACTTGGTATCTGCTGGATTTTGTTTTGATTTTTTACAGATGATGGGGGTTACTAGTTATGTCAGTGTAGCAATTCAGTCTGTGATGTTAGTAGGGTTGTGGTTTATGGCACCCATGGGAACCATCTACCTGCTCATAGGTTACCTTTAACATTTAGAAAGTATGCCCAGACACACACACACTGGCCACTTTTATAAGGTGCACCTGTTCCACACAAGAGGCAAAGCTCCGGCTGTAAGAATTGAAGTCACACAGAAGAGCAAAAAACTGCAGTTCTTCGAGATTGTGCTTGAGGCAAGTGACAGAAAATTGGAAACCACATACACACCAAAAAAGCCAACTTATACAGCACTAAAAAAAAACACATTTACAGCCTGGTTCCAAAAACAGCAGGTCTGAGTACCTCATTCATATATCAGCCCACACTGTACGGAGGACAAATTTCTTCTAACTCAGCAGTTTAGAAGATATTAAGATCACAAGTTTGTCCAATCAGAGGCACAGCTCAGCTGAGTGACAGGTGGGCACCCTACAGCTATTGGTAGAACCAGACTAATTTAGGATTTTTGTGTTCGATGCCAAACTGGGGCTTAAATAAATTTAAAAAATAATAATAAATAAATAAATAAATAAATAAATAAATAAATAAATAAATAAATAAATAAATAAATAGCAGAGAAAGAAAGAAAAAGAAGAAACAGAAAACAATGGATGCTAAATGTGTGAGACTTGAGAGCTTTATCAGCAGCACAAGCACAACACGGTAGTCCGCCATTGTTACTGTTGTTATCTGGAAAGCCAAGCATGACATCAGGCCGAAACACAACGATACCTCTGTGTTTCATCCTAAAACCGCTGCTGTGTAAACTAGGGATGCTGCACCAAAATGGAAATTCTTGGCTGAAACGGAAAACTGGAAATGAAAAAACCGAGGTAAAAAAAAACGAAACCGAGGCACCGAAAGAAATTGTTATTCCAATCATTAGTACCATAGCATTAAAAAATACTAATGCTCAAAGAATAATGCCTTCTTCACAGAGATGACCTGGGAGCGCTTTAAAAGGCAGAATTTTTTTTGCATCTCTTGTGATGGTTGTGACATTTTTTCTGGACTCTCTGTCCTACACGTACTGCGCTCATCTCTGTGTGTGCTCACGTGTTTCGTGTCATGGCAGAACTCTGCCGTACACAATACAGAGAACAAAGGAGAGTTACCAAGCTTAACCATCCTGTCAGACAAATAAGATAAATAACATGAGGCTGTTTAGTCTGTTAAATAAAGACCAGGGTATAGATCTAATCTATATGAGAGGTATGCCTCTCACCTGGTTCAGAGCAACAAGTCTTTTTCTCTGCGATATGCTCTCCCTCTCCTGCGCTCCGCGTGCCACCATCTCCAAGCGGGCTCTCCATAGTCATCACGACCTGGATCATTTCTCATGCACCCATCACACGCTTTACAAACCACTATCTGTGGGTCTTTCTCAGATTTTTTCATATACGTCACCTCTTATCCAGACAAGAGCATGCTGGCCGTGTGTTTTTTTTTTTTGTTGTGTGTAATCACAACACGCTGTTTTGAGCCATGTGTTTGTTTCGGTGATTAAAGTCTTTCGCCCGTAAACCGAAAATACACTTTTGGGCCATTTTTGACCAAAAATTTTCAGAGAGCGCATCCCTAGTGTAAACGGCCCCTAAGAATGTGAGGGGGAGAGATGGTGCTGCACTTTAGTGGTCTGTGTGTTTGTGTGTAAATGGTAAATGGACCAGTACTTAGTCTTACCGACTACTCAAAGCGCTTTACACTGCTAGCCTCATTCACCCAATCACACCACATTCACACACTGATGGCCGACTGAAACTATTATAGCCATCAGCTATAACTAACACATTCACACCACATTCATACACCACTGAACAACAGTGGGAGCAACAACTCTACCTACTGAGCCACACGTGTGAGGGGCAAGGCAATCTAGGTGGCTGAAATGTTAATTCATTGGGTACATATTGATCGATTAATCTGTGATACATTATAAATGACCCCTTTGTCTATTTACTATACAATCTGTGTGACAGGAGCAGATTTCCTGGTGAACTCTGTCTTACAAACCGAGGGAGGACAAACCCTGGTGTTTTTACTGTGAAGGTGTCGTCTGCAGCAGCAGCTCTGTGGTTCAGCGTCATGACAGCCTGTGCCGGTGGAGCTCTCAGCAGAGGTTCAGTCCGTCATCAGAGTTTCACCGTGAGCTGTTAGTTTTGGACAGGCTGTGTTGTCGACATCACTGCAGAGGGAGTGTCAGCATGTGAGACACTGTCACACCCAGCAGAGACGTCAGTCACATACATACACACTAGCACACACACAGCAATGCCACTGAGTCCGCTTCAGAGGGGTTGTTTCCCTGATGAGGTGTCAGAGGGTCACAGGAAATCCACATTTCAGAAAGGATGACGGTCGTCTCTGCTACGTGGGTTTGAATGTCAGAGTAAAATGAAGACTGGAGAGAAGATGAAGCTGACCTTTCAGATGTTTCCTGGTCAAAGACGATAACATTTAGTGTCTGGGCTGTCATTGGCTCCTGGGGTGAGCAGGTCCTTACAAGCTGAATGTGGCACATATTACCACAACATAGTTTAGATTTCAATAAAATGTCCATCTAAACCTCACATTAAAAACTTGTAATGACACAATTAGCTTAAAAATAACAACAACCTCAGATTGTTGTGGTCACACACACTTCACAGTTGGCACTTTGAGCCTTTATTTGGCATAAATTGGACAACAGATGTTATCAAAGGACTCTGAAGTTTCACAGCACACATAGGCAACTATCAATTCTATCACCTCTGTCACAAAGCCCTGTCCTGATGTGATTTCCTGCAGCAGCCTTTGTATCTTAAATTGTGATGTCTGGTCCTTTTGCGTCTTTCCACCTAGATACAAAGCCTTGTCCTGGTGTGGAGTCCTGCAGCAGACAGAGAGGTGTGAGGCATACCTTTGGGGGGCGTTTCTTCATGTATAAATTCTTGAGTCTCCCCTGTTTCAGGGTCTTTGCTTCATTCTAACTGCTCGTGTGATGACTGACCTTTTCTTTGCAAAGAAAATAAAACCTTGTCGGCTGGCAGAAGCCTCTATTTAATTCTTCACCAGAATTTAGGAAATTTCCACAACATAGCTGGCCCACATTAGTTTGGAAAGTAAAAGTTTTCTCATGAGTCAGGTCCTTCTGAGACAAAATGTGTTTTTTCTCCCTTTATTTCAAACAGGTTTGTTTAGCTGAAATGACAGACATTTGTTTTTTATCAGATGTACAATCTGATGTGGAGACAAGCCTGATTGTGCTTCAACGAAACAGTGACACGGAATAAAACGAAGAGGGGAGACTGCAGCCTTGGCCTTGGGAACATTCACTGTCATCCTGAGGAAACAATTATTTTAATACACAAGTTTTAAGTGTTTAATCATTTTCTTATTTTCCTTATGTTTCTGTTTGGATATGCTCTGTTTTAAGGGAGGAAACTAGAAACTTATGTTGAGCTGACAAGTTTTGTTAGCAAGAAGTTAGCTTGTACTAGCTAACATTTGGGTTCATTTCCACCCCAGCAGGTTCGTAGCAGAATTTAAAAGGCAGGAAAGTCACAGCTGTCACCCATGTTACTTGAAAGTTGTTTGCATTTGTTGGAGAAAAAGCTTTTCCTCATTTTTGGTGCAAAATCTGGTAACTCTGTTTTAATGTGTTTTGAGCAACTTTCTTTTTAAACTTTTTTTCAGGGGACTGATGTCTGAAAGCTCCTGACCTTTGCATGTGTCTTGTCCAGTATAAAACTGTCATTGCTCTTTTATTATGTAACCATCCTGTGAACTCTCCTTCAGCGTTCACATGCAGTTCTGGCATGACAGAGACTTGGGCTAAAGTTAGATGTGGATTGCAGTGACACCTCTGGGCAGAATCTATTTTTTTTCTGGGATAAAAACACAATTTCCCATGAGCACCATCACCCACTGTTGTGATGATGTGACTCTTGCTAAAATGTCCATTTGTTTTAAAAGCAAATGAATGGCAAGCACCACTGTTACACTATCTTTTTTCAAGACAACCCACGATGCAAAGCAACAAGGTGATGTATTCATTTGTAGTTATGCAGTGCTACTGTTTGAAACATGACTACAAACTGACTTTGTAAGCTCAGTTTGTAGTTTAGTGTCCAGAAGGCGAGCAGACTGTCTGAAATCAGAATCAGAATCTCTTTATTGTCCCATGAAGGGAAATTAGTGCTGCAGCTGGAACACACAAAAGACAGGTACACATTCACATTGACAGTATAAGAATAAGACTCAATTAAAAGTCTAAAAGTCAGACATAATAAAAAAAAAACAACATGAGAAAACACTGTACAAGAAACGTATAAGAAACACCATAGATATATAAAAAAAAAATAAGAATGTTCAGTCCTGAGCTCATATGGAAAATAACTACCCAATATTGCAGAAAAAGTGCAGTTTGAAGCTGTGCAAATAAGCAAGTAGTGCAAGAAGAACATGAGGGCTAATTGTCATGCAGTAAATAAATCAAACTGGGGATAATGAAGTCTTTTGCAGCTGAACTACACCAGAGGTGTCTCCACTCCATCACAACACCAGACCAGGTAGGTTTTCATTCAAGTCAATGCGTCAACTTACACTGAATCCGTTCTGTTGCAGCTCAGCTGCTTGGTTGGTCCAGCAGGTTGCAACTAATTCGCAGCCATCCTATTTTTGCGTCAATTTAGAGTAGAGAAGATCAAGCAGACAGGAAGTAGTGCACGGGAACAACCTAAAAAGAGAGTGAGACTTTCAAAATAAAACAAACTGTGTCAAAACCAGATCGTATTTAGCTTTACCAATGCAAGAAAACTTTACAATGAGCAAAGACACACCAACAGGTTTGAGGTTTAACAACATAACATGAATGAAGAGAGGTTTACTGATTGAGAGGGAAGTGTGGGAGTTACTCGGTCTCGTGACTCCAGCTGTTTGTTAGTCTTGCAGCTTGCCAGACTGAACACAGTCGGTGCGAGTTGACAAATGCAGTCAACACGCAGAGGAGTGGAGCTGGACTGCAGACGCAGCTAGTGTATTTGAGCCGTTAGTCTTCCTCGTAAGAGCTCTAAAACGAAGACCTGAAGGCAAAATCTGAAACTCATTTCAAAGTGGATGATTAGGACAGTCCAGGATAGCATTAGCTTTCCTCAAGACCTGTCTGTTTTTTCCTGCTGACATCCTGAGATTTTTCCAGCAGTTTTAACAAGAGTACCACGATCATTCATATTGGACCAGTTTAAATTTCGAAACCATGCAACAATACAAAAGGTTAAGACAGATTCAATAAAACTTCATTAAAAGAAAGTCATCATCTCAGAAGAAACATGGAAGGTTCTCATTTTCCTCAGAAAGAACAATCTTTGCTGAACCTTTTTGGAGGTAACATCAACATGGTGTTCAAAACACACTTTGTTGTCAAGGACCACACCAAGAAGCAGACTTCCAAAAATCAATATCTTTGGTTTTTGAAACATCCAACTTGAGAGGAAGACTCGTCACACCAAGCTACAAAGTCATCTACAGCAGGCCCATGGTCTACTAACTAACAATCACTGTATCATCAGCAAACTTTAACTTGTGTCTGTTACTGAAGCTGCTATAGCACTCATTAGTGTATAAAACAGAGAGTCTGTTTAGTATTTGTTTAGTGTTCCTCACAGCCCGGTGCTCTGAGACGTGTCTGTAACATGTAACATTAGTGAATCCTGGTTCTGTCCTACCAGAGCTCATCTACCAACTCCAACCTCACCAAGCAGAGCTAAAATAACCTCACTCTTCATTTTATTGACAGACTCTCAAGTTTGATCAGATCACTGCAGGATAACTGCTGCATGTGGGTTGAAATAACCATTATCACAAACATTTTAACTCATGTTTCAGCCCGTGCTATTTCACTCTTACTTTTAGCTTTGTTCTGCTCTGACGTCCTTTAATTTTTGACAGTCCAGCTCCAGTGTTTAATCTAAGAAATCTTTTTCAGCAGAGAAAAAATGGTAAATCTTACTTCATCTTCACTGCTTAATTTTGCCAGACAGCGTAATCTCATCATAGAGACTTTCAATAGATGTGTCGTAAATAGATTCTTCTTCTCCTGGGAAAATCTAGCCTCAAGATCACTTATAAAGCCCTCGCAGGGCTTTTAAGAGACAATGTGATGATGTTAAAAGAAATACAACCCAGCCTTTTGTTAAAAAAGAATAAAATCTGAATTTATTCAAGCCTTTATTAAAAATGATGAAAACAGAGTCATAAAAATAACATAGAAAGTTGTAGAGATAGCTCTCTGTATAGAAACCGTCACCATGGTGGTGTTTTATCCAGAATCTGTGAGATAGGAGCAGCAGACATAAAGACATGAGTGAGTCTGTGCCAAAGAAATTCCCATCCATCTTATCCATGCGCTCATTTAAACAGAGTTAAGGGATTTGCTGTTAAACTCGGTAAACTAACACTGTGTTGGTCGTATTATGAGGTGAAGAGAAACAATGGCCCTTTGCTCGCAGTCTTGGATCATTTCTCAGTTTGACTCGTTCTGTTGGGATCTGTGGTGAGTTCAGCCGCATGTTGGATGACACAGCACAGCATTGGTGGTTCTGGTGACCAGGAAATGTTTCCGAGCTGCTCCAACATTCCTCTGACTCACTGCCACAGCCTCGCTCAGCCGACATGGAAAAAAGGAGAAAACGTGGGGAGCATATCCAACACAAACACAGGAATACTTCCTCTAGAACCTCTGCTATAATTGTTTTTTTAAATCGTGATAAAAGGCCTAAAAGTCACAGCAGATAAGCTACTGATGGAGCCACGATGTGTCTGCTGCACTGCAGACAAATTCTTTGTCCTATCATCTAAATGAAGCGTACAAAATATGCAGCAGATTTCATGTCCGGCTCTTTAAACAGCAATAACTCCAATTTACTGGAAAATAACCTGGCTGCTCTCTGCTTTAATAAAAACCCCTTTATGCAACCTGAGGTCAAGCACAAACAGAGAAGCAGCCTCCGGCCATCGTGACTGAAAGCTGTTGGCTTCATTCAGCCATGGTTTGGTTCTGGAAAATTCCACCCTGCCACAGAGAAATAACAGCAGATCGATGGAGTCTAGACTCCGTTTGTGACGTCAGAGACCTGACAACATGGCACATTAGAAACCAGGCGTCTTCTGAAGGTCCTGTTTGTGGTCTGGACTCCTTCTCTCTGGTTCAGATCTCTGAAACCGCCTGTTTTCTGCTCTGAACTCAGACAAATATTTAAAGAAAGTCAAAGCTTGACTCAGCTAAACTCGCTGTGTGCTGAGTTCTGTTCTGTGTGTGGCGTGGTCCTTTTTGAGACAGAGAGCATGAAATATTGTTGAATCTGATTTATAAATGTGAGTTAATGTAAAGACTGACCTGAGACTGCATTTTAAAATGTTGTTGTAAAGCAGGATGCTTTTCTTTCACAATGGGACTATTCCCATACAGACTAAATTATATTTCATGCATAAGTTACGAAGAGGTTGTTTGAACACTTTAAAGAGGAGGTATTGAGCTTTTTAATCTTAATTCTGTCTCCCTGGTTCCCCTGTAGTAGCTTTACATGATTTACGGCTCGAAAATAAAAGAAAAATTCTATTTTTATCTCCCTGGTGTTTTAGAAAAGTCTTATTTCAGCCTCTGTCTGAAACATTTTGTTTTAGCTGCTGTCTCTTTAATACTTCCTGCTCCACAAAGCCCCTTCCCTCTGATTGGCCAGCCTTCTAGAGGTCTGTCGTAGGCAGAGCTATGGGCAGATTTTTGTTTGAGGCCTGCCTCTACAACGTGTCGTGAACCAGTTAAGAGATCCTGATGTGATGACATCATTTCAGAAAGATCTGGTGCTATTTACAGATCAAACCATTTTGATCAGATTACAGACAGATTCAGGGATTTCTAAAACATGTGAATATGTAGAGGTTTGAAAATATGCACAAGTTTAATCTGAACACTTTGTTATTTTATATCCATGACTGAAATACGAAATATTAAAACTTAGGAAAGCAGAGTACCCCCTCTTTAATGCGTCTGTTTCTGCTTCACTCGTTCATAAATTAGTCTCTGTGCACCTTTTGTCTCACAACTTTTTCAAAACGTACCTCTACACCATCAGCACTCAGCCTCTCTCAGGCCATTATTAATGTTGGACAGCAGATGGCCTTTGTTGCAGCACAGCTCTGCCCTGCTCATCAACAGTCAGGGAAAGATGTAGAAAAAAACGCATCATCATTAATCTGCTTTTTGGGGTGAGAACAGAGAAACCACAGGATCTCACTACTTTTTAAATCCAGTGGGTCTCAGTACATGGGAAGAGAGGTCAGAGGTCAGATTGATAGACAGCAGGTTGAGGCTCAATTCTTATTTTCTTTGTGTGTGCTGAAATTGTATTCTCTTCTTCAGTCATATGGATCACTTGTGTCTTTCTAATTAATTCAACTGCTTTTGAATAGATTCTGCTGCTGGACAGTTTTAGTATGAGTTAAAAAAAAAAAAAAACCCACAGAAATCTGTTTTGATTCTTCTCTGTGGGCGAGTGTTTCAGGGGAGTTTTATCCCTGTGTGAACGCCCACAGAGTCTCAGCTCTGCACGAGGTCTGTGGGTCAGTATTCCCCATGGGGGGAGCCTGATAGAGGGCCTGTTTCCTCTGTGCACTCCGATTTCCTGTGGGATCACATCAGGCTGCTGACAGCTCGGCCCTGACATGAATCAGATAAAAAAGAGAGAGAGCTTCTTCATTCCAAGCATTTCTAGATACTTCTCAGTTCATGGAGTGGACTGAGGAGTAGTTAAAACAAGCTGGAGGGACAGTATCCACATACAGGAGCTACGATAACTCATGGCTCTTACATACTGACACTTTGAGACAGGTGAGACAGTGAAGTCACAGGTGTAAAAGTTAGCAAAGCATCCTGAGACTGAGATGAGACTATACAACACTGCTGTTATCTCACTGACGTCTCCCAGTGCTCTCTGAAGAGGAGTCCTAAGGCTTAAAGATGGCAGCTGCTTTTGGAGTGACCGTGCTAACTGGGGCCCTTCAGCCCAACATATCGATGAATTTAGTGATCACAAAAAAAACGTTTGCAACATGAAAAGAGTCCTTGCAAATACATAATTAATTTTTAAATATTGTGTAAAATCAGATACATTGTTAGTGATAAATTAGACCAGGGGTCCCCAAACTTTTTCCTGTGAGGGCCACATAACTTTTCCCTTCTCTGATGTGGGGTCCAGGGTCAGTTTGTAACAGAAAAAGTGTGACGATCGCAGGGGTGCTTAAACGTATAAATGTATTGTTTTCCAGAAAGCCACACATAACCAAATATTAATAACCCTTTCTGGAATCTTCACAGAAAAAAGTCAGGAAATAAATAAAAACACTATTAATGAAATAGAATTACACTATTTATGAGGGAAAAAAAAAATCATAATGTGTCTCTGGTATTGTTCAGGGGGCCGGGCCAAATGTGGAGACGGGCCGTATCTGGCCCGCGGGCTGTAGTTTGGGGGCCACTGAATTAAAGACATTTTCCAGAAGTGCAATCATCTGATGGTCATTTAACAGGGTAACACCATGGCTGTGGCTGAGAGACATTAAAAGTGTGTCTGTATCCAACCTCAGTTAAGCAGGTTTGACTGTAAATAAAAAAATATTAACTGATAAAATCCTAAATCCAGTTTTGTGTGACACTTAGGACTCACTATGGAGAGTAAATAATACGAGGAAGTTTAAACTATGATTAACAGAAAAAAAAAAAAAATCATGTTCAGAGTAAAACTACCGCACAATGTCAAACTATTAACTCTTCTGATTAACAATCCTAAAATATAAAATCATCATTAGTCTGATATATTTGGTGCAGTTCTCAGTCTGGATGTAGTTTTCTGTCTCGTTTATTATGACTCTGGTCTCAGACTCGGGTTTATTTACTCTTGTTTATGTCTTAATATTATCCTCTGAGCTAAATCTGCCAACATGACCCAGGATACCTCTGGCTCACAAGCTCAGATCCCCCTAGTTACCTAGTTGTTGAGGTGAGACACCTTCTTCATGTTGGAAATAACAGTTTCAAAAGAGTCCTTGTTGCTCCTCTGACTCTCTGAGAGCACTTAAAACCAGACTTTCTCACCAGATCTGCTTCACTTTGGTTTAATTGATGCTTTTTGTTTCAGTCGGGACTTCAGGTTATTCCAAAACAACACAAACAATAAAGTGTTTGGTGAGATCAGAGCCGAGGCCTCCAACAGGAACACATCTGAGCTCCCTGCAGAATAACTGAGCAAGATTAGCATGTTTCCACCACACAGCAGAGGATATGAGGCATGTTTATATACAAATAGAGAGAGAGCGAGAGAGAGAGCGAGAGAGAGAGAGAGAGAGAGAGAGAGAGAGAGAGAGAGTGTGTGTGTGTGTGTGTGTGTGTGTGTGTGTGTGTGTGTGTGTGTGTGTAACCCCATGTTCCCCCACACAAAGTTCCCATGGTGAGAAGTTTCTGTCATCCCACAGTGACACACACACACACACACACACACACACACACACACACACACACAAACACACACACACACACACACACAGGCAGCTGTATCTCATGTTGGATTGTAGTTTTTGGACCGTACTCGTGTCAGACGTCTCTCAGACGTGTTCTTCTGTCTCTGTCTTGTCACAGTTCACTTTATTTGTCTGAATCTTTTACCACAGGATGTTTGTGTGTTGGAGCGCTCTGCACGCGCTCAGAACGTCATAGGCTGGGAAGCAGAAACCACATGTGACATTCTCCCAATCTGAGCCTCCAAGGATGCAAACACCCTCTACTGATAAAAAAAAAAAAAATAGAAAGACACAACAAAGCATGTATCTGTCAGGAACATGAAATTAGCTATAAATCAGTCATAAGTCCATAAATCAATTGAACAAAGTAATAATAATAAAGATAAAAATAATAAAAATAAAGTAATAAAGCACTACCATTATGCACTGTATCATATGCAGTAAATATTTGAGTTATTTTCAATTTCAGTGGGAAAACTATTATTTTAACTGGGCTCTGTTTGTCCTTGATACTTTTTTTTTTTTTTTTGGATGACAAAGAGTACTTAACATTTTTAAATGTCTCCAGTACATCTTTGTCCCAATGCCAGTGTTGTTACATTTAACTATATGTTATTGTATGTTATGTTCTATTGACATAAACCGTAAACCTTGTCTTCTGTCACCTTTAAGGGAAATGCTTGAGCAAATGTGAATTACAATGAATAATAACAAATAAGTAGGCTCATTTTTGCTTGGATTTAAATGTCCTGATGAGAGTTTATTTGACCCCTCATGTAGGCTGATAAGAATCCATAACAATGAAGGTGTCAGTGGCTGTGAAAACAGAGGGACTATTTTCTTGAACTGTATACATCAGTCATTTTCTGAGTGATAAAATCACGCTTAATCTCAAGTTGTTAAGGCTGCAGTTGGTAGACGGGTAATAAATAGGATAGTGAATAGTGGATATGCAAATAAGAAACACCTCATGGTAGGAACAAAAACAAAAAATAAATAAAATTAAAAATAAATAAAACATGCTTTGAATGCTGTTTTCTCTTCATACGTAAAAATAACTCCAGAAAGAAAAGAAATAAACTGAAATAGTTGCAGAATATGGAGCAGAGTTAATGTCTAAATGTTTGCACTGAAAAAGAAGAAGTGATGTCCTGTTATACAGTGAGTCTCTGCTCAGCAGTAATGACACACATCTTTATTATATCCACATTATGAAGAAACACACAGTCATTTGTTCCAGCAAACACTCACATGTGACTGATGTTAAATTAAAGTGCTGGCCTGACATGAGCGTCTGCTCTGAACGACACATCTGTGACAGTAATGTAAAAGCTTGTGGTTGGTAAACACGGCAGCAGCCACTTAACTGAATTATACAGAAAAGGCTAAATGTGGCTTTGCCAACAAAAGAGAGAGAGAGAGACAGAGAGAGAGAGAGAGAGAGGATATCAAGACTGATAGAAATAATGATCACTGTGTTTTATCAGCTATTCAGTTCTTTGCTACACCACATATCATTCCACTCTACGTTATCCATGTAAATCGCTCGTTATAATGATCTAGCTAATGCTGCTATAGCAACAGATTAAGCTAATTAAAGCTACACAGACGTCAGACCAGGGTGACAAATTCACAGCAAACAGACTTCATTACGATGTTCTGCATTTCATGAATGATTAGATGACTAAGATGCATTCAGGAGCTGCACTAGCTACAGAAGTTACGAGAAACGAACATTACAGTATTCAGAGGCTACATTACATAGCTCTGAATATTGTAATGTTTGTTTAATGTTTGCTTTTCATAGCTTAGCTGTCTAATCACTCATGTAATGCAGTTGATCATTGTGAAGTTTGATTGCTGTGAATTTGTCACTCTAGTCTGATGTTGGTTTATCATCACTCTGTAAAAATGTGTTCAGTTTGGAAGTGATTTTTTTTTTTTTTTTTTTTTTTGCTCTGCCTACGACACAGTCAGTGAGCAAGTGGGGCGATGATGTAGTGGGAATCAGGTGGCATCTAGTTTCTTAAGGGTGCGTTGTCACCCCTTCCCCTCAGAACAGCTGGCTTAGTGGAAGGGTTTACGAAGAGGGAGGGGAAAGAGTGACAATCAGGATTGGCTCTAAGCTCTAAGTGTGGTCAAACTACTTGTTCCACCTGTCCTTCAGTCATCTCTTTATAACAGATGATCAGTGGTAGGTTTTCTGCAGTGTTACATGCCGCATGAAGATCAGAAAACTCTGCTTCTGATAAAGGAAAATGTTCTCCATTTGGAGGCAATTTGGGGGAAAGATGTCAGGAATTATTTTTTTCTTTATGTCAGGATCAGGATTTCGATTTTATCCGGATTGTTTTTAATGAAATTTTAAAGAATATTTTGACCTGCACACAGAATTTCTTATCCTGCATTCTGAAGTATTTTTCTGCACCATTTCGTAACTTTTATCTAGTCTTGTGTTCTCTAATCTTTTCTCTTTTTTAAACTCTGGATTTTCATGGTGCACATTTTCACATCATAATAAATTCTTTCATTGAAAGACATCAGCTGTAAGAGTTGTTGAGTTTCTGCAGAATGTGCTGTAGCTCTATCCATTAACCAGGTTTGTTTGTGACCTTGACAGAAAAGTTGGGAGTTGTATGAAAATGGGCCACCATTGGACTTGCCTGAAAAGCCTGTGCTATTACTGCAGAAGCCAGGATCAAAGGAGAACCTAACAAGCACTCCGGCTTCCTTGTCTCCATCTCAGCCTACATCACAAAGGTCTAAAACTTCATTCAAAGTGACTAGCTGGAACTTCCTGTACATTGTAAGCTCACACTTTGTAGACCATGGTTTTATAAATTTGGCCCAGGACCAAAGTTACTCCATTGCCACCTCCAAACCTTCCCAGTTCATGGTCCTCTTGACATGTGCTCAGCAGTCCCAGGTTCCTCAAGCCTCTGGTTCCTTGTTGGAGATCCAGCCAACACCTACTCCTGTTTCTTGGACAGTTGTTCAAAGTGATGTCTGAGGGAGCATGGTCAGCTGTCCTTAGCAAACAGCCTGAATTACAACAAGTAGAATTACGAGCTGGTCTGCAGTCCAAACCTTCTTTACCTGGGTGAGTCCTTGCTGAGCCTAACGCTCCACTGGCTTTCCCTGCAGATGCCAAACCAGGGTCCCAGTTACCAGCTTGGCTGACAGCTGTTCTTGATGAGCATTTTCTGAGCAGTATCAGCAAATTTTTTCAGTAGAGCGGTTAAAATTGCAGATAGAAAGCAAAATTAAAAAGGTTTTAACTAAACATGTAGATTTAAGAGAGATTATAGGTTAAAAGCAGTGTGGAACAGGTGTGTTTTTAATTGTGTCTTGAAGGTGGTAGGGTCAGTGGTGACACAAATTTGTTGTGGAAGTTAGGTCCAAAGGGAAGGGGCAGCAACAGAGAAGGCTGTGTCCCCCCAGGTTTGGTGCTTGGTCCTTGGGATGGTCAGGAGGTTAGCGCCAGAGGAGCGGAGGGTACAGGAAGGAGTGCAGGGGTGGAGCAAATCTTTAGGGTAAGAGGGGACCTGGTTATGGAGGGCTTTATGGGTGAGTGAGAGGATTTTAAATTTAATGCAGTATGAGATAGGGAGCCAGTGAAGGTCTTGAAGAATGGGGGTAATGTGGTCACGGGAACGGGTATGGATGAGGAGGCGAGCAGCAGAGTTTTGAATGTACTGAAGTTTGTTGAGGAGATTGGTAGTTGTGCCGTACGGGATACTGTTGCAGTAATCGATGCGTGAGGTGATAAAAGCATGGATGAGGGTTTCAGCTGCAGGGAAAGAGAGAGAGGGGCGAAAGCGTGCTATGTTCTTGAGATGGTGGAAAGCTGATCTTGTGACTGCTTTGATATGGGTGGAAAAAGTGAGTTTGCCATCAAAGATGACTCTGAAATTTGTTTGTAACCAGGGGCTGATATCAGAGAGACAATTTGAGAGGGTGGAATGGGTCTGAGGGGTGATGGATTTGGTGGATATGTATAGTTGAATGTCATCAGCGTAAAAATGAAATTGGAGACCATGGTGATGGATAATCTGACCAAGGGGGAGGAGGTAGAGGATGAAGAAGACCGAGCACCGAACCCTGAGGGATGCCTTGGGAAAGGGGGGCAGTGGAGGAGGAGCAGTTGTTGATGAAAACAAACTGTTTCCTGTCTGTGAGGTATGATGTTAGCCAGGTTAGGGCATCGTCCGTGATATATAGAAGAGAATTTAGGTGGGAAAGCAGGATAGAATGGTTAATTGTGTTAAAGGCAGCTGTGAGGTCCAGGAGGATAAGAATGGAGAGAAGGTCAGAGTCCAAAGAGAGGAGGAGGTCATTTGTGACTTTCGGGAGGGAAGTTTCAGTGCTATGGTGAGTGCAGAATCTGTATTGAAATTGTTCGAAGAGGGTGTTGTTCGTGAGATGAGAATTGAATTGGGCGACAACAGTACATTCCAGGATCTTTGAAAATAAAGGGAGGGTTGAAATGGGACAAAAGTTATTGCGATCATCAGGGCTGAGTCCAGGTTTCTTGAGGATGGGGGTTATGGCAGCCAGTTTGAGAGACAGACGGACAGTGGATAGGGAATTGTAGATCGAGTCAATTTTGACTGGAAGAATGAGAGAAAAGTGTTGCATTTGTCAACAGTGAAAGAGTTTGAAGTGAAATTGATGGGGCTAGGGAGTTTGTTAACGGTGGGAAAAAAGAGCCTTTTGGTTATTAGAGCCATTTACATTATCAACCAGTTAATACGTTTCAGGTTTTAGTAATTTTTGTGTTGTTGTTATGTATCACGCTTGAACATGGCTCCTGTTTCTAAAACTGATCCGTGGTAAAGCTCTCCAATTCCCTCATGGCTGCTACAAAAGGTTCCTTCATACAAAGATGTGTATTTTTATCTCTACAGACTCACGTGCCAGTGTTCCTGTTTGTGTTGTTTATCCTTTGAAGCGGTATCTTGCTCAGCAGCCTCTCGTGGGCCCATCCTTCTTCCTGCTAGATATTTGGATGGAACAAAGTTTAAAAGTCATACCTTAAAGGCATCCTGCATATTACACGGGTCCTCAGATCTGTTTTGACTGTGTCTTCATTCTTAGTAGACCCTTCAGGCTGATTTACTCATCTGATCAACCCTCCTATTTAAAGACTTCTACATCTGGTCTTTCGCCTGTATACCCATCAGATCAGCCTAGCTCAGCTATTTGGTCGCTCATCTACCTGCTCAAGTGTTTTGTTCTAAGATCAATTTGGCAATACCTGGAAACTTCATGCATCTGAATCTGGTGTAAATTTGGACGACAAATTAAATAACATCTTTTGTGACAGAGTTCAGCCTGAACATGAAACATATCTGAAAGATGGAATTTAAGAAGTTTCTTTCATTGTCCCCACCCTTAAACTTTATGAGATGCTTTACCGTGATGGACATCATTATGTACATCAGTTGGTAAGTTTGAAGTGAAGCAGAAAGCAGAGCCGCTGAATTTCAGAGCAGAAGTGTCTGGATACGTCCTGTAGGCAGCACAAACCACTGCAGACCTTGAGCAAATTGAATTTGAATTGTTTTGTTCCTTTCTTGTTCAGCTGTAAACCAAAACCAAACTTTTATTATTAATTTCCACAAGATGTTTGTCAAGAGATGAAATGCCTGAATACAAATTCAGAATAGTGACACGACATTTACAGATGAAGAAGAAATACAAACAGATATCAGGCACAGTTCCCTCTCCATGCACCTGATAAATGACCAGTTTTATTCTAATTCTTTCACTTTTTCAATCATTTCCATACAAACAGGAAGTACACTTACCTAATTAACATCTGTTTGATGCAGCGGTTCATTCTCGATGCAGATTGATAACATATGAATGTCAGTTACAGATCCTGGATCTGGACAAACTCTTTGAAGACACATTTTTGGGAACAAGTGTTTCTGATCTGTTCATCATCACATGTCTCTGTGTGGTTCGTGTTTCCATAAAGCAGTCATCAGTTTACCAAACATAAGTTGATGGTTCATCTTAATGAAGTACTTTTAAACCTTATCTCTTTCACATGCAGAGGGAGAAACTGTGCATCCTGGAAGCAGATGTTTACAGCTGTGTTTATCCTTTTTCTATGCGAGGGGTAAAGACATGTAGGCCCTTATTTATAGAGGATAAGACAATAGAGCAGGAAACTGGGGAGAGAGTGGGAAGTGACATGCAGGAAAGGAGCCACAGGTCAGAATTGAACCAGGGCATTTTGACTTAACGACTAAAGTCTCAAGACAACTTAGCCATGAGACCAAACCTCTGCTCCAGAAAAAAAGGCTCATCTATTATTGTTTTGTTACTTTGTTTAGTCAGATGTTGCTCTATTGTTCCTTTCTTTCTTTATATCAACCCCTGATGATGTATTTATTTTTTAACCGGGTGTGTGCTCCCCTGCATGTGCTTTTACACAAATAAAAACAAGCAATTTAACATGTGCAATTGTGAAAAAACCATCAAGGAGAAGACAGGAACAAGCCCAAACTTTAACTGATACCTGTAGAGGAAGCACCAAGAAAATTTAGCGTGTTGCTAAAGTAACTTGGCCTGTTGTATTGGTTACTGTTGAAAGCTAATGGTGTTTTTTACTTGAGTGACTAAATCGTTTGGAAAAGTTCAGGCAGGTCACACTCAAACAGAGAATATGTCATGGTTGTTCGGAGAGTGAGTGTCATGACTGTAAGAAAAGATGACATAAATCATGGAGAGGATCAAAGGATGGAGCTTCAGAGACAACATAACAACGATCATTTCGTCATGATAACAAATAAGTTAATAATGTGTTTGTGTTGATTTCAACTTACAAGAGCTGCCGTGGGTGGCTTCCAGCCACTGGGTGTAGCTGTAACCTACCGATAAGTTGCACTTTAGTTTGTTTACTTTAGGGGCTACAGGTTAGCAGCTGGGAGGCAAAGAGACAAAGTACTATTAAATGAATTTATAAACGTTTAATTACAACTCATATTATTTTGCAAAGTTGAGGTTAGCCCATATTTATGTTACCTTAGCTTAGCTAAAGCAGCACGATAGATAGGAGTTCGTCAGCCGGTAGCCCCTAGAGTAAACAAAGTGTAACTTACCAGTAGCTACACCCAGTGGCTGGAAGCCATTCATGGCATCTCTTGCAGGTTGAAATAAAGACTAACACATTATTAATTAATTTTGTTACCACAAGAAAACGATGTTTGTTATATCGAGATAACAAAATAATATGTTGTTATCAAGATCAACAGTGAATAAAAAAAGAGAAAAATCCATGGTGGTTTTTGTATTTCGTACCTTCTCTTTCTTCATAGAAACAATATTCTGTGGGTTTGAAAAATCGGTCAAAATGCTCTGAAGATGGCCAGCAGCCAATGAGTAAATGGTCTCATGAATACACTGTGATGTGTATGTGTCGACTTGTATGAGATTATGTGAGTAATTTATATGATTTGACATGTCAATATCACAACACTGTAAATGAATGGGCTGGCTAACCAGCCTCCATCCTGTGGAGCGCGCTGCCTGGGAGCATTTCTGTAAGAGCGACCAGATCTTACTCTGTTTCTGTTCAGATAAGAAACGGCAGCAGATACAGACAGACAAGCCTTCTGTTCGTCTCTATAAACACAACACAGAGTCAAGGGGGTTAATGAACCAGCCAGCTGCTGTGATGGGCAATTGAGCGTGGTTACACGTTATTAAATTAAATTACGCAAATTCAAGTAATTATAGTTAGCTGAGTTTATGTAATGTTAGTGGTTTAAATATCGATCTCACAATGTTTCAATCATAAGCATAAATTGAGCATGTTGGTAATATACAGTAAACACCCAGTGACTTAGCTTTATGTGATCAAGGAGAGTCTTTATTACCTCGTGCAGTGAATGTCAAGATCTTTAACCAAGAGGGAAGTGAAGCGTTGTTGCTCTTACATGTTATGAGGTATCTCAGGTAAAAGGAGAGGGACTATGGACAATATCGATATAAATACTGAAAATGCACATTTTCTAATTTCAAGCAGACTTCATTGAAGTAAATGAGGTTTCCAGCTTAAATATGAGTGTGAGTGGGACTGGACTACTGTGAGCTTTTTACTGAGTCAGTGAATGAGTCAGCAGGAACAAGGAGTCATGATTCACAAGTCAGTAAACAGATTCCAGAGTATTAAACAAGTTGTCCGTGTCTCACACATCACAACTAAACAGGGCCGAGCAGCCAGCTGATAGCACTATGATCCTAAAGATGACAGCTGCAACAAAAAGAGTCATGTGACTGAAACCAATGAATATAAAGATTAAGAAATCTGATGACTTCATTCTCCTTTCATACTCGAGGTTTGGTGACTCAAAGACTCCACTAATGACTTAAACTTTAGGAGGTCATCGTGAATTGCTCTAAAATAACCTCTTTTTTCCCTCCAGCAGCAGTTTTCCCGTGTACTGTGCATCAGTATTCTGATTTTATTGTGTCCTTCATCAGTCCACAAACACAGCAGGAATATTTCTGGTATCTGGTGTGAGAAAAAGAAAAGGAGCAGAGTAGAGGGAAATGTGAAACACAATCAAAGTAGAGACAGCTGATGAGATGTGAGGACGAGGATGGGCTGAGTCAGTCGTCTCGTGCAGAGCCTGATGACTGTTTGTGCTCAGTGTCAGGATCAAAACATAAGAAAGAAACAACACCCTCTTCTTCCTCAGACTCCTCTTTGAAACTATGCGACACCCTGATATTTTCCAGCTACAACACGGTGCAGGACACGTTCATGTCAACACTGGCAGTTAGTCATCATTAAGTGATGTTTTACGTGCTGACAGGTTTCCTCCTTGTAGTTTGCTCTGATTGTTGTTAACAGCAGACTCATCCACACAAACATTTATATATGGGACTGCTGGGAACACGAGTGGAGAAACAAACAAAGCAGATCCTCACTGGAGCGTGCAGGTTTGCCTGCAAACAGTTTTCTTGACTCTGACAGTCTTCATGGAGACCACACAGTCTAAAGATCCATCATGAGGTTGACACTGTGTGAACAAAAGGTCAGTGTGTCACCTGTTTGTGGGTACCAGAGCCCATGCAATGTAGTAACTGGAGCAAATAAATCCTTGATTATCAATCAGGAGGAACACGGGGTTCATTTCTCTGCCCCACTTTGGTGCCCTGGTTTTCAATCCATAACCAAGTTCCCATGACTACTTGGTTATGGATCGAAAAGTACCCTTCTGTTGGGGTGCCAGACATACTAAACCGACCCCAAAAGATGGAGCTAGAAACTCTGCAGTCTGTTGACTGGTTGAAAGAAAAGTCACTGAAACTCAAAACCATAGACTGTAAAAACAAAAAAAAAAATGGACGTCATCTCACTCAAACTGAGGTCACCACAAAAACTGCCCCCTCTGGTGGCTGGCTGCGGTACAAGTCAAAAACTCAGCCTGTCTATTCATTCCAGATTGGCTGTGGTCAAACCTTAAAAAATTATTACACCTTGTAGAAACTTTTCTCACATCCATATGCTGTGGTGGTATTTAGATATTATTGGGCTGCATTGTGTTCAAGTCCTCTTTTTCTGAAATGTTTCTTTTTCATTAGTTATTAGAGGTTAAAAACTGGGTTTTACATCTCGTTTAATGATGATTGACAGCTGCTGTTCTTCTGTAGTTTTTTTGGGAATAATAAAATGCATCAGGAAGGAGAGTTAAGAAGAGATTAGACTGTCCAAAGAATATAAATTATTTTTGTCACCTGCTTCCACTCAGATTTTCCCAGAGTTCCTCGTAAGTCTCTACTGTGCAGACTCTGGCTGCACAATGGCGGCCAATGGCAGCTCCAATGACGGAAGTCTTTTGGCTTCAAAACCATACAATGGTAAAAGGTGGAGCCAGACTGCCCATTCTATATACAGTCTATGCTCAAAATGCCCGAAACTCAGAAAGCATTCAGCTCATTACAACAAACCAAATTCAACTGCAAACAGAATACTCTGTTAACTTAAACATGGATCACCCCAAAATGAACACAAACTCATTCCCAAACAAAATAAGAAGGTAGATGCTTTCACCCTAAAGTCTGACAGTCTTTTTCATTCTTTAAATGTCTCAATTTGTTTTAAGTCTGTTGCGTGACTGCAGTTCATTGATCTCATGTCCAATAATCCTCAGTCCCAGAAAGAAGAAAAAACCCCAAAAGTAATTCAATGCTCTGCTGCCGATCAGTTGAATAAAAAAATCAGCTGACCAAGAAACACAAAAGTTAAAGGTTTCACCCTGAGTTACATTCCTGAACATGAAAATCTCTTATTTTGCCAGGAGAGTCTGGTAGTCGCACTCCAGCGTGATGAAGATTCAGCCCACTGATTGGAGTAAATCTGACAGCTTTATCTTTAAACACAGGTCTTTGTTTCCTTTGTGCCGTACATATGCAGACACACGATTTCTGTTACTTAAACTCATTGTATTCTATTGCTGCAGACAAAGTTTGACACGGTTCATTCAGCTTTCCCAAAGTGTTTTTTTCCCATTCTGAAATTAAGTACTTTATATCAGGCTTATGGGGAAGCCTCAGTGGGACATGTACCCCTTTTACATCGAGCTGGTGCAATTGCTAGTTCGGTGCTGGTGCTAGTGCTGAGTTGGTTCTAATCCCGTTCCTCCAAAGAACCGGTTTGGTTTTCCATCGGCAAGGAGCCAAGCTCAAGCCACACTCCTGAGGGGCAGGGGCAGGTGTTGACTTCTGACACAGGGGGCAAGTGGTAGCAACACAGACGGCGCTGGGACACTTAAAAAAAAAGGTAGAGTATTTTTTTTTCATCTGTGTTTCTTGTGGTAGTTTTGTGGTTATTTTTTCTTTCTGCTCCATGGAGTGTGCTGGTCTGTCTGTGCGCACACATTTTGCATCGGTTCCACTGGTGCACCTAACCTTTTTTTTATGGTGCACCCAAATTCTCAATGTGTCACTTTTAATGTCAAAAAGTCACCTTTTTATGGCTTCCCATAACTTTCATATAATGTGAATGATTTTTAAACAGGTATAAGGTGTAGAGAAATGCATGTCTTTATTTGAAGTTTAAAGATTAAAAAAAAGTGTTTAAAGTGCTTCACTGAGCTGAAATTAAACATTTCAAACTAAAACATTAAGCAAAATGAAACAAATAGAAGTGCCTGTGCATAAAGTGCTTCACTGAACTGACTTTGACATTTCATCCATTTTCTTACTAGTGAATGCAACTCCTCTTTGGCAATGTTATATGGAACATAGATGTTTTCCTTAATTTTACAGCCTGGTGGGGGGGCCTTGCCTGTTTTTAGTGTCATTTAAAGATTTTATCTGGGCTTAAAAACTACTTTAAATGTATTGGACTGGCTGATGCACAATATGTATAAAACATTTTATACTAAAATCTTACACTGGAATATAATATCTATACAACCATAGTTATTCATGTTCGTCAAAGCAGAGAGTAAAGGTAAACAGGATAAATGGTAATAATATGTACATGTGCACACCCTGGCCACCCCTACCTTTGTCTCTGCCCTCATTGAGCCACCCCAGTCTGAAAGTCTTGACACGCCCCTGCACAGAGGCTCATAGTAACACTGTGATATGAAAGCTAACAGGCTTTCAGGTTTGTTCAACAAATGGTGAAGGAAAACGCATCTGTTGATTCTTAAAGAAGGAGAGCAAAGACAGACAAACTACAACTTTTGTAAAGATGCGCGAGGAATAACAACTAGTTAGTGCGCAACATGCACAGGGGAATTCACAGCATGAGCACAGCATCGATCATCATTACAGTCTCCACAGTGCTCAGGATGAAGTTTAAAGTATAAACCACACAGACTGACAAGGGGGTACTTCTGCTTGTGCTGACTCTACATACGGATATAAACCCGGAAAGAGTAATGAAAACGACGGTTTCTCTGTGACTCATGGGATATTTACGTTGTGACATATGCATCATTACAGCATATAAAACATAGAGTAAGAGGATAACAAGTATCTGTAAACACTGGTAAATTAGCATAGAAAGCACAAATTGATTTTCTCCTGAGTCCGGGTGGAACTCTGCTGTGCGCGATGCAGAGAGCTGAGAATTGTAAAGGCGTTGCTATTTAGAGACAAAATGACATGCCTTCGCACCAGTGTTTAGCACATGGAGTCAACACTTTGCTGGTGAAAACAGAAAGACCCGGTGCTAATTCAGGCACTGGCCTGGAACTAGCACCAAACGAGAACAGGTGGCAAAGGGGTAAGGCTTAAGGCCAAAAAAACCTGTGCTGGATGACCATCATCTCTGGGACCTCAGGCAGTATGGCATTGACTTTTTAGTGGAAATAACTGCATGGGCTCAAAATCCTTTTCAAGGACATCTCATTTTTCACTTTAAAGAAGAGCTGAAAAGAAATTTAGATTCTAACAACATGCACGGGTGCTGCGTTAGCTATGTGGCACAAAGAAAGCAGTTTTATCAGGCTTTGCAAATAAAGACACTTATAACCAACTCAGTGATGGTTTTAGTCTTTTTTTTTTTTTTTTTTTTAAGAATTCCAATGACAACATTTATCTTCTAACATCTGCTTCACCTCCTTGAGTCACATCTCTCAGTGAGACTTCCTGACAGCCTCTGTGTTTCACTGAGTGTGTTCAAAAGATCCAATATGTCAAACAAATCTGAAGTTAAGGACACTCTGGCTGCAGGAGTCCTTGATCCTGATCCGTGAGCGGATCTGTATTCAGGACCACAGAGATCCAGCAGGAAGGAGCTGCTGCAGCGTGGCTCCTCTGTCTCTCTGACAGACTGGGGATGTTTATTGAACGAGATGTGAAAGGGAAATAAAAGTGTTTTGAGTGCACAGAAACAGTGCAGTGCTGTTGTAGGGGTCCGGACAGCTGACCCCCTCTCTGCTGTTGGTTCTGCGTTAAAGCAGCAGAATCTGGCAGAGGTTCAGATCCTCTCCTTTCATGCCAGCTCCTCTCTCTCTCCCTCTCTCTCTCTCTCTCTCTCTCCCTCTGCCAGCGCTGACGCCAGCCTGCCCGCCTGTCAAGGCCAATGTTTCAGGCTGCCATTAGCAGGCCGAGCACAGCCTCACTCACACAATGCTTCAATGTTCAGAGTCACTAATGATTCTCTGCTGGCACGGCTTGTGTTATCACACTCTGATAACAGGTGTGTCATTGTCTCTGATGGAGCTGTAAACGCTCATGCAGTAGATGAAAAAACAGTTTGCTTAAGATAGTTGATTTGTCTTCTCTAACCTGGGACCCTGGAAGTCTGCAGGAAACAGCTTTAATCTGGAGGCAACCTGAGGACACGAATAAACAGAGGACAGAAATCTGGGACAGGAAGCTTCAGGATTCAGATCACATCTTATACCAAACAGAAAGGCCTGCTACAGTCACTGAGTGTTAACGTCTTGGTCTAACAGCCAGCAGAGAGCTGTTTAACTCCTTGGTATGGAGTGTGTGTCCCTACAGGAAGCTGCAGGAGGCCTTAAGCAAAGTTTTTTGAAGTTACAAAAGTGAAAAAACATGAAGATCCAATAAAGCTCTGTGAGAACGTAACTGGGAAAAAAAAAAAAAAACAGAATTCATTCCACAAATTTACGATGCCATCTTCCTTGAAAAAGTGGAAGTTAAAGAGGCTCTTCTAGGAAATATTTTTGGTGATTGCAGGAACCAAGAGGAGAAAAAATAGAAATAGAACAAATACCAAAGCAGTGAGGTGTTCAGCTGGACACAGTGAGGTTCATGATTTGTTTTTGATTTCACCAACAACAAACCAAAAGTTCCATTCAGCACCTCAAAAAGAAAATTCAAAAGGCTTTTGTCTTATAATTTCATCTCAGGTCATTTCCATGAGGAAAAAAGTATTAAATTACAAAAATGACAAACTTGTGAAAACTCCTTTACGACAAATTAATGCATCAGTGTGGCATATAGGCGATCAGCTGTTGATCTGCTGAGGTTTTGTTAAAGCTAAGTCAAGATAAAGTGTCTTTTAAGATAAAATAACACACTCATTTATTTGTCCCACAACGGGGAAATTTACAGAGTTACAGCAGCAAACAAGAAACAAGAAAGTGTGAAAACATTACAATAAGAATACATTAGAAAAAAATGTGTACAGGACTATTTAAATACAAGAAATATGTAAAGAACCAGCATACATGTAGGAAATGTGATTACATAAAGGTAAAAGTGAAATGAAGAGAAATGCTTGTCTTTATTTGAAGCACACATTTTAAAACAAAAAGTGATTAAAGTGCTTAATTGAGCTGAAATTAAACATTTCAAAATGAAACATTAACCAAAATGAAACTCCTATTGATGAATAAATAAAAATATATATATATATATATATTTCTGAAAGAGGTGGTACGAGTTGTCCATCAGAGATGGCAGCTTGTCCATTATTCTCCTGTCAGCCTCCATCTCCACAGGGTCCAGAGAGGGTTCATCAGTCTGTTCAGTCTCACTCTCCTTTGTCCTGTTCACCAGTAGAAAGTGAAATCCTTCCGATGTGGCGTTTGTGTCCGGTGTTAGCTCTGTTAGCCATGTCTCTGTGAGTAGCATGATGCTACACTGCCCTCTGGTATTCCTTTGGATGTTGGGTTAGCGCTGCTAGCTCGCCCATCTTATCAGAGATAGATTCTGCATTCCTCATAACAATGGATGGAAGGACAGGTCAACAGCAGTGCCAGCACATCGCCCTCGCTTCCTTCTCCTCAGCTCACAGTGAATGAATTTATGACTTAAGATTGCTTTGATAACAGTGTTCAGCTGGGCTGTATCTTGACAAACATCCCACAGAATCTCAGTCAGGATTCTAGTCATGCAAACTGACTGACCAATCAAAAACAGTGATGTATAATGGTCAATAAAGCATTTAGGAGTTATTATCATTTACAGGTCTGGACCTGTTAATGCTTTTGGAAAGTGTCTTGAGATAACTTTTGTTATGATTGGCGCTATATAAATAAAGATTGATTGATTGATTGATTGATTGATTGATTGATTGATTGATTGATTGATTGATTGATTGATTGATTGATTGATCGATCGATTGATCGATTGATTGAAGTGATATTGGCAAGTCAATCCCAAAGTGTCATGGAGGAGTACGGGTGCTAAACTAGCCTGCAGTCCTGAACTAACACTCAATGAAACTGTTTTCTGTTTGAAACTGTTATCATAAAACAAACATCAATGACATACGTTCACATCAATGCTGAACTGTTAAGCAGATGGAATCCTATATTAGGCAAGAATTGAACATTTTAATTCAAAAACTCCTGAAACCGGTCTTCTGGGAGGTGATGCAAAGCAACCATAAACACTGATTACTTATTCTGCACTGAATTCAAAAGAGTGTTTTTTTATTATTATTTTTAAATAAATAAATAGATTTTTTTTGTTTGTTTGTTTTTCATAATTATTCATGCCAGTAAAAAACTGTTACACTAAATTGCGACTCCACCTCTTTGTTTGACAAATACAAAGTAAATTTGCCAATGTGAGAAGTTTTTTTCTGTAGGAAACATGGCCCCTAACTGCTCTGAGTTCAGGCTGGGCCCCTTGTGTTTTTGACATTTGCCCCTGCTGGGACTTAACTTCCTTGTAAAGGGTGTTAATGATCCTCTTCTGCACAAGTCTTTTCCATGATTGTGGCTGATGAATTTATACTGTTTGAGTAGCAAATCACTCCAACAAAAAATCAAATCTGAGTTTTTTTTCCCCTGTAGATCAAGACATTTTTGGGGCTGCAGGCTGCAATTTTTAAAACTGAAAATTAAAACACTTCAAACATTTTAGTTATAACTTTATCTACCAGGGGAGCAAAAATAACCACAAACACAAGTTCCTCACTGGAGCTTTAAGTACAAATGTGAATTTATTTCACTAGTTTGGGTTTTAATTTTTAGTTTTTCAGAGCAGCCTTGCAAGTTGACCTTCATCTCTTTCATGAAGGCTCATGACATAACTCATGCACTGTGTGAGAGCGCTCACTGAGGCTGACAGAGGAGAGGGGAAGAGGGAGGGCTTATTTCACATCACCCTCTAGAAAAACTTCTGTTAGCCTTCATCAGTTTCTGTGAACCATGTGATCGTAATGACCCCTCACACACACACACACACACACACACACACACACACACACTCACTCACACACACACACACACTCACAGAGAGGGGAAGAGAGAGAGAGAGAGACACTCACTCACGTACACAAACATACACACATAAAGAAACGCTCTCCCACACATGAAAAGAAGCCATGTGACTCTGTCACAAGAAAACAGCCAATCAAATTAACTCTTGAGGAGTGTTTTGGGACACAGTTTGTTTCCTGTTTTCTCTTTAATTGAAGCGCTGCAGCTTTAAATTACAGCAGGCAGAAGAGAGGAGACGTTTGAGGGCAGTTTTTGTCCTCTCCTTCTGCCCTGTCTGAAATAAAGAGTCAAAGCTGGACTCAAAGCCAGCTCCCTGTGCATCATGCTCAGTCCCTAAAGTCCTGCTTGACTCCTCTCACCTAAATGCTCCTGAAAGCTTTGGCCCTTCAATGACTCGGTGAACTGCCTGCTCTGTCTGTGTTCAGGTCCTCTCTGTTTGCGTTGTGTTCACCAGTACTGACGGTCTCACTGACCCAAAAGGACTCAACATGTAGGTCATTCTTTGTGGATGAACTTGATGAGGTAACTCATGGCAGTGGTTTCCTTCCACTAATCAAACAGATCTAGTTTTCTAGATCATTTCAGGACATTTAGGTCCTAAAGTTTTTCAGCACAGCCTTTTACAAACATTCCTGTCATACATATACTATAAAATATGGACGTAGTCTCTGCTATGTCACCTGTCTGTTCCTGATGCAGAGTAATGAAGCTGGTCATCGGCAGTTGCCAGATTGGGTATGACGGGCTCCCAACAGCTATTGGGCGCTGTCAGTCATCTGAGCTGAGCTGAACCTCTGATTGGACAAACTTGTGATTCCAATATCTTCAAAATCATTGAGTTAGAAAAAACTCACCCCCCTACAGTGCATGAAGATGATAAAATTAGCCATTTTTTGTACCTGTAAATGTGTTTCTGGTATGTATGTGGTTTCTGGTCTTTCTGCAGCCAGCCAAGATTCTAACTGGACGGCAACTTTTAGCACTTCTGCATACGCTTCATTTTTCTAAACTGGATGTTCTCCGTTGGTCTCAGGGCAGGAGACTGTCACTGGAAGACTGTCTCAAAACATTGAAAAAAAAAAAACTCTTTTGTGACAATGTTCTAAAAATGTTTGAATGGCTCCTGCTTAGCTGTATTTGGTTCCTTTCCTAACATTTATCTTTAAACACAGAGACGCAATAAAAATGTATTCCACAACCTCCACCAGGTCTAAAGATTAAAACCCGATCCACAGCATGTGTCAAAAGTCTTTCTGATGACAAAGTTTAGCAGTGAGAAGTGAGCTGACTAATTGAAAAATAAAATCTGTAACCTTTCTAGAAGAAATGATTTCTTGGATTTATTTCATTTTACTGACTGACACTGGAGTTAGACTAATGTTACATGTTACAGACATGTCTTGGAGCACGCCTTGGTTGTGAGTAGCACTGAACAGATAGTCTGTTCACCTTCTGGGCACTAAACTACAAACTGAGTTTACAAAGATTGATTGTTACGTTTCAAACAATAGCTCTATGTAACTACAAATAAACATTACCTCGTTGCTTTGCATCTTGGGAAAAGTTGTCTTGTACAAAGAAAAGTAGTGTTAAAAAGAAGATCTGCTCTCCATTTATTTACTTCAGAAACAAATGCATCACATCTCATGACTATAGGTGATGGCGCTCATGGGAAACAGAGTCTTTAGCCTTGAAAAATATGGTAGATTCTGGCCAAAAGTGTCACTGCAATCACTTCCAAATGGATTGTTCTCACAAAAGCCCTCATTTCTAGATCTTGTGTGTATACTGGCGCAGATTTGTGTGTAGAAATGAGCTTACAGCAAAGCTCACAGGTGATTTAAAAAACCTTTGTACCTGAGTCAATCATGATGTACATCTGATCAGGTATTTAAAAATGTGGCAGCTGAAAACAATCATCATTTAAATATAACGCACTGAAATTCAAGATTCAACTAGCCTGACCTACAGAATTTAGGGCATGGAGGGATGCATTACGGAAAAAAAGAGACTTCTCTGTGCTGGAGATCAGTTTCATAGCAACAGAGGTAAAGAGGAAGGAAGCTGTGTTGTTCGGCAGCTGGAAAAGTGGCGTTAAATAGTGTTAGGAAAAAATGTCTACCAAGAGACGGTTGCAGGAATCAGCATCGTGGATGTGACAAATCCAATCCATCACATCTAACAATTAGAAGCTCAGATATCATTGATCATTAACATTCAGGTCAGGAAACATGAAAATATGGCTGTTAAAAATGTGTAACAGCTCTGAAAGAAGCTGCAGTCAGACTTCAGCCTAAACGTGTCACAGCTGGAGTTGGATTTGAGTGTACTCTCCGCCCTCGTCCAGATTGATAAATGTTGATCAGGTCGAGGGTATGAAGGGTGTCAAGGTATAAAGGTGAATTTTGTGTGCATATATTTATAATCTATAATTTATATAATCCTCATAAATCTGTATGGGACAACCAATGGACTGCATTTCACTTTCCCATTGATGGTAAACTGCTGAGTGACTGTGCAGGCTGACATGACACAGGGAGAACTAGTTATACATAGCAACAGGCAGTATTGCTAATGCTAACTTAAACTTAAAAGCTGGTTCTTTTAAGTTGTGGGAAATGACCCCATTCCTCTGTCCCAGACCATGACTTACCTACCTTCCCGGATTAAGAGCAGCCCCCCTCCTCAAACCTCCCACCCGGTGTACCAGTAGCCTATATGACATTCCTTTACTTTCCCACAAAAAGAAAAGCCAGACACTGGTTAGCTGCCAAATGTTTAAAATGCATTAAATTACATGCAGATATAAAGTTTAACTCACATAAAACTGTGTCAGAGCAGGATGTTTAATAAGTGACGTCATTTATCAGACACAGGTGAGGAGGTGTGTGTGCAAACGTGTTTACTGTTAACAGCCTCACATCTGTGTGTGATTTTGAAAATAAAAACATTAATAAGGATTCATTTCTATGTCAATCTGCCAGTACGCCCCTTCATTAAACCGTATTAACAATTAACAGACATTATCACAACGTCACGTCTTAAACGTTCACCAACACTTCAATCAGTCAGAAGAGTATTGATCAACATGATCTCAACCTTTTCCTCCGGTTTTATGTTCCTCGTTAAAACAGCCATAAACACACAACAGTCACTTTCTATTCTTCCTCTCCGCTTTATGGGCAAAGGATGCTCCTCCGTTTTATTGGGGAACTCCATATTAACTTTAATGGGATGATCTTGCACGCATGTGTCTGATGCAGTTAAAAGGTTAAGACGCAGCTGTCCAAACGAAGAGTGTGCTTCACATGCAGCATGCAAACACAAACAACTACAGCACACGGTAAAACTGTCTTCAACTCTGAGTCTGTGGCTTGTTCATCCACTGCATTAATGAGGAAAAATTAATACCGATAAATAAATAAATAAATAAATGAATAAGCCAACCTGAAAACAACACAAAATGTGACCAAAAGATGTGATGTATTTGTTTCTGAAGCCAATGAATGGAGAGCAGATCTTCTATTAAACATTATTTCTCTTTGTTTAAGGCAACTCTTTCCAGGATGCAAAGCAATGAGGTATTGTGTTTATTTGTAGTTACATGGAGCTATTGTTTGAAATGTGACAACAATCTAACTTTGTAAACTCAGTTTGAAGGTGACCAGACTATCTGTTCAGTGTTCCTCACAGCCCGGTGCTCTGAGACGTGTCTGTAACTTGTTCTGTCAGTGAATCCTGGTTATGTCCTACCAGAGCTCATCTACCAACTCCAACCTCACCAATCAGAGCTAACGTAACCTCACTCTTCATTTTATTGACAGACTCTCAAGTTTGATCAGATCACTGCAGAATAACTGCTGCATGTGGGTTGGAATGAACATTATCACAAAAAGCTTAACCTGTGTTTCAGCCCGTGCTCTATCACTCTCCTGTTAAGCTTTCTTTCAGTCTACGTGCCGTAAATGGTTGCATTTATGGAAAATCAAATCCAAACACAGATAATGAGAAATAGCATTTAGAAATCACCAACATTGGCACAGATAATCTCAATTTATGTTGTTGATTATAAGCAGGCAAAGATGTATCAATCAATCAATCAATCAGTCTTTATTTATATAGCGCCAATTCATAACAAACGTTATCTCAAGACGCTTCCCAAGCGTTAACAGGTCTAGACCTGTAAATGGTAATAAAATTTTATTAACAGAAACCCAACATCAAGACAAGATAAGAAGTCTTATCTCATCTTAACCCACCATAAGTACAGACCTTTGCAATATTTAGCAAGTGTATGTAAAAGTGAGAATGTTTCAAAATCACTTATTACGTTCTCACAGGGCCTTTAAAGCAAGAATACAAAAACATTTCACTCTCGGAACTCCAAAAACTGGTCTCCTGGGTTAACCAAACATTTACAGAGTATTATTCAAAGAATGGGTGATGCAAACTATTGAAAACATGTCTCTGAACCAACTTCAGAGGCATTGTGCAAACCATCAAATTCATTTTTATCAACACTTTACTGAGCATCCTGTTGCTTTCATCTGGGTGTGTTTGATCTGTTTGACATGGTACGTTCTGTTCTTTTTATAATTAAACATAGTCTTAACCAATGACATCTGGCTAAAAAAATCTTTCTGTTTCACAATTAGATCTTTCTTTGTGACGATCATTTCTGTAATGATGTGGACTTTACTAACAGTAACAATCCGATCATGTCACTGACAGAGACAAAAATTCTGGAGGTGGACTTTAAGGACCACCTCAGCCTGTTTCACTGCTGAAGGACGAGGAAATCAAAGAATTTCACTTTACCCTCCTTTCAGGGAGATTAAACGACTTGGCCTCCACTCACCCTGATCCCTCTTCTCTGTGTATTGTTTGTGGTAATCCTCTAATATGGGTGGGACCTGGGTGTGCTGTGAAGCTGTCTGATTACATATTGATGAACAAAAAGAATAATGAAGCTCTTTACACCAAATTGGACAGAGCACAACACTTTCCTGATAATCCAGGTTGATGGAGAAAGTAAACATTTCCACTCCAAAAACCTTTTTTCACTCCTTTATCTCAGTCGGCACCCAGTCAACTACCACCTTTCTTTGAAGTGTTCCACAGGACAAACCTTCAGCTAGTTTCCCAAATAATTTCCTGAAGTTGGACAGAGTTCCTCTTTTCATTACAGCCGATGTTGACTCATTGATCCAACCTTCACACATCTGCTGTCCAGAAGGTTTTTTTTTTTATTATTTTTGCACCAAATTTTTGGGACCATTTGTATCTGGCACTGATGGTGTGAACTGTCCTCCATCTGAGCGCACAGACATTTTCAAACAGAGCAAGACAAGAGCTGCTCTGCTGCGCTTTCATTGCACATACCGGTGAACTGCATCATAAAACTGTTGGCTGTAATAAAATTGATTCAGGGATTAATTACAGAGCGGTACACAGAACAGGCTTAGAATACCTGGGTACTTTTTATTAGATCATTCGTTGCAGTTTTACTTTTTCATTAAAGGCCAAGCAGACCGGTTTGTGCTTTTGTGGACACATCAACTGAAAATCAGAAACAGGGCATTTCTTGCTCTGTAGGGAGGAAAGGTTCTAAAGTCCTGACTGAACGCTGAGCTGGTAAACCGTCCAAACATTACAAATACTCTGAGCTGGATAAGCCTGAATAATTGTGGGGTTTAATACCAGAATAATTATAATCTTTCTTCAAACATGGTGTATTAATCAGATTCTGAAGAGAAATATCAATATCAAACATCAGCGGCTTCAAACTATGACTTTGCCTCTCACTCGACTATGACCCCAAATACTTCCACCTTTGAGGTTTAATCCTAACCTTCCTGAGGAGTTAGTCCCCCTTCAAAGACAAAGATGCAATCCGAAGACCTCCACAGTCGACACTCTTCTCTCTTTCGAGCTGACGGTGCCGTGAGAGGACTCAGTGGAGGAGGCATTAGAAAGAAAAAGATATGCAGATTTGACAGCAGAAAGGGACAGCAGGGTTGGAAAATGAGGGTAGAAGTTCAGATGAAGAGGGATTGATCAACTTTCTTACTATTGTGGGAATTTGGAGTGTGTGGACAGAATTTGGTAGAGGAAATGTCAGACGAGGTATTTAGAATGAGTCAGTGGACCTGGATGAAAAGAAATATCACAAGTTGGGGCCAAAATAATAGAAAACATTTCCCCACATGTCTGTTCCTCCTTCCTCTTCTGGCCTCTTGTCCTCACTCTGCCTTTCCTGTCTTCTTTCTTTCTAACTTGTTACCACAGACTCTTCCTCTTTTTGCTGGGTTTAAGGGTTGGGGGCTAAGGTTAGTGTAATAGTGTCAGTGTTGTTACTACCTGAAGCTCACATGTACGGAGCCTGGGTCTGTTGAACCTGGTAATACTGACTGAGCCTTATCCACAACTCAAATGATATTATCATCACTAATATAGATTACTTCTAACTGCTATTTCTTAGTTTACCGATTGGGTCAGGCCGGACTGGATTGTTTTACGGCACGCCGACGTCGCTGTGACAACACCATGCCAGCTGACAAAGTTTAGTAGTGACACGATGAAAACTATTTCTGTGATTTATTTGGTAGTGATGGTGGAGACTGTCAGACAGAAAAAGGACAGAAGAGAAGAAGAAAGATAAACAGTAATGGCACAAGCTAAAGGCTAAACCACAGGCTAAACTGTTTGTGATAATGTTCATTTCAACCCACATGCAGCAGTTATTCTGTAGTGATCTGATCAAACTTGAAAGTCTGTCAATAAAATGAAGAGTGAGGTTACGTTAGCTCTGCTCTGTTCTGCAGGACATGAGGATTCGCTAATGCTACATGTTAGCTTACAGATACATCTCAGAACAACAGGCTGCAAAAGCACTTAAATAGCTGGCTACTAAACTACAGTAAAACTGACAAAGTTTGCTTGTCACGTTTCAAACAACAGCACTGCATATCTTTCGATAAATACCTTACCTCATCTTGTATCCATTTAAAAAAAAATGTCTTGAACAAAGAAAGTGTTAGTGTTAAAAACAAGATCTGATCTTTATTCATTTCCAAAACAAACACGCACACGCCTTGTTAGAGTCATGTCATCATGTATTCTGTCTCTTGCTGCCAGGTTGGGTTTCTTCACTGAGTGTTCATCCTTTTGAAAAGCATGTGTTTTGCTCAAATTTTTAAAATGCTCTAAATGAGAGTCCCAGTCCATTCGTGAATTTGTGACTGAGCTTTTCTGAGGCTTTTCCCAGCTGAACAAAATAAGCACTTTGTAAAATCACCAAACAGCAAATGTCTGAAAGCACTTTTGGAGGGTTTGTGTCTTTCATCTGAGAGTCTGTGGTTGTGGACTGTTGCTGTGATACAGGGTATATCCCAGGATGCAAAAATGTTGGCACATGGTGGAGTTCACTCTGAAATAAAGGAGAGACAAGTCCAGGTAGGGAAAGAGGATTTGCCTGCCTGAACTAATGAGTATTAATTTCTTCTCAGTTAGTCATTGTTCAGCTCTTTCATATGTCAGAACTCCCGGCAGTTGTATTCTTCTCATGTGGCCGTCACTGTGACTGGATGACTGGGTATAAAAAGGGTGAAAAAATAAACTATGGAGCAGCTCATCACACTGCTTGTGTTTGTTGCATCATTCAAAGGTCCAGTTTTTTCAAAGCAAAGAATTTAAAAACACATTGTCCATAGGGGACATAAGTACTAATATAATTAAAGATCTATCTGCCTGTCCTATTTCAAGGCTGAAACCAATCTCAGCCAGTGGCCAGAAGTGTTACAGTGTTGTGAAGTGTTGATTTGTTTCCAGTCCGCCACAAGGGCAGGGATAATAAATAACTGATGACATATACTTTGTTTTAAATATTATCAAAGCAACTCAACCCAAGCCTCTGATGCCTGTACATACATGAACTGATTTCAGTTTAAGCTAGAGGACACCGGAATGAATAGGTATATCCAGCTTACCCAGCCATCCTCCAGCACCAGTTAGCATCAGTAGTTAGCATCAGCCAGAACCTCCATGACCTGGAATCAAAAACTTCAAGCATGTTAGATATTTATGATTCCATGTTGCACTAACTAAAAGTACCGCTCACAAGCATTGCAGCAAAGCTTGACCCAACCTGAAACAATGCCAGGACATCAGACAACATGGGTCACACCAGCTCCGTTCTCCACTGGTTCTCCTCACACCACAGCTCAGCTGCTCTCTTATGGCTGTTATTCCACCTAATCCTGCCCTGTTCCTGCTCGCTACCTTGCTTAACAGGTTCATAATTATAAACCTGAGGACCATTATACGTACAGGAATACAAATTTTCTTCTTCTTCTTTGACAGGAGTGACAGTCTGATCCATGTTTGTTAATGTTAAACAGATAGAATCAGCAGGACCCCCCTCTGTGACATTATGTTCAAATGACAGTTTTTAATGTTGAAGTCAATGCAGACGTACTATATTTTAATTTATATTAAAATATTATTTTTAAGTTATTTTCATATGAATTGCTTAACTATAGTCTTCAACCTGCAATACACTCTTTAAGTTTATGGGAGAAACATGCAATCATGTACACAGCCCTCTTTACCCTGTCAATTTGAGAGTGTGTGTGTATGTGTGTGTGTGTGTGTGTGTGTGTGTGTGTGTGTGTGCGTGCGTGCGTGCGTGCGTGCGTGCGTGTGTGTGTGTGTGTGTGTATTGAAGACGTGTCCTCCTTCACACTGTGTGAGGACTGTTGAGCAAACCAGCTGCAGAAAGACTGAATGTTTGATCTTTATTAAAGACATCCGTGTTATCAATATTACTCATCTGAACTGCAGATGAGGGCATAAATGTGTGTGTGTGTGTGTGTGTGTGTGTGTGTGTGTGTGTGTGTGTGTGTGTGTGTGTGTGTGTGTGTGTGTGTGTGTGTGTGTGTGTTTTATGCACCACAGAGGCTGTTCTCAGTCACACAGATGGATTAAACACAATGAGTTTTGTTTTCTGCCTGCATCTTTTCTCTCAGTTCATCATAATTTAATAAAGCTGAAGTTATTTTCAGCTCCATCTGAGCTGTGTCAACAGGACAGCATGTTTATCACATTAAAATTATGGAAACAAAACACGAAACCTTCATCTGAGTGTACGACACATCCTGTTTATAGAGAAGATGTCAAAAAGTGCGGGGACACACCTGCTGCAGGTTTCACTCTGGCAGACAAACAAAGAAATCTGAAAAACTTTCCAGCTGGATGATTTTCTGTTCTCTCTCTGCTATTAGGGCTGATTGATTAATCACAATCACAATTCACACATGTACGTGATCTTATTTCCAAAAACAGACGCACTGTCGCTGCCTTCTCCTTCAACCAATCGTGAAGCGTCTTTACAACACGTGAGCTGCCTCTGCCGGCTGCAGTTAAGAGAGGAAGGCGTCAGTGCCGCTAACTCTACCTGAATAGGGATGGACATCGAAAACCAGTTCCTGTTAAGGATTGATTAGGAATAGTTCAGTCCATTGACATCATTCGCATTTATGCCAGGGGTTGGCAACTAAGTTTGGCCTCGGGACAATTTTTTTCTGACTAGCTTTTGACGTTACGAATTTCTGGCGACCTCAGAGACATTTTTTCTTTCTTCTTTTTTCATTTTTTTTAGATGGTCTTTAGTTTTTAATCTTCTTTCAGCCCGCACATCGTTTTTACCATTTTGTTGGTAGTTGGCAATATTTAATGTCTCAGCCAGGGGGGCAGGCAGGCAAAGAAATCTTTCTGTTTTGTTTTTTCTGGCTAACTTCAAGTGTGTCTGGACAGGTTGAACCAAGGCAACTCAAGAAGCGGTATCCATGCAGTCATGTAGCCGTCAATCAAGGTGCGCCAGCTCAGATATTTTTATATTCTGCATTTTATTTGAACTAGATTTAAAGTGAATTAAATGAAAATATAGAATACAATTGTTTAAGATTGTGGGTGGTGTTTTAATTTAAAAAAAAAGTAATAATTAGTTAAAAAATATATTTTCGTTTTTTTTTTTTTTAATCGATTTTTAGTGACCTTATTTGAATTAAGAATTCCCAACGACTCCATGTGAGGGCACGACCCCATTGTTGAAAAACACTGGACAAACTCAATGGCGGGTCAAAATGACCTCTTTCCTATTGAAAAAAAATATATTCATCTACAACTTTCATACTTGTACAAAAACAGAATTTGACAGAGTTATTTATTTGTTACAGACTACTGCTTTGGCTTCACACTGTGTCTGTGTAATGAAACAAACAGTAGTCTGGTGATAATAACGGCTGAAGTATGGCTTCACTTTGTCACTGTACCAGATCAGACAGGTTTCCACTGAAGTTACTATAGGGCAGATTGAGTGGGACAGGAAGTTGTGCACGGAAACTACCTAAAAACACCCAGTGGCTTACAAAATAAAACAAACCGTGTCAAACCCAGATCGTATTTAGCTTGACAATTACAACAACAAAACAGATCAACATAATGGAGCGGAGCAGGACCAAAGACACTTCTGGTGAGCTGTTGAACTACTGTCTTCAATCACCCACTCACACACAAACTCACACACACACACACACACACGCACTCACACACACACTAATCAACACTTCTCTGAGCCTAACTTATGCATAATTCATTTTAAGGACATTTACTGTAATCATTTATCGATCCGTTAGTAACTGATAAGGGCATTGGTATCAATAAAATCTTATCCATACCCATCCGTATGAATGTTCTTTTTTTGTTAGTTTGTTTTTTTAAAGTTCATCAGTACAATTAATATTTTGTGAAAAAAATGTGCCAGAGAATTGTGATGTCAAATTTAAGCAAAAAAAAAAAATCATGATTCTCATTTTTGCAGAATTTTGCAGCCCTACGGTCTATAATGTTGGAGAATATATAAACACTGTACAGCTACTGATGCAGGCACGAGCTCCTTCTTAGCTTCTTTTCTTCAACACTCAAATTGTAGCAGTGCTAATCTGTCTCTTCAAAATAGCAAGCTAATAGCCTGAAATTATGATATTATTCTCATGAAGTTCATAATTCTACTCATAATATCTCACATGCCAACTTTAGTTTAGTAAAAGTAGTATATAGTTATTGAAGTACGAACGCAGAATTTGAACGTTTTTGGCTTAGCCTGTTTTTTTTATTTTTATTTTTTTATTTATTTTTTTTTTTCTTAATGTTGCACACATGGAAGTTAAAGGTATTAAACTGAAACTTAAATAGGAATATGTGGGTTTCCATTCACATCATGTAATGCTTGGGGATATTATTGGCTCTGGGGAGACTATAGCTCAACCCACTTGGTCAAATGAGGTGTCAATCAAAGGGACTATAAAATCGACACTGTAGGATTGAGATTTGAAATGCCACACAGAATCTGCTAGGCTCTGTATTCAAATCAGGTTAATGGGTCAGTCTTGTAACATTATGTCTTTAATATTGTTAAAATACGGTCATTGTCTTCGAACACTGTGACTTTGATCTTGAAATCTTATTTTACTCTTATTTTTTTCAGTGGCCCTGATCCCCATGTCTTTACTGCATGCTGGCTGTGCAATAAATATTGTTGAGTCTGTTTCATTTCTGTGGGCCTGATTGCTGGTGAAAGTATCGTTGATTTATTGTGTGTGTAGGCGTGTGTTAGTGTTTTAGCAGCACTCAGGAGGTATGTTTATGTGCTTTCTATTCTGGCCTGTTAGTTCATTCAGTGTTCGTCTTGCAGTGATTAATATGATAATAAGCTGTTGTGTCTAACATCTTCTTGAACTGTTCTAACTCTTCTGGCTGTGCCTGTCTTGTATTGATGGTGGTGGAAGTAGGTTACTTAAGGCCTTCAGAAGGTCTGATACACCCATCACATGACTAAGTTTCTGTATGGTTGACTGATCTATCGCTGAAAAACTGTTTCACACATAACCTGGACAGCAGAGACAGGCTGTTCGTCTCATGACTCTGACCCTCAGACGTCCTGTAGAAATGTGACGTCCTGTGAATTTCCCCCTTTTGTCTGGGAGAATACAGGTCATGACACTGTTGGTGGTGGTTAGGTGGAGTGAGAAGGGGGGGCATTTCTCAGAGGTTGGACAAGACCTGGTACACACTGGTGCCATACTTTGTCCTGACCCTCAGACCACCAGGAACAACCCAGTCTACCCCTCTTTCTGTCAGTCTTAGAGCCTTACTGTTTTTTTAGCACATTCCCCAGCAGAACATCATACCAGAGCACATTTTTGTTTGATGCATTGAATAACACGCTATTTAATGATGTGCTACCACAGCAGGTTGAAACAAGGTCACAGCTTAGACAACTAGAAGCAGATTACATCAAGAATAACTGTTTTATTTACATAAATACATTTAAGATGCTTTTCAACAAGAAGGTCCAGGAACTTTTAGATGCTGGTAAAACACCCCCAGGAACTACATGGTTCCTGTGGCTCATTGTTGTCCACATTCCCACTAAATCCTGGGTAGTTTATACAGATGAGTCCAGTGACCTATGGAGAAAAAAAAACTCATTGCAACACACCAACAGACCAGCAGAGGGCGGTAAGACAAGGACAAAGACCACCAGCAAAAATGCACCATAAAAAAGAGGACAGGCCAGCATTTTGACCCAGATATTCTGCTTCTTTGTTTTGATCATGCTTTATTGCACTGCAGATGGATTTGCTGACAACTGACAGGAGAGAAGCATTTAGTGACAAAGCTTGTTGTGGTCAAAGTCGTTTTAAAAAGCCTGAAACAGCTTAGACTGACGAAACACTGGAACACTCTACCCTCTGAAGCACAAAGACATCAGAGATTGATTGACTGACTTTCAGCACTATGCATCCTTCTCAAACTGTTTTAGATTATCATTAAATACTCATCTGATGAGGATATTTTGACACATTTATGAAACATATTTAAAACTAAATTAGGATGCATTTCCAAGGACTTCTTCTGTGTTTGAACAGCTGTTGTAAACTGGATATCCGCTGACACATTCAGCTGAAGGTCCCCAGTTTACAGGGTCACTCTTTGAGCTGACAGACACATTCACATTTTCAGGCTTAAAGAAGACCATTGTTTAGGAGTTATTAAACCAAGTCAACCACAGCTGGGTGTCATCTTATTATGGACGGAAAGGAAATAAAATATTTTTAAAATAATAATAGAAAAATAACTGGGTGCTCCTCCAATCAGGAATGTTCAGCTTCCGAGTGTTGCCCCTCATAGTTCCTGGATAGGGGTGTTTAAAAGGATGGGTGCAGTACCCTATGACTAAATTTAGACCTTAGTTCCTTTGGTCAAAATGCACCTTTAGATTGATTCACAACAGCAAAATGACTGGATTGGTCTGCAGCGGTTTACCCAACAGGATGTTTGAGACACAAACATGTGACTACTTTGAACCTGAATTCCCACAGCAGATCTGTCATTGTCACAGTATAGTGACAAACATGCCTGTTAAAGACCGGTAAGTCCATTTTAAAAGTCAGTGTGGAGTCCTGCAGGACTAAATGGAAACAACCAACGTTGAAGACACAGAGCGAGGATGGTGCCAGCTAGTCATCAATCTGCTGAGCTGACCAAAGGCTGCTGTCACTCATCCGGTCACTGAATGTCATTTTCAACATAATTACAGCTACATGTCTTTAGAGTTGCCATGTCTGTTTACATTCAGCACACTGAGCTCTCTCTGATGAGCCCTCTTGAGGCATCACACAAGTGCTGCATTGCCAAGAATGTGAAGCTATGTTCAAATGCAGCTGTTTGTGTCCAAGAAGGCAAGTTGAATGAAGGTTTTCTTTGACCAGGTCATCGAACACAAGACTGGTAAGCCTCATGTGGCAGGAAGCAGTAAAGTTCATCAAGATACAATCCATAGAGGGGGATGTGAGATTAACCCTGCTGTGTGAGAGTGGGTCTACAGTTTCTCATCAGTCCTGAAGCAAACAATGTTTATGGTTTGTTTTTAGCCAAAGTGAAATGAATTGAAAAAAAAATCAATGCTGACAAACTGGGACATATAAACGACACAAAGTGATGAACCGCAGGAACCTTCCGGCCAGAGTAACTATAGGGTCAAGATTTACTTCTGGGGTAGTAAAGTAGTTTACTAAAGATATTTGTTTGTTTGTTTGTTTGTTTGTTTGTTTGTTTATTTGAAACATTGGTCAAACTGCTGTCTTCCTGCTTAAGATTGCTGAGCAGCCTGGTGATTCACAGAGGAAGCTCTTTTTTTGTTGTTTTTTTTGTTGGATAGGCTTTGATCAACAGTCTCCTCTCAAGTGTCAACAAATCCACCTGCAGTAAAATAAATCACAATCAACTATAAATAAATCAACAATCAAATCACAATCCCCGCTGCTAAGCACCCCCCAAATGGCAGCTTGTTGCAGCAGCTTTCTCTTTATCCTTTTCTTTCTACTATTTATCCTTCTTATTTTGGTTAGCTTTGCATTTGGAGTCTGCAATTGCTTTTTATGACTCATTTGTTCACCACGGACACCTAACTGGTTACATCTGCAGTGGTTGTTTCATTATCTTTTGCTCCTGCGTTTGTCCAGAGATCCTACGTGTAACCATGGTTGCATTGTTTACACAAGATTTCAGCTGTTAGCAGCCTTTAGCATGTCGATGCTAACTGGTGCTAGGTCCAGTGTTTCCCACGAGCTGAAGGGAAGGAGGGGAGGATGACGTGCTGGTACTGTGATGTTAGCAAAGAAGAGACGATATCGACCTGTTCTTCCATCTATCGTTTTAAGGAATGTAAGATCTGTCTCCAGTTTAATGGACAAGCTACTTGTGCTAATCCAGCACCAGAGGGAATACCTGAGGGCAGAGTATCATCCTGATAATCACAGACATAGCTAACTGAGTTTATGCCGGACACAAACGTTACATTGGAGGGATTTACCTGGTGTGAGGGGACAGGATGCAGGAGAGCTAGATTAAACAAACTGGTTAAGAAGGCCAATTTAAGGGGGGTACACACATAACAATTGTCAGGCTGTTTTTGTCACGATTTTCCTCCTTTCCGACCAAGAAAGGACAACGCCCAATTATCTTAAGTCTCATAAGATTATCCTGTCAGATTATCCTGTAGTCTGAGGTGTGCTATGAGTGAATTCATCCAGATAATTGGTTTCAAAGGGGTCAGACCGACAATTGTAGATATTAAACTTGATCAATATTTACAACCAAAAAATGTCTTGTGTGTGGGGAAAACCAGCTTCCCTCTAGTCATGACTCCGTGAGTTGTGACGTAGAATGGAATGCAGCCAATCAGGAGGCAAGCTGACTGAGGAACGAGGTAGCAGACATAAACAAATCGAGCATGGCTGACCTGACATGCAAAGTTTGTGAGGAAAGAGTTTGTTCCTGCTGTCTCCAAGATTTTTTCCAAAGTCTTTTCCTTTTTTTGGTTCAGAAGTTTTTCTGTTCAAAATAGTCCCAAGACCACCATCATTCCCTCTTCTAAGTCCTCTTACATGTTGCGTTTGGTGTTAGCCGGTTGTTGCTATCTGTTGCTATGTTTCTTCTTCTATGTTTTCGCATTTAGTCACGTGAGATTTCTGTCTTGGAGGACGAGATTCAAGATCGGTGGTGGGACAGAATCTTAATGTGTGTACCCCCCTTTAGTCCACTGTCTTACTGCCCTCTACAGGTCTGATGGTGCGCTGCAATTACTGTTTTTTTCCTCCATACATCACTGACATCATTGACTGATTACATACTCAACTTTGATCCTGTAGTGGAAATACAGACAAAAAGGGCCACAGGAACCATGTAGTTCCTGGGGATGTTTTGCCAAAAACTAAAAGTTCCTGGACCTTCTGGTTGAAAAACACGTTTTATTTGCAACAGTAAACTCAGATTATCACTATGTTGTTATTTGTGAGGCCTCTTGTGACTCTGATGCAGCTCACAAACAAACATGGATCCCACAGTACTGAATGTCTCCTGTGTGTGTGTGTGTGTGTGTGTGTGTGTGTGTGTGTGTGTGTGTGTGTGTGTGTGTGTGTGTGTGTGTGTGTTTAACTTAAATCACCAAGCATTAATCAGCAGAGTGTCACCAAGTGTGACGCTCATTACCGTGTGTCTGTGTGTGTGTGTGTGTGTGTGAGAGAGAGAGAGAGAGAGAGAGAGAGAGAGAGAGAGAGAGAGAGAGAGAGAGAGAGAGAGAGAGAGAGAGAGAGAGAGCATTAGGTGTGTGTCTGTGTGCATGGCTGTGCATATAGGTGCCCATGAATACGTCTTTGTCCACAAGATGTAGTATCCTGACGGTGCCAAGAGTCTGCCCACTGTTTCTAAAGCCTGGTCAGAGGCCCTCAGCCTCATAATGAGCCTGCCTGCCTTTATGTTCTGGATTCACACACACACACACACACACACACACACACACACACACACACACACACACACACACACACACACACACACACACATACGGACAAACACATGCAGCTCTCACTCACAAGTACACACACACACACACACACCTATCTGTGTCTGGATTCTGATGTAACCTCAGGCCTCACACGAGTCCTAATCTGTGATTAAGATGTAATAAATTTCAACACATTCTTGAATCCTGAATCTGCAAATAATCCAAGCTCAGGTAGACTCACCACAACCCCAGTGATCAGTTCAGCACCGGGCCAAGAGAGGCCTGGTCAGGGTGCCAGTGCCCCGGGCATCTCCAGGGAGGTGGCACCCAAACAGCCCCGCACAAACACTGCATTTCTTCTGCAGCGAGAGATCCAGCTTAGCAACAGCTTTGTCTCTGAGCTGTTGGCTAAACTCAAACAGCACAAACACACACACGCACACACACATTATCCATACTCTCATTGATAGGCTTTTCATGTATAAAACATGCTGGAACAGTACAGGCTGTTATATAACAGGAGATAAATGAGGCTTTTAATGAAGGTGAATATCTGCAGCAGGAGTCACACAAACAGCCTGTACTGATTGATTCTTCACACAAAACTGATCTCATCCTCGTACAGTGCGTGGTTTTACCTTCCTGGAGCAGCACTTTAGGCTTGTTTCAGTGTTGGCATTAACTAATGACAGAGAATGTAGTTGAAACTGTTTCCACTCATCATGAATCAATGTCAGGGAGCAAACGGACGCAAGAAGCTGAGATGCAACAAGTTTCAGTGAAGAAGGACACATTCCTGCAGCTTCATCACGAGGACGCAAACACAGAGCTGTACACGGTAGCTGTAGTTTAACTGTTGACTACAACTTCATGAACGTTACAGAGTGCAGAAGCTGCATGTGTTTTCACAAGAAAAGTTTTATTCTGTGGAAACAAAAGAGCGCTCTTCATAAGTAGTACGAGTGAAAGCAAAAGGTGCTGTTTTATTATCTGTTAAGTTAGTTTTAAAAAAGAAAAAAAAAGACAAGGAAATGTGGTAAATTTCAGCTAAAGCTTCAAAGATTTCTCTTCTCCCAGGCTGACCAGTGCTCACTTTTAGGATCTGTTAGTGGAGATCAGGACCAGGATTTCTCTGACCACCAGCACTCAGCTGTGGAGTGCTTGTAGTTGAAGTCCACTTCGTTTGACGACCTGTGAGCCGGGTCGGGCTCCACTCTGTGCCAGGACTTCTTGGGTGGATTGTTGGGTGGATTAGTGTTGATTCTCTAGTTATTGATATTCTGAGTGTTGTATTGAAACTCTTGTTGGGAAGAAAGTTGGGATTTCTCAGCAATGTTTTCAGTCCTGGCTGTTGGTAGCAGGTGAAACCAGGTCACTGTATGCTGTGAGATTTCTTAAACCAGAACAATTTAAAACACATTCTTGATGTCAAAGTTAGATTGACTGTTCTTCAAGACTGACTGGGTACAGAAAACAATGATTAATCAACATCCCACTGTCATAAACTCCTGAAACAACAATTAAAAATCAATGAAGTATTCACTGAAAGTGATCAGGTCATGAACCGAGCCACAGAAAGGTGGATACAAATGCAGACAAACAAGAATTCAGTAAGACATAAGTGTTTAATCAGAAATCAGGCATGGTCGGTACACAAAGAGCAGTCCAAATCTGGCAGAGGTAGAGGCAAACATGAGGAAAAAGACGACAAGGCAAGCAAAATCCAAACACGGCAAGACTATGACGATGAAAAAAGGCTGGAACAAGGACTGTGAGGTACAACAAACTGGTGACGAGACAGTGAGAGACATGAGATTAGATACAGGAGGTAACAAAAGGTAATGAGACACAGCTGAGAAGGATCATCGAATGACGAAATTTTCTGTGCTAGTCATATTCAGCATTCAAAGATACTAGGGCTGATAGATTTTGGAAAATAATCTAGTTGTGATTTTTTTGGACCAATACTGTGATTTTTTGGGGGGACTTTTATCTTCTACATTATTCACTTACACACAAGCAGAAAATCCTTCTATAGTTTGACCAACAGGACAAAGCATCCTGTCAACATGTAAACAGTTCTTTCCTTGGTGGCCGGGGTTTTAGCCGTGTCCTTGTGCTGCTTTCTTAAATGCTGGAACAGGTTTGTAGTGTTGCTCCTTGTTGCAGCTACAGTAACCAGGCATGTTTTGCACAATACCTTACACTGTGCTGCATCTTCTTCCCTAAATCCATAAAAGGTCCAGACAACTAACGTGCTATTCCTCTTTGACACCAAAGTCTCCTCTTCATTTTTAAAGATGTCAACAACAACACAACAAATCAAAACTTAGCGTGGCTGAAGTTGTTTTCTTCATCCCTGCTCGCATGTATCTCATTCTTCTTTGCAGATTTGTTGGCCATTGGCTAACCAGCTAAAAGGTGCATTACCACCACCTACTGCGTGAATGTCATGTAAGGTTGCGTCTGTGTATATGATTTTATTTATTTATTATCGCAGCCTTTGCGATTTAAAAATTACATTCTATTACAATGTGATGTCAGTTTAAATTTGATTTATTATTCAACTTATGCCGCAACTTCCAGCTGTGAGAAATGAAACTAGTGCAGAAGTGTTAAAAACTGCAGTTCATCGAGTGTCCACTGGAGGCAGGCTGCAGAAAAAACAGAAACCACATACACAACAATTCAAAAAGATGATTAGTACATAAATCAATAAACATTTTTAAAACCTGTTTAAGAAAAAAAAATTTAGTCTGAAAAGCTCTTTCCTCTTATGGACACATTGTAGGGTAATAAATATTTTTTATAACTCTTTTTAAATTTTTTAAACTTAGAAGTTTTGCCCATATAAGGGCATGGCTGACATGACTTGTCAGGTGGGCGCTCTGTAGCTATCTGCAAACAGGATAAAGACCTGCTTCTTTACCTCATTCAAACTCAAATAAAACAGGGTTCAGTTCAGCATTTCTGATATGGCACCTGTGGACTACGGGCCTTAACAGTCTGCGTCAGAAACACACAGTTGAATTCACTGAACTAAGCAAAGGTTGTGTCTTTTTTTTTTTCCTAATTTTTTTCTGTCCTCACAACAGCCAAGACATTACACTTTATCTCCTATCTGATTCTACAATTTGGATCTTATTGTTTATTTCGTACAAACCACAGATTTTCTGAGCTCTGTGTGTGTGTGTGTGTGTGTGTGTGTGTGTGTGTGTGTGTGTGTGTGTGTGTGTGTGTGTGTGTGTGTGTGTGTGTGTGTGTGTGTGTGTGTGTGTGTGTGTGTGCGCGCGCGTTCCTCAGAGGTCAGTCAGATCTTCAGGGGATTTGTAGGTTTTTATTGAAACTGTCTGCTTAAAGGAGAGTTTAAGGCAGCAGGAAATGAAAGCAGAGTATTCGAGGTGGTATTTCTCAGAAGAAGACTGGAAAATTCCAAGAATTTATATGTCTGACAGAGGATTTGTGTTTGTTGTCAAATAAAAACACTGGATTTAAATGGAGATGAAAAAAAAATGAAAAGAGAAAAGACAACGTTAACTCCTTCAAAATGCATGTTTTTATTGTATTTAGACTTAAATAGCCTCCTGAGTTTACTGGAGGCTTGAAGCATTTATTGGTTGAATAAATCTGTTTAATGAGTGAAGGATATGTGCTTTATAGGGACTCTGAAGACTTTCTAAATGATCTTGAAAAAGTCTCACTTCTATATGCTTGATCATAATCCACAACTTAAAATGAGATTATCAGCACCGATATAGATTATTTCTAAATGCTATTTCTTAGCTCCCCGATTGGGTCAGGCAGGACTGGATTGATTAAAGACACGTTAAAGTCTCTATGAGAACACCATGCTGGCTAACGAAGTTTAGTAGTGAGAGATATGTGCTTTTCTCTGCTGAAAACGATTTCTGGGATTTATTTAGCAGTGATGGTGGAGACTGGAGCTGAACTGTCAGACAGAAAAAGGACAGAAGAGAAGAAGAAAGATAAACAGAAGACTGACAGAGTACGGGCTAAAGGCTAAAACATGAGCTACAGTGTTTGTGATAATGTTCATTCCAACCCACATGCAGCAGTTATTCTGCAGTGATCTGATCAAACTTGAAAGTCTGTCAGTAAAATGAAGAGTGAGGTTATGTTTGCTCTGCTTGGTTGATGAGCAGGACATAAGGATTCACTAAAAACACACGTTAGCCTACGGCTACGTCTCAGAGCACCAGGCTGCGAGTAGCGCTAAAATAACTGGCTACTAAATTACTGTACAAATTGACAAAGTTTGCTTGTTGTCACATTTCAAACAACAGCATAACTCTTGAAAAATGTCTTACCCCGTTGCTTTGCATCTGGTAAAAAGTTGTCTTGGACAAAGAAAAGTAGTGTTAAAAAGAAGATCAGATCTCCATTTATTTCCAAGACAAACACACGCCTTGTTAAGAGTCATGTCATCACAACAGTGTGCGTGTGATTTTTAGAATATGGTAAGACTCTCTGAAGATCCCAAACAAAATAGTCTTATACCTGCAACAGAGAACTTAGATCTGCTCTTCCACATCAAACTGGAGAGCTGTTTCACAATAGTTGCCAAAGTTTTAAATTTACATCAAGAAGTTTTGTCCTCTGAATGATAAACTATAACTTCAGGCACATCCAGTGTAGCCATCAACTCTTGCACATTGATTCTCTTTCATTAAAGAGGGCGGTATTCTGCCTTCCAGTATTTTAATCATAGATATAAAGTAACAATACTGGATGGTCACATTAAACGTGTGCAGATTTGCACACCTCTAAAAGCTCTTTACAAGATCTTTATGAGATCTTTACAAGACTTGCGTAAATGATGAAGTCATCTCATAATGATCTCTTTACTGGTTTGTGACACGTTGGAGGGGTGGACCTTAAACACCAAGGTCTGCTCAGAGCTCTGCCTCTAACAGACCTTCAAAGGGCTGTCCAATCAGAGTGACGAAGGTTTCAGAAAGGCTGAAATAAGGGATTTCTAAAACACCAGTCAGAAAAAAAGGATTTTTAATCCTTTTAATCCTTTTAAAAAGGATTGTTAATCATGTAAAGTTTTTTTTTTTCTTCTTACATGTTGCTTCTCCAGGTTTGTATTAGTCATTGATACAAGCCTGGATGACGTCAGGGGGTTTTATGTTGATAAATGCAGCGCACCCCTGGGGTTTCTGGTGGTTTTTCAGGAGTTTTGAGCATGTCTGATTACAGCTTGTGGTGTTTGTATTATTAGCACAGTGCTGTAGTTGTTCTTCATTTGTGTTGCTCAAAGTGATCTAACTGTTTCTTTCCTTTTTTTTCTAATGCTTAATTTATGACTCTTTGCATGTTTGCTGCCTCTATGACTCAGCCTGTGAATACGCCACAGATCACCTTCCAGTCCACACTGAAGGAAGCACAAAGGACAGAGTTTGCTTTCTAAGGTTGCAGTTAAAGTCTCAGGTCTAAACTCAGTGGGCAGCGTGAGGTTTCCCCGTCCACAGAGCAGAAAATAAGCATCTGAAAAAAGACCCTGTGGATGTGTTTGGATGTGTGAGAGGCTTAATTAACATTCCCTGAGTGTTTACAGTCAATTATTCAGCACAGTGGCTTTCTGTGGAGCTGCTCATTACTCTCCGGCTGTCACTGAGGGGAACACGTTCAATCTTTAAGGAGCAGGAATCCCCCAGACAGGAGAGAGTGATTTTAAAGGCTTTAGGTTAAGTTCTGGTCTGTATGATATGCAGTAATCCTGAAACCGGCCGATGCAGACGGTTAGCTCTGTGGTTCTGTGTGTGAGTCCAGCTGGTTTGAAGCAGAGCTGTTTTAAATCTTCATGAAGCGTTCACACACTCGGCTGTTTCCCACACTGCCTGGGTTTACAGTCTGATAAGTGCTGCATGTTACAGCATGGTTGTGTGTATCCGCTGGTTTGATATAAAACTGCCTCTCTTGCCCACACACATGCATGTGCTTCATACAGACCCACTGTATAGACACACACACATTCACACCCGCCCACCACTAAACAGCCGTGTATCTGAGCCGCTGCACGGCTAACGTGTAATCACGGCTCATTCTCAGACTCACATTTGCTCCTGGGTTCTTCCTGTCGGCCCGTCTGTTCGACCACAGAGAGTGTCACATGTGGCCGACGAGACGCCATGAGGGAGGGTATACATCCAACATTAACATTCCTCGTGCTCACTCCGGTTACTGTAACTACTACTTAGTTTAGTCAGTATGAAGAGAAACAAGCAGAGAAAAGCTCCAAAAACCAGCTTAATAAACCTGACAGAACCATGAGATGTACTGAGGGCAGAGTCACACACACAGGCTGACAGGAGGGACACAGCTCGTCGGTCTCTGATAAATGTCTTCACGTGATGTTTTCAGGCACAGTAACACAAACTAACTCACAAACTACCAGACAAGCAGGTGATCAGCTAAATACAATGCTGTACAGTCACATTTCTTTGCTTAAAGTCAATGAGCCAATGTATGTTTCGAAAATAAAGCACTAAAACAAAAAAAGTAAGCCATGTCCAGACAGATTTTCAAAATAAAAGCCTACCTGAAATTTAACACAGTTTTCATGTCAGAGATGAATAATAATAATAATAATAATAATAATAATAATAATAATAATAATAATAATAATAATAATAATAATAATAATAATGTAGGTAAATGATGAAGAAATTAATGTTTGGTTGATGTTTCGGCAACAAAACTATATTTTTAAAAGATGCTTTGCAAGAAATGATGTGTCCTTCCTGTAAGTTTGATCACATGACCAACAGTTTGCATAGAGACTTGGAAACAGAGGTTAGATCAACTTACTTCACTCTACCTGAGGCAAAGATCTGACAGCTCTTCTATAACTTCATTTACCTCGCACCTCTTCCCTCTCTGTTCAGTAGTCAGCATTTACAAGCTGGTGTTGGCTGGCTGTCATGGTGATGGCTAACTTCACTGAAAATGGTTACGTAAGGTCATCGAGGACTCGCCTGAATACGCCCCTTGCGGCAGAGAGGACATCATGACGGCTATTCATTTGGTGTTGATTGCAGTAACACCTCTTGTCAGAATCAGTAGTGTTTTTCAGGGAAAAAGACTCCATTTCCCATGAGCACCATCACCCACTGTCGCAAAGACATAACTCTAAAGGCGTTTGTTTTAAAGACAAAGAATGGAGAGCAGATCTTCTTTTAACACCACTTTACTTTGTTCAAGACAACTTTTCCCAGGATGCCCAGTGACTAGGTAATGTATTTATTTGTAGCTACATAGCGCTTTTGTTTGAAACGTGACAAAACTCCCTCCTTCTGCACTCTGACCCACTCACAGCCTCCCTGATGCCTTCACTGACTGTTGAAAACACCTACAATTTGTTACAATATGAAAACCAGAGTCAGTACGTGTGGCAGTGGACACGTACCAGGGGCTTCTGGGAGAGCATCGTGGCTGAGGAGGTGAGGGAGGTGTGTCAGTTATTCACGTCCAGTGACGTGTTTTTGCAAAACTGTTCAATATCGAAACTTTTGAAAAACCACCTCATGATAGTGTAAAAACTTTTTATACAAATTTCTATTTTCAGTTACCGTTTCTTATTGCGATATTTCTACGTTAAATGGAAACACGACTACAGAGAGCCCAACCCGTGTTATAGCCCATGCTCACTCACTCTCCTGTTTAGCTTGCTTCTGCTCTTCTGTCCTTTTTTGACAGTCCAGCTCCAGTGTCCACCAAAATCCTTTTCTCCAGGACAGAACAGATTCTGCTTTTTATTTGGTCAACTCACTTCTTGCTGTTAAATTTTGCCACCCAGCTTAGTGTCATCAAAAAGACTTTTGGTCGGTTTGGGATAGTCTGATCTGTCCACAGACACCAAGAAATAACATTTAGAAATGATCAGTTTTGGTGGTGATCATCTCACTTTAAATATTGGATTACGAACAGGTGAATATATAAAGTGAGGCTCTTTCACTTGATTTAGAAAACAGACACATTTCTAACTCTCAGGTTGAGAGCTCTTTTCTCTCTCACGATGGGATCACTTCGAACACAAAGAGGAAGCAGAGGGATTCACGCCAGATTATTGACACACAGCTGAAAACAAACCAGATCAGCACTTCTGTTCAATCACTTTATACTCTTAGTCCTGAGCCCCTATGGGACATTCTCCGAGGTATTTTCTGCTCTTATTGGATTAACACCTCAACACATATGCTGCCAATTATCAGGAGCTAAATTGAGGCAATTACATGTTTTCACTTAAAAATAGAAGCATTAACGGTGTGAAGCAGAACCTTGAGTCCTTTCACTAGTCCCCATGAAGTTCTTGCTTCATTTATTGATGCAGACTTTGCCACATTACAACAAGAACTGCCAGTATTGGATGTGACTGCCAAACCTGTAAATCCCTATTTATTTGCTTCGGTCTTCTAATCATTGTGCACAGAATGGAACATTTGTTTAACCAAACAAATGGAAATGTGTTCTCAGATGTTAGAGTGTTTGCTCACAGCTTAGTTCATTTTTATTATCACTGATTGTTTTAATGTGAGAGTGATTCATCGGAGAATCTGTACGCTGTAGCTTCATGAAGATAAACTGTTTCTCCACAAATCATGTGAGAGGATTTTGGAGAAAATATACAAACAAAGTCGTCTAATTTCAGTCTGTCAGAGAGGTTTGACTGACATGATGTCCTGTGGTAGTGAATGAGTTTTCAAAGCCTGGGAAACAGCAGTTCAACTCTGAGGGGCTGTTTACACAACAACAGTGTTAGGATGAAACACAAAAGTTCTGGCCTCTGTTTTATATAAAAATGTCGTTTCAGCCGACCTGAAATGCAACTTTTTTAAAACGCCCTCCATAGTGGAACTTTTCTTTAACGCTTCGCGCGTGGGCATTTCACTTTCGTTGTGGGAACTTTCAATTCCCATGCGCTAACTGGACAAGAACAACGGTTCAATTGCGGGTTCTGCTTGTGCTGCTGAATCTGCTGACTGCCTTTCTGCAAAACGTTCATCTGTCGCTCCACTTCTGCTCTCAGATGAGACGTATTTAATATATACACCAGACAATCAGCCCGCCTCTTCTTCAGCGGCAGACTACCAAAAGACTCTACAGTTATATCGCCACCTACAGGCCTTGTATGCATACTACAGCGTTTTCAGTCCCCCAGCGTTTTCTGTATTAACGGGGCCTGGGTGAGCAATCAACCTCTTGTTCTCAGGAACCCACCAAAGACTCTTTTTGTATTTACTGTCAAAATATCTGACAGTTTTACATTCTTACTTCATAAAATTTGCTCTTGATATATTATTTCAGAAAAGTCAGAGTGACTCCTGCAGGTCTCACATTTCAGCGACACGCTTACAGGATCAAACACTTCAGGACTTAAACATGGAAACACACCGACAGCCTAATGATCTGTTTCCTCACAGTCCTCTGTGTATGCTTACAAAGAACCATTTTATACACACTCACACACACACACACACACACAGCAGTGCACAGACCCTCCCCTAAACATTGTTCTAATGTTAGTCCAGAGACAATCAGAGTATTTACAGCTTCAATAACTCAATCTGCTTCATTAGAAGTCACTGTTGTGCAGCGGGGCCCTCCAGGGGCCACAGAAGAAGAGTTTATTGTTGGTCACTCAGATCTGAGGCCCTGCAGCAGCTTCCATCACGCTGCAGTCATGTCAGTCTGCCTGTAAACATCCAACTAAGTGATTTACTTACAGAGGTTATCATCTCCTGTGTGTGTGTGTGTGTGTGTGTGTGTGTGTGTGTGTGTGTGTGTGTGTGTGTGTGTGTGTGTGTGTGTGTGTGTGTGTGTGTGTGTGCAGAATGTCTAAGTAACTTCTTCTCAGTGGGGGGTTGCCCTGTGAAAAGGTTAGGGAAGAGTTGAGACAAAGAGGGAACCTGAACTCCTTAAGTGCACCCACGGGTGGGGGGCCAGGGGGGTGTCTGGGTGCATTTTTGGGTGTGCGGGGGTCTGATGGGAGTTTAATGGTGCTTTTGAGATGAGGAGGTAGATCAGATAAAAACAGACTCTAAATGGGAAAAGAAAGTTTAACCAGTGTTGGGAGGGTTACTTTTAAAATGTATTCCCCTACAGATTACTGATTACATCTCCTAAAATATAATCTGTAATGTATTCCTTTGGATTACTCAAGTAAAGTAACGTAATCCAAATACTTTTGGATTACTTTCATCTTACTTCAAAATCAACTAGCTGAGTGTGTGCTTCTTGAACACTGAATTTAGGAAACATGTTTTAGAGATCGATGTAACTACTGTCTTCAGAGAAAAAAAAAGTTCTGCAAGTACACAAAACAAATGTGGTCAGTTTTGTCCTGCAACTGATGCTTTTGAAAGAAAAAAATGGCTTCCATTCAATTTCCTTTACCTTTATTATTTTCCACAGCTCAGAAATTAGGGAAATTCAAGTGTAATATAGCTGCTTTAACAAGATGTATGACAAAGCAAAGCATACTTTAATGTGCATAAGTTAAACATTTTAAATTGTATGGAGAACAATGCAGGGTGCAATCATGCACTTTGTGAACTCACTGCAAAATCTGTCTGAGTGTGTGTGTGTGTGTGTGTGTGTGTGTGTGTGTGTGTGTGTGTGTGTGTGTGTGTGTGTGTGTGTGTGTGTGTGTGTGTGTGTGTGTGTGTGTGTGTATATGTGTGAGTGTGTGTGTGTGTGTGTCTTACTAACGCGGCCATAATGGAAATGGAGCAGGCTTTGAGTCTGCACACTAACAGCTATAGGGCGCTGTCAGTCACATGAGCTGAGCTGTGTCTCTGATTGGGTGAACTTGCAACCTTAACATCTTCTTAACTGCTGAGTTAGAAAAAAGATTCACCCCATACAGTGTGTGCTGTTAGCAAAATTAGCAGTTCAGATGGGAGACATTTTTTTCACCAGGCTGTAAACGTGTTTATTTCTGCTGTGAAAACCGTTTTTTTTTGACTTGGTGTGTTTGTGGCTTCCACTATTTCTGGAACCAGCCTGAAGTGGACACTTGAGGAACAGCAGACTTTAGAACTTCAACATTGTCTCATATTTTCAGACCGGAGGTTGCTGCTTAATGTACACACACACCCACACACATACCCTGCACCCCAACACCCCAACACACATGCACACTCACACACCCCGTTTCTTTCAGGCAAACTGCACGCAGCCTCTGTCACTGTAATCTGTCTTGTATGTTGTCTGCACGCTTTAGCCATTCTCGTGTGTTTTGTGGAAAAAAAAAAAAAAAAGTGTTTGTTTTGCAGCATTGTGGTGAAACACAGACAAAAATGATCTATAGACAGTTTCATGCAGAACATTATTTTTTTACACGGTCCTAGGCTGAAATATTTGTTGGTAAATCAGAGGCTTTTTTTTTTTCAGATATATCAACAACATAAAACCAACTTCCACGGGGGACAGACTGCTATGATTGGAGAAACTTGAGGGGGCAGGTGAAACTATTATGATTGGTCAAATTTGCAAATAAGCTGCAGTGATTGGACGAAATTGCAAGGTCGCCCAGAATATGCGAGGATTGGTTGAATTTGTGTTTATTGTTTTGATCGCAACATCCCAACTTCCTGGAGGGACTGGATAAAGGTTCAGTAAATAGATAAAAAGTCTCCACTAGAGGCTGTCTGCGAGAAACACCAGAAACCACGTACACACCAGTTCAAGAAATCTGATCTTAACAGCAGAAACAAAGCGATTCTAGAGTCTGTTGGGGCCCTAAGCAAAAAAAAAAAAACATCAGGAGCCTTTCCAATCAGCGTATATCGACCACATCCTGTCAAATAATTTAAAAATATAAAGTAATTTAAAAAAATATATATCATTTTTATTTTCTGTCAGGTAATAACATGGTATATTATATTGCGGTTATAATTTAACAAGTAATTTAAGTGCAGTTAAAATGCTTTCAGTATTTCCTTTTTTTATTTGGACTGATGTAAGAGGCCAAAAACTGTTGCCCTCCAAACCTCGTCACCAGCACTACATGGCTTAGCTCCTGAGTCTCCAAACCAGAGCAGTCCTGACTGCCCTCTACTGAAGGTAATACTGTGACTATTCATAAGAACCTCACACAACCCCGCTTTTAAAAAATCCAAAGAATCCCTGTAACTGCATGGCCTCCAAAGAAAGTATTCAGACAGCACTGCCAGAAGCAGTTAAGAAGATTGAAGACTGACTGCAGCGAGAGTCTTTCACATGCGCAGAGAAAAAGATCTGTGGTAGAGACATAATTTAACCTTCAACACAGTCAGACTACAACAAAATAAAGGACCTTTCAGAACCCGACCCAAACCGTACTCTGTCGCAACATTGCCCCCTCATGTAGGCTGCAGGAGGTCCATGTTTGGTCCATGTGTGGCTCCTCACAGCTCCATCCTTCCCTGTAAGCTGTTCAAGTGTCTGCATACATACTAAGGGTTAGTCAGAAAGTGTTGGTGTGATTGCTTTAAGATCCAGCTGCTTCACACCTCTTTATGACGATCATATTGTTTTCAGGAGTGTCTGAAGCAAACACAGCACAGAGCTGCTCCATGAATCTGGTTTAATAGCCACAGGTGTCAGTCAGTGCAAGAGGAGCATTGTTAGACGCAGAGCTCATCCACTAGACAGGATACAGAGGTGTGACAGCAGAGTCAATCCAACTAAACCACTTTCTCATCTGCAAACAAAAAGTAAGCTCAGTCAGGTGCTGCAGAGACCGGATTTCATTAGAGGGGCTGTCTGACTGGAATCAGGTCAGAGCTGCAGGCAGGTGGTGAGACAGCAGTTCAGAAATCAGAAAAAAAAGGACGAGTTTTAAAATCTAAACCTGGGATCCTGATCTTTATTTAAGTTTATATTCAGGAATACAATCTGAACCATCTATGGCAGGGGTCTCATACTCACATCCCAAACAACCTTAATTGATACATCTGGGTGTATTAATTGGGGACTCTTTTTTAATCTTTTTAAAAGCTTCATATTAAACATACTTTTGAATGTGTAAAGATATTAGATTAAGAGTGTGTGAATAATTTTCAATTATTTTAAAAGCTGCTGCAAAATCAGTGATTTTAGTCACAACAATCCCCAAAAAAATCTGCAAAATCCTGGAGGGACTGATCTTAACATGCTGAGCAGAACGCAAAGTACCTGAGAGCTAAACGGACACAAAGAGCTGCACATTGTGAGGAACATGTTTGTCTGAACAGTTTTTTGTTTTGTTTTGGGGTTGTTGTTTTTTTCATAGTTTTGCGGAATACCTGAAGTGGCCCCCCTTGTGACAAGATTGGATGCTCAGCGGCCCTCAGGTTATCTGAGTTCCAGACCCCTGATCTGTGCCAATGTGAGGTGGAGTGATCTTGAAATACTCTCCCTTTACATACAGCGCTTGCCTGTGTTACCTAATCCACGATTTAAAATGAGAGTATCAGCACTAAAATTGTTTATTTCAAAATGCTATTTCTCAGTGTTTGTGGATGAGTCAGAGTTTCCTGAGAAAACATATCAACGGCAGGTAGACCGAAAGTCCCTTTGACAACACAAAGGTTAAACAGTAAGAAGACCTTGAGACCTTTTTTTTCTCAGTTGAAAAGGATTTCTTAGATTTATTTTGTAGTTATGGCGTACACCGAAACTGGACTGTCAAAAAGAAAAAGGACAGAAGAGCAGAAGAAAGCTAAATAGAAATGTCACAGGCTAAAACACAGGTTAAGCTGTTTGTGATAATCAGTAAAATGTAGAGTGAGGTTACGTTAGCTCTGCTTGGTGAGGTTGGAGTTGGTAGATGAGCTCTTGTAGGACATAACCAGGATTCGCTAACGTTACAAGTTACAGACACGTCTCAGAGCACCAGGCTGTGAGGAACACTAAACAGATAGTCTGTTCACCTTCTGGACACTAAACTACAAACTGACTTTACAAAGTTTGACTGTTGTCTTGTTTCAGTCATTAGCGCTACGTAACTACAAATGAATACTTTACTTCCTCACTTTGCATCCTGGGAAAAGCTGTCAAGAACTAAGAAAAGTAGTGTTAAAAAGAAGATCTGCTCTCCATTTATTTGCTTTAAAACAAATGAACGTCGTTTCAGCAGTGGGTGATGGTGCTCATGGGAAACAGAGTCTTTATCCCACTACATATTCTGGCCTAAGGTGTCACTGCAATCAACACCTAACAGAGCCTTTAATGATGGACCGAGGCAGTTTTTCAGCAGTGCTTTTTTTTAAAGGTTGTGTAGTCTGAGGATGAACAGTTTGCTTTTTTGAATCTCATTTTATTTTGTGATGCTGTTGGAGTGGTAGGAAAGGTTGGGTCCCACTAATTCTCAAAGTGTTTAAAAGTCCTTGCCCTGAACCTCACCTCGGTGTAGTATCAGTGTTTGAAAGAGTGATTTTACATGGCTTTACAGAAACAAATCAGAGATGATGGGAGCAGCAACACGCTCAAAACAAAGATGGCAGAAGAACTAAATTTTGTTCATTGATCTTAATACTACAGATTACACAGTCTGGAACGAAGCTGCTCTGCTTTTTAAACAACATGACTGAAAATTGTCGGACTCAGCAGCTCAGAAAAGGCTTCTACCATCATATCACGGCAGGTGGCTCCAAAACTTTGACACTTCCCATGTGTAGTTAAGAATACAAGAGAGAGAGAGAGAGAGAGAGAGAGAAATGTGTTTTATAATGCTTGAGGAGAATCAGACTGAATCTAAGGAGGTGTGTTTTATTGTAATATAATACAAGGGTGAGATCATTTATTATCAGATTTGTGTTGGGGGTTGCATACCTTTTGTGTTACATTTAATCAAACAGTGTTTGAAGGTGCAGTAAAAGTCCTGTTTTGGCAAGTCTGGGAGCTCCATACCCACCCACCTCCATGAAGCATATTTATTCATTAGACTGAAGTCTAAATGTGCTGAGGTCAGCTCTTAGACTCAACCTTTTTTCTCCTCTCGTCTTTTTGTCCTGTTAGACCTCAATATTCATCAGGTAACGAGAGAGAACAACAACTATAAAACCAATGTCCAAGATCTCCATCCAATGGAAAATGTTTGCGCTTTCCAACCACTCAGTGTTCCAGCATGCACACACACACACACACACACGCACACACACACACACACACACACACACACACACACACACACACACACACACACACACACACACACACACACACACACACACACACAGGCCAGGTTTGGGTATTAAACAGGAATGCTTTGGTTCTACCTCACAGATTTCAAACATTAAAGAAATCTCACCTGACACGGTGTGTTTCATGACAGCAGTGATTCCTTTGGATGGGTTCGTTTTCCGGTTTGTTAATTAAAAGAAAAGGTTCCTTTACATATCGATCGATGTTAATATTTCAAATGAATTTTCTGTTATGACGTAATGTCAGCTTCATAGACACAGCTTGCATTGATTTAGGCAGCTTGTTAAATCCCCTTGTGGCTGTAAGTCTAATTGATGAAGGAACTGAAATATGTTTTTATTTTGTCAAAACAGAATTAATTATGAGAGTGTCTTTTAAGTCAATGACCAGTGCTTATCAATGTTATATATTTATATACTCATTCAGGTTCATATTCCATGGTCATAAACATTACATTCACTGATTTTATGACAAAGTTAAAGGCTGATAAATAAAACTACCATGTAGTGAGGTGCAACAAAAGTTCAGCTGGGTTCACCCTACTTTTATGTTCACTGTGCTGGCTCACAGACCGCTCTTTAAATAAATGAGGAGGCTGATCTGTGTGAGACTGGTCTCAAGGTTCGGCTGCAGTTAAGGAGCAGAGACGCAGCCGTTCACAGACAGGCGGAGTGAAGTGTGAACTATTGTTGTTTAACTGTCTCAATGAGGACAAGGTGTGAACAGAGCAGACGGTTCAGGAGCAAAGGATCACGCCACCTTCACAACAACCTCAAACAGAGATCTTCAAATGTTTTCAAAGACTTATCTTGCATTGTCTGACAAAAGTAAGAACACCTCATTCTGAATGTAGGAGTAGTTTTGAATGGATGGAGCTTCACGCTCCTGTTTGCAGTGGACTCCTGTGCAGGTATATCTCAATAGAATAGAATATGTTAGAAAAGTTATTTCTTTCAGTGGCTCAATTCAGAAGGTGTCACTCCAGGTGCATTAAAGGGTCATCGTCAAGGTGAAACGTAGTCCGTGTATTGTGTCCATAGCACTTTTTTTTGAAGCAGAAGAAAGAGTCTGAAGCCTTGTTTACATGACAATATTTCACTCGGAAACGCAAAACACAGAGTAAAAAAATCTGTGTTCGAAAACTCTGAGGGACTGAAAACGCTGTAATATGCATGCCAGGGCTGTAGGTGGCGACTGTCAAGTCTTTTTGTAGCCCGCCGAAGTAGAGGCGGGCTGATCATCTGGCGTATTATTGAATGCATCTTATCTGAGTGCAGAAGTGGAACAACAGATGAACATTTCGTTGAAAGGCAGTCAGCAGATTCAGCAGCACAAGCACAACACAGTAGTCCACCATTGAGTCGTTGTTGTCCTGTTCACACATGGCAATTAAAAGTTCCCACGCAAAATGGAGCGTGACTTCAGCGTTTTAACTGAAAGCTCCTTAGAAAAAGTCCACTCTGGAGGGCGTTTTATAAAAGTTGCGTTTTAGGTCAGCTAATAACAGCGTTTCCATGTAAACAAGAGGCTGAAATGCAACTATGCTTTTGCATGTCATCCTAAAACCGTTTTCATGTTAACAGCCCAATAGTGTCCACAGAAAGAGATTTTTCTTGTACTTGACTTGGAGTAAGGCTCATTCTTCAATAACTCTACTTTTATCTGCGTGTAAGGACCTTTTCCTACTTAAGTACAGGGGTCAACAGTTACATTTGTCCAAGGGCCAACAGTTTTTTTCAGCAGACACTGTGGGGGCCGGATGCTCTCATGAAATAAATAAAACCAATATTGTATCCAATTATTTGATATATGAATTTGTATTCAAAATTCATTTGTATTCTTTCAGCCCAAAGAGAGTCCTTTGGTCCGACACCCTATAATACAGTAAAACAAATTCTTTACTAGACCAGTAACCTTGACGTGTTTGGACAACAAACTTCCAACAGACTTCCTGCAGTCTTCCTCAGAAGAGTCACGTGAGATTGTTTTGACTCTTCTCTCAGCTGATTTATTGATGTTTGGTTGTCCTATCTGATCATGCACACATCCACAACACACTCATTTGTTGTCAGTGTCCAAGATGAGCCATGAACAAAAAGGGAGAGACACACAGGGCAGAGTCAACAGAAAAGACAATAAAAAACTAACTCCCAAACCAGCATTGGTACATCAGGTACCAGCGTTGGATAAAGGAGGCTGTGGAGATCAAGAAGACCAGAGGACAGTAAACCATGTTGAGGGGGTCTACATGCTGTCACATATCTGGGATGCTGGTAATTATGTGTCGTTTCTATACTGAAGGTTAAATCTGGTAAAAGAAAAAGAAAACTTTTTAGTGACTGTGTTTCTTTCAGCTGAGCTGATTAAGCCCACCTGTATTGAGGAGGCACTAATTGCTGGGCTCTGATTGGGCCAGTAATCGGAGCCAAAGTAATTGTGGGGTTTTTTTTCCTCATGCAAGGCGAGGAGGAGAGCCTGTACTCCTGTTTTCATGCATTTTCTGCCCAGCTGTTCTTCACATAGAAGCAGACTGTTTATTCGTGTGTAACCTGTTTCTGTGACTGGCTGAATACAGAAAAAAGTAGTATTTAAAAAATTAAATCATGGTTGGGACATTTTTTTTTCCCCATCTTTACTGCCTGCATCCCACATTTCAACGGTCAAGGTGAAAAAAAACAACAACTTTATATCCCATTAGTCTAGTTACAAGAATTCATCTTACCATGAAAATGATGCTACTACCTGCTTAAAGATCATATTGTAATGAGGTATGTTGTTTTTCAAAGGGTTCATTTAAACTGTTGAATTCAGACAACTAGATTCACAGAAAAAGAAATTTAAAAAGCACGGTAGTGAAAATACCTCACAGACCTTGTGACAGTTGCTTCATAGAGCATCTAAGAGGACGTTATTACAATTTATCCCTGAACAAAGGTGTTTTAAAAAAACATGTCTGTTTTATCCACTGGAGGGCAGCTAAAAGATCATTTTTTGCTCATTTTTCCACTGACAGGGTGCCAGAGAGGGCATTTTACTGTGTTTCATTTATTACAGGAGCATCCAAAGTGGCAGTTCTGCAGTGCTTTTCAAACACCAGGGCACTGAGGGGCAGGAGGGGTTCCCTCTGTCATGTTTTTTTCAACTCCTGGCTACTCATTAATGCACCGCAGAAACGATTCCCCATAGAGTTATTATCGATATGTTCATAAAGTAGTTACAAACAGTGTCACATGGTTGACTTTAGAGTAGTTTGAATGACATAATAAATCCTTTTCTCTGAAAAGAAGTCATCAACATGTACGGAAATCCAAAAACAAACATTTCCAGCTTCAGTCTTTAATTTTCCCGTACTGTGTGTGTGTGTGTGTGTGTGTGTGTGTGTGTGTGTGTGTGTGTGTGTGTGTGTGTGTGTGTGTGTGTGTGTGTGTGTGTGTGTGTGTGTGTGTGTGTAATCTGCTGTGATTCCTGCTCCTCCATAATCTCCCCTGTGTCCCGCTCAAAGAATGTCCTCATTACAGCCATTTATACGGAGCGTGTGACGTCTTTTGATGTAATATTACCCTCCGATCCAATTAGCCCAGCACATGTCAGCCTCACTCAGCGGGCCGGACTCAAGTCTGAGAGGATGGAGCGCACGTTAACTGCTGCTCTTAACACACAGAAACATTACTCTGCTGGGACCAAACTACAGCCTGAAGTTTCATCTGATGAAGTCTGATAAATGTCTTCACTGTTAACATTAGAATAAATCTTTCTCTGTTCATCAGTTTTGGGGTCTGTATTTTTTAATTTATTATGTATTCATAGGGTGATCAGTCAGGACTGCAGGCATGGCCAGTTTAGCCCCTGGACTCTTCCACTACTGAGCCATGCTGTTGTAATCTGTGCAGAATGTTGTTTGGCATTGTAGCGCTGGAATATATAAGGCCTTCCCTGAAAAAATCCTTGTCTTGATGGCAGAATATGTTACTAAAACCTGTCTGTTGTTCAGCACAAGTGCTGTCCTATTATCAGATCTGAAAGTGGCCCATGTCAGCGATTTATGTATCCCCCATACCCGGAGAAGCCTCTGCTGTTTCAGGATTATGTTTGTCTTTTCCTTGGTATCATTCCATTTAACCCACATTAGTGGACACAGCCTAAAACTGTTGATACTCAGTGGGTTTTGAAGTGTTTTTCAGTCCAGGTAGTGACTTCCACTAGAGTCATGTCTGTTTTTAATGCAGTTCTGCCTGAGGCCCTGAAGAACACATCCATCCAGTACTGGTTTTGGTCCTTTTGTCTTTGAAACAGAGGTTTCTCCAGAGTTTCTGAATCTGCTGATGAAATGTTCAAATCCCTAAATTCTTTGCAATTTCATGAAGAGAAACATTCTTCTGAAACTGATTGAGCTCTTTCTGTTTTGTTTTGTTTTGTTTTGTTTTGTTTTGTTTTGTTTTGTTTTGTTTTGTTTTGTTGTCCTTGTCCCCATTTTTTTCAAAGATGTCGCTTACACTATTTCATCTGATATCTGATTCTGTTGATGTCATTGTGGGCGGTACTATTGTGCAGTTTGTTGTCTCTGTCTCCTGCACAGGGACTACAGATTAGGGCTGGATGATTAATTGAATTTAGATTCATTTATTCAAACATTCATCTTCTATTCCTCTAATCCTGTCCAGGGTCGTGGGTGCCTGGAGTATCCCAGCTGTCTTAAGGCGAGAGGCAGGGTACACCCTGAAGTGGTCACCAGTCAATCACAGGGCTGACACAGAGACAAAAAACCTTTCATGTTTGAATTTAGATTGTAATTTTAATTTTGGCGTCTCATGATCATTAAAACATTACACTTGAAGAAAAACGATTAATGTGCCACACATCACTTTGTATGCAAGTTCCTGCGCTGCAGCTGTACCTGTGTTTTGTGCAGCTGAAGCAAGCGTGGATCAACAATACATGGAGCGAGTGATTTAAAATCATGACAGAGAGGCAGCCTTCGGTTGAAAAGAAAGGTAGGACAACTTCCGTCATCTGGAAGAATTCTGGCTTCACATCATCGGATGTCGAGCCATCATATCTGTACCCCAAGGTAACATGACCAATTTATTTAACCATTTAAAGTTCAGTCATTAAGAGATCTATGAACAAGTGTTAAAGGAGCAAAAGACAAAAAAGAGATGAAGAAAAAGTGCAAGCTAATCAACCTGAGCCAGCTCCACGACAACACAGTTCTCTTTTGAGGATACTTTTTGCAACCCCCTTCCATATGCCACCAGCTCCAAAAGACGTCAAGAGGTAACGGAGGCTGTGACATTTATGCTAATGAAGGACATGTGCCTTTACTAATTTATTCTTCTTCTTTGTTATTTTAAGCTGTGATTTAATAAATATTCAAGTTTTGAAATCAGTAAATAATTGTTTTTATTAATCATGTTTTCAATTTCAATTATCTAGCCCTGCTAAATGGCTGTGCACTGTTCCAGTCAAAATAAACTATTAAATAAATAAATATGTTGTCTTTACATTATTTTCAATTAAATGTAGATTTGTAAACAATCAGCCTCTGTTTACTTTTATAGCAGTATTTATCACCCCTCATGACCTTGAACAGACAGTTTAAACATTGTTTCCAGAGATGGATGGGTCAAACAAACACAAGCCTTTAACTCACAAGACCTAAACTTGACTTCCATGTAAAATGTTTTGATACAGCAGTCTAGTTATAATATTTATTTCTACCGGGAGCCATGTAAAAGACATAAAAACTAAAACTTTAAAAAGAAGATTAAATGTGTCCTGTTCCACAAATATTGTACAAGCTTGTTTTTCATTGTGGATCCTTTAGAGATCAGTGCTAAAGACATGTCGACACATAGCCTGTGTCATACCCAGCAGCTGATTAATAGTACAAAAACTTGTGGTCTTACAGTAAAGCATACTGGCAGTAGTATTGAGTCAGAGACCTCTAAAATTAGCTAAATCATGTGGAAGAGCTGATCTATCTGCAGCACTTGATAGCAGGTAATGGAGACAAAAAGGGGCTGTTCCTGTAAGGCTTAACAGTCAGTAATTAAGACAGGGTTGCAAAAGAGCAACTTTCCAACAAGACCAAAGAACACCTGCTGGGAAAGGGGAATTCTGGGTAATTATGACCTTTGAGAATTCTGTTGTGAAACAGACGAAGTGCTGGCTTAAGGACACTTTAAATGGATTACTGACAATGTATCTTAATAAACACAGGATCCATCATTACCTGAAGAATATCTAGGTTACCATATTTAAAAGGGGTATAGTTAACTTGACCTCAGTTATATGTTAATAGTAATGGCTGATATACAAGACAAGATGAGTCAATCTCAGGATGTGATGGCTGGTTCATTATTGAATCAATGAGTCCACCTGCTGGTCAAGAGATGAACTACACTACATTTACAATATGAGTGTTCTTGAAGCTTGAGGCACTGACCTATCATTCATTCATTCATTTTCTATACCGCTTCTCCTGTGCAGGGTCGCGGGTGGCTGGAGCCTATGGCGTATCATTTGTTTGTTTAAATGTTTTATACTTTTCAGTCATTTTATTGAAACAGGTTAACACACAACACTATGACATTCAGCTCTTCGCTCTATTTTTGTTCTTTTCTCTAAAAGTTCTCTCAAAGATCCCATCAATCAAATTTTGACAGGAGGTGGGTATCTTTACTCTCTGGCATTGCTGCTTGGTGTACACTCAAAGCCTAAAGACAAGACATATCTTCAATATGACCACGCCAATCATTTTGCTTCAAAACTCTGCTTCAGAAACAGACGTGACGTCACAGGGACTACGGCCATTAATTATACTGTCTCTTGTTGACACTGAGGTATATGACGATATGGTCCTGTAGAAACAGCTCTCATGCATCCTGCTAAATAGATGATAATCCACTAATTTTCCACTGGCCAAGCTGGCTAGTTAGACTGTTTTAATACCCACCAACATGAATTTTCACCTGCATTTGGTGGTTTGGTGGGTGTTAATTTAGGGCCCTAGTCAGCACGTAGTTTTGGGAAACGGAACCCCTTCAGGGTGTGACACACTGAACACAAGTCCCTCCAACAACAACTAGAGGAGGAGAACAAGAAACACCAGGAGGACATGCAAAAAGCCGGACAGATGATCCAGAGCCTTCAGCATGAGCTGAAAAAACAACAGCAGCTCATCACTGTCCAGGCGTCCAAAGAAAGATCAAATCATCTTAAAGTCAGAACAACAACTCCGCCTGAAGATCGCACAGGACAACACCAAGTACCAGGCAGACATTAAGAGAGCCGGACAGATGGTGGAGACTCTACAGAGTGAGCTGCAGAAACAGCAGCAGCTCATTTCTGATCAAGGCTCTGTCATCAAGTCTTTAAACGTGGAACATGAAGCCCAACGCCAAAAGATGGCTGAGCAGATGGCTGACAGTCAGCAGAGGGCGGTGGAGAGAGAGCAGGAGTTACTGAAGGTATGTTTCAGGATTGATTTCAAGCTTCTTTTATTGGCTTTTAAATGTCTTCATGCTCTGGCACCCTCTGATTTATCTGATTTGATTTCATCATATGAGCCTGTGAGAGCCCTCAGGTCTTCAGGTCTTTTACCAAAAGCTGAAACAAAGACCCACAAACACGACAGCCCACGTCTGTGGAGCAGCCTGAAGACCTGAGGGCTGCACAGAGCTTCAACACTTTTAAAAGCAAACTCAAATCCTACCTTTTCTAGTCTGGCTTTTAACTGAGTTTTAATTGGATCATTTATTGAACAAGTTCTGATCTTAACTGTCTTAATAATTTCTTTTAACTCAGTTGTTTTATTTTTTTATCTTGAGTTTTTAAATCTCATTCTACCATCAGTGTTTCTTCATTATGATCTCCTGATAGTGTTCCCTCAGTTCATCAGCACACGTTTTAATTATGTTGTGTATTTCTAATGCACTGTGGGGTTTGGGTTGGTGTGTTTGGTCACATTATTTGATTTCATTGTTATTACTGATTTTCTGTTTGTGAAGCACTCTGTCTTACTCTATTGTGTATGAAAAGATCTCTAAATAAAATCTGTTTGATTTATTGCAGGAGCTGAATAAGATCAGTGCTCAACTTGACTCACTTAAAGTCGAAGTGGAGCGATTTAAATCAGCACACCAGAGGCTCCTGAAAAAGCACCTGACAGGAAGTATCTGCTGATTGGATGGTGCCAGTTTGACCCCCCGGAAAACCCTAAAACATGCAGATTGGATCAATTGACTCTCCTGAATATTCTGATTGACCAACAGTTCATTGTAAATAAAGAAAAAGAAATAAAACATGACATGTTTGCATATGAAGTTGCTCTGTGTGGTCAGAAGTAGTGATTGAGACAGACCACGGCTCCATGAGGTGAAGGAAAAACACATTTTTCATTATTTTATGAAACATCTTGATGAATATGTGAGGAGAGTCTGCAGGTTAAACAGGTTTTTCTTCCTAATAACATGATGAGGATGAACAATAAGACTCAGTGACTGTTTTCAGTTCAGTGTGCTGTAATGTTGTAGAACTACATATGAAGTCTGACTGCATGAATGACAGTGTTTCCCACAGAAGAATTTAACATGGATTCAGTGAAGGTTGATCAGTTTATAAGAGAAACACGAAATAGTGCTTCACTTCAACAGAACACTCAATGCTTTTGAGGAGTTAAGCAAATAAAGAAATCACACACAGCAATAATATATAACACAAACTATTCACCAGAGGTCGATTCACCAAAACAAACTCATTTCAGAAGTGTTGTTTAGCCCACATTAGAACTGTAAATTGTGTCTTACTTGACTTCTGGTGGGTCTGTTTAATGGTTTGGAGAAGAAACTCAAAGGTAAGTTGGTCTCCTGATCCCTGTTTGATTCCCTCTATTTTTGACGACTGACAAATTAAATCTGATTTTACATGAAGGAACATCCTCTGAAAACGTCAAACTGTTTGTTTACAGTCTCTCACAGAGGAGTGATATATATACGTACCTCTTCCCATCCTCACTGCTGAGGGACTCAGCCTCTCTAGATCCCTCCTCTGACACCCTGTCAAGAAACCAACCTGTTGCAAAATGACCTGATTCATTAAGAAATGTTCCTCTGGGGTCAGATTATTCATTTATATATTTTTAGCATTATTTTCTTTTTTTTGGTGTTTCATTGTCCCTCTTCCAATTTTTTAAAGGTGCTACTGGCCTCAAGTTCAAAATGAGGAGATATTTTTAATGATACTTAAACATTTTATATCTTTTTTTTTTCACTTTTTTTCCATTTAATCACAGGGTTTAAGTAGTTCTGAAATAACAAAATGTTACTGTTTGGACTAAGACTCATTCAGAATGCAACAGAGCAGAGCTGGTGTGAATTCACAGACACTATTTGAAACCATTTGGACCGGAGATGCATCTGGTGTATTTTGGCCATCAGAGGAGTCACATGATGTTGTTGGCAGGGGTGTTTCTAGGATTTGGGGAGATCAGGGGCCAAGGCCAGAACATTAGTGGCTGGGCAGAGTTTCTGAAAAAAACAATCAGCTGTCAGCTTCTCTTGTCTTCTTCTCTTGCCTCATCTTCTCTCACTTCTCCTTCCCTCCTCTTGTCTGGCCTCCTCTCTTCACCTCCAAAGAGGGTGATGTCACCCGTCTGTTTCTGAAATGGATGTTTGAAGCAAAACGGCCTGTGTGGCCATACTGGAAATGAGGCGGACTTTGAGTCTCCACAGTAACAGCCATAGGGCACCCGGCAGTCACGTGAGCTGAGCTGTGCCTCTGATTGGACAAACTGACGATCTTATTATTGTCTAAATTGCTGAGCTAGAAATTTTTTTTTACCTCTGTACAGTGCGTGCCGTTAGTGAAATTAGCAATTCAGACGGGAGACTGATCTGATAATCTTCAACTTCCTTAATGTGGTAAAAAGGAGAAGCACTTCAATAAAACAACAAACAGATTCATTTCATGTGTTATGTCCCCCAGTGATGACTGAAACCTTCCCGGTGCCTGCGACTGAGGGGGAGTGAAAGGTGGAAGACGTGAGCAAGAGCCTGGAGCCTGATATGAACAAGACATACCTCTCATTCACCTGACAAATACTCATCTTATTATGAGATGTTTAAAGTAACTCTGGACTTACCAGTGCAGGTCCAACATTTACGAATGCCCGGAGCAACCTCAAAAAGCCGACAGGCAAGCAAAACTCGTGAGGACATGCCTGATTGGGCAAGCAGGACTCTGAGCTCTCTATTTATTTATTGTATTTTTTTTCCTCTCTCCTTTCTCATACGGCTCTTTACATCTTATCTTGCACTTTGAAGGAGTTTTTTTGGATCCTTTTTGGCTCACCTGCATATTAATGATAGTGTGATTTACACACGCGCTTAAATCCTGCTGCTCTTCAAATTTATTTTTTTTTTTGCTTTAGATATTGAAGAAATATAGATCAGTATAGATCAAAAGGGTACTGGCTGACAAGCAGGGGCGTGTCTAGACTTTTTAAACTAGGGTGCCCTAACCAGGGCACTGACTTGTGCAGCAGGGGGATGAATATGTGAGCCCACACTCCAAGAAACAGCATTTATTTTTGCTTATTGGTATGTATTAAAATTACAGGATTAAGCTTTGACAAATGTGAGATAAAAATCAAGGTAGATTAAAACAAAGCATTGAAAAAAATAACATTTAAAACTAAAATTTAACTAAACTGTGCACTGAAAATTTATTTAGTTCTACTTTAAAATTCAAAACCTAGAAAATCAATACTTTTTTTTTTAAGAAGTACTGTACATTTTTCACAACTACCAATAATCAAATATATTCCTTTATAACAAATCATGTAGACTAACTTTATTTTACTCACATCGCAAAATTGTCCAAATTTTCAGTTTGTATTCTTACCTTATTAGTATTGTAAATGGGGAATTCCTGAGTTTGAATAAAAAAGTTGCTCATTCCAAGCATTAACTTATTTCAATGATGTGGAGAAGGTTTGACTGTTTGACGTTTAAACATTTGCCCGTTTTTTGGCGTTTAATTCTTTTGGTATTTGCCTGATAAATAAAACTGTGTCTGAATTTTTCCTTTTATATCCTTCAAACATCACATTTTATGAATAGGCTTAAGCCAAATGTTCAAAATATGGAGGTTGTTGACTCCTTATAATCCAGGATGAGCTGGGGCTTTTTGTCCTCCATGGCGCTAACAGCAGAGTCCTGCATACCTTGTTGGCCCTTGACGGCTCCTCGAGGGCATGTTGACAGGCTCCTGAATCCTTCTGTGTGCATTGTTAAATTTTGAGACTGATCTGACTCCATATATGAGGTACCACAAGATATTACAACAGTAAACAGTGCATACATCAAACAAAAATGGGAGAGGGATACAAAAAAAAGCATCCCAGAGGAAGCTTGGACTGAATATTTTGAGCTGCTGGAGGACATGTGTCTCTCTGGATGCCTAACTATACCTAACTATAATAAGGTGTGTTGGGACTGTCTAAAGGTCCTCTCTTTCTGCTGCAAGATACATTCTGGGTTAGAAACTACACACGTGGACAAAATTGTGGACTAAAGTGATAATAAATAAAAATTCAATGAAAATTAACCAATGAAAATCAGACATTGCTTTAGAACTGTGGTTCAACATAATTACTTTAAAATGAAACTCATGACACAGGCCTGGACAACAATGATGGTGCCCCTAGAAAAGATGAAAATAATGTGACCATAGGGACATATTCAACCAAGGTGTGTCCTCTAACTAGCATCACAGGTGTCTACAAACTAGTAATCAGTCAGACTATTTAAAGGGTGACAAGTAGTCACTGTGCTGTTTGGTGCCGTGGTGTGTACCACACTAAACATTGAACAAGAGGAAGTGAAGGAGAGAGTTGTCTCAGGTGATTAGAAAGTAAATTATAGACAAGCATGTTAAAAGTAAAGCCTCTAAGACCATCTCCAGCAGCTTGATGTTCCTGTGACAACAGTTGTACATATTATTCAGAAGTGTAAGATCCACAGGACTGTAGCCAACCTCCCTGGACGTGGTCTCAGGAGGAAAATTGATGACAAATTAAAGAGACAGCTAATATGAATGGTAACAAAAGAGCCCAGAACAACCTCCAGAGACATCAAAGATGAGCTCCAAGGTCAAGGAACATCAGTGTCAATTTGCACCATCTGCCGTCGTTTGAGTCAAAGTGGACTTCATGGGAGATGACCAAGGAGGACACCAGTGTTGAAAACAAATCATAAAAAAGTGATACTGGCACTTGCCAAAGTGCATGTTGACACGCCACAAAGCTTCTGGGAGAGTGTCCTATGGACAGACGAGACAAAACTGGAACCTTTTGGCAAGGCACATCAGCTTTATGTTCACAGTCAAAAGTTTGTGAAACAAAATATTAAGTTAAGGGTTCCATCATTTTTGTCCAGGCCTGTTTCATGAGTTTGTTTTTTAAAATAATTCTGTCGAACCACAGTTCAAAAGCAATGTCTGATTTTCATTGGTTAATTTTCACTGAATTTTTATTTATTATCACTTTTTTTCAGATTCAAGTTATTTCTGTGACCATTGTGGGTTTTCCTTTGGAGTTTGGAAACAAAAAGTGAGTAAAAGAAACAGTAAATATGTTTAGAACTACAAATGAACTGCAATTCTGTTTTGTTATATATCAAAATAACAACCCTCCTCCTTTACCCGGGCTTGGGACCGGCAAAAGTGACCAAAAGGCCCTTTGGCGGAGTTATTGTTTTTTTTTTTTTTTTTTTTTTTTTTTTTTTTTATTTAATTGTATTATTTTTATTGGTAGAAATATATTTTTTGCATGTTTGCTTTTGTTCTTAACATAAGTTATAGTAGAACATGAACATTTTTAACATTCAAAACATTTTTGTACAGAATCTACATCAACAATGACATCTTCTCCTCCTCCTTCTCCTCCTCCTTCTCCTCCTCCTTCTCCGCCTCCTTCTCCGCCTCCTCCTCCACTCTCCTCTCTCTGTGTCTCCCTCCCCATTATCTCTCCAACATTTTCTCTAAAAAAATAAAAAGACTGTGGTCAGAAAAACATTGAACTGAAAATGAAATCCAGACAAATATTTACCATTTGATGTGAGTTCAGGCGTTGACATCCATCTTTCTCCTCCTCCTCCTCCTTCTCCATCTCTCTCCTTTTCCTAGTCTTCCTCTTTCTCCTCTGCCTGTTCTCTCTTCACTCAAACTTTACTCTAAAACAGAAACTATGTCAATAAATTAGTAAAATAATTTATACCTACCTGCTTGTCCCCTCCACCTCCACCTCCACCACCTCCTCCACCTCCTCCCTCTATATCGGTCTCCATCTCTCTCCTATTTTTCATCTCCTCTTCCTCTTCTCTCTTCATTTTCTCTAAAAAAATAACTATGGAAATAATTAAGTAAAATAATTCATACCTACCTGCTTGTCCCCTCAACCTCCTCCACCTCCTCCACCTCCTCCCTCTATATCGGTTTCCATCTCTCTCCTATTTTTCATCTCCTCTTCCTCTTCTCTCTTCATTTTCTCTAAAAAAGAAACTATGGAAATAATTAAGTTAAATAATTCATACCTACCTGTTTGTCCCCTCCACCTCCACCTCCACCTCCTCCACCTCCTCCACCTCCTCCCTCTTTATCGGTCTCCATCTCTCTCCTATTTTTCATCTCCTCTTCCTCTTCTCTCTTCATTTTCTCTAAAAAAGAAACAATGGAAATAAATAAGTAAAATAATTCATACCTACCTGCTTGTCCCTTCCACCTCCTCCACCTCCTCCACCTCCTCCACCTCCTCCACCTCCTCACTCTATATCGGTCTCCATCTCTCTCCTATTTTTCATCTCCTCTTCCTCTTCTCTCTTCATTTTCTCTAAAAAAGAAACTATGGAAATAATTAAGTAAAATAATTCATACCTACCTGCTTGTCCCCTCCGCCTCCTCCACCTCCTCCACCTCCTCTACCTCCTCCACCTCCTCCCTCTATATCGGTCTCCATCTCTCTCCTATTTTTCATCTCCTCTTCCTCTTCCTCTTCACTCTTCATTTTCTCTAAAAAAGAAACTATGTCAATAAATTAGTAAAATAATTTATACCTACCTGCATGTCCCCTCCACCTCCACCTCCACCACCTCCTCCACCTCCTCCCTCTATATCGGTCTCCATCTCTCTCCTATTTTTCATCTCCTCTTCCTCTTCTCTCTTCATTTTCTCTAAAAAAGAAACTATGGAAATAATTAAGTTAAATGATTCATACCTACCTGTTTGTCCCCTCCACCTCCACCTCCTCCACCTCCTCCCTCTTTATCGGTCTCCATCTCTCTCCTATTTTTCATCTCCTCTTCCTCTTCTCTCTTCATTTTCTCTAAAAAAGAAACTATGGAAATAAATAAGTAAAATAATTCATACCTACCTGCTTGTCCCTTCCACCTCCTCCACCTCCTCCACCTCCTCCACCTCCTCACTCTATATCGGTCTCCATCTCTCTCCTATTTTTCATCTCCTCTTCCTCTTCTCTCTTCATTTTCTCTAAAAAAGAAACTATGGAAATAATTAAGTAAAATAATTCATACCTACCTGCTTGTCCCCTCCACCTCCTCCACCTCCTCCACCTCCTCTACCTCCTCCACCTCCTCCACCTCCTCCACCTCCTCCCTCTATATCGGTCTCCATCTCTCTCCTATTTTTCATCTCCTCTTCCTCTTCTCACTTCATTTTCTCTAAAAAAGAAAGTATGTCAATAAATTAGTAAAATAATTTATACCTACCTGCTTGTCCCCTCCACCTCCACCTCCACCACCTCCTCCACCTCCTCCCTCTATATCGGTCTCCATCTCTCTCCTATTTTTCATCTCCTCTTCCTCTTCTCTCTTCATTTTCTCTAAAAAAGAAACTATGGAAATAATTAAGTTAAATAATTCATACCTACCTGTTTGTCCCCTCCACCTCCACCTCCACCTCCTCCCTCTTTATCGGTCTCCATCTCTCTCCTATTTTTCATCTCCTCTTCCTCTTCTCTCTTCATTTTCTCTAAAAAAGAAACTATGGAAATAAATAAGTAAAATAATTCATACCTACCTGCTTGTCCCTTCCACCTCCTCCACCTCCTCCACCTCCTCCACCTCCTCCACCTCCTCACTCTATATCGGTCTCCATCTCTCTCCTATTTTTCATCTCCTCTTCCTCTTCTCTCTTCATTTTCTCTAAAAAAGAAACTATGGAAATAATTAAGTAAAATAATTTATACCTACCTGCTTGTCCCCTCCACCTCCTCCACCTCCTCCACCTCCTCTACCTCCTCCACCTCCTCCACCTCCTCCCTCTATATCGGTCTCCATCTCTCTCCTATTTTTCATCTCCTCTTCCTCTTCTCTCTTCATTTTCTCTAAAAAAGAAACTATGTCAATAAATTAGTAAAATAATTTATACCTACCTGCTTGTCCCCTCCACCTCCACCTCCACCACCTCCTCCACCTCCTCCCTCTATATCGGTCTCCATCTCTCTCCTATTTTTCATCTCCTCTTCCTCTTCTCTCTTTATTTTCTCTAAAAAAGAAACTATGGAAATAATTAAGTAAAATAATTCATACCTACCTGCTTGTCCCCTCCACCTCCTCCACCTCCTCCACCTCCTCCCTCTATATTGGTCTCCATCTCTCTCCTATTTTTCATCTCCTCTTCCTCTTCTCTCTTCATTTTCTCTAAAAAAGAAACTATGGAAATGAATAAGTAAAATAATTCATACCTACCTGCTTGTCCCCTCCACCACCTCCTCCACCTCCTCCACCTATATCGGTCTCCATCTCTCTCCTATTTTTCATCTCCTCTTCCTCTTCCTCTTCTCTCTTCATTTTCTCAAAAAAAGAAACTATGGAAATAATTAAGTAAAATAATTCATACCTACCTGCTTGTCCCCTCCACCTCCTCCACCTCCTCCACCTCCTCCTCCACCTCCTCCTCCTTCTCTCTCCTTTTCCTAGTCTTCCTCTTTCTCCTCTGCCTTATTCTCTCTTCACTCAAACTTTACTCTAAAACAGAAACTATGTCAATAAATTAGTAAAATAATTTATACCTACCTGCTTGTCCCCTCCACCTCCTCCACCACCTCCATCTCCTCCTCTTCCTCCTCCACTTCTGTCTTCATTTCCTCTAAAACAGAAACTATGGAAATAAATAAGTAAAATGATTCATACCTACCTGCTTGTCCCCTCCACCTCCACCTCCACCTCCTCCATCTTTCTCCTTTTCTTTGTCTTCCTCCTTCTCCTCTGCCTGTTTTCTCTTCACTTAAACTTTACTTTAAAACAAAGCTATGGAAATAAATTAGTAAAATAATTCATACCTACCTGCTTGTCCCCTCCACCTTCTCCTCTTCCTCCTCCTCCCCTCCTATCTTCACTTAAACATACCTGAGGCGTTGCCAGTACGGCCAGACGCAAAGCCCGGCTCTCAGGTTCTAAGATCATCCATCATTATCTATCATTTTAAAGAAAGAAAAAATTATCCATAAAAGTCCCGATGCCAGACGCTACCAGGAACTAAAACAGTCCCGCAAGACGCAAAGACTTTTTATAAGTCAGCTTGCCCCGCCAGACGCAAAGACAAGCCTTTAAAAAGGGTCCATCTCCCATTAGATAAAGAAAGAAATAAAGAGTCCTGGTGCCAGACGCTACTCAGGATGCCCCAAGCCCCGCCAGACGCAAAGACTTGAGGGTTAAAAAGGGTCCATTATCCCTGGAAACTGGAGGTCCTGGTGCCAGACGCTACTCAGGATGCCCCAAGCCCCGCCAGACGCAAAGGCTTGAGGGTTAAAAAGGGTCCATTATCCCTGGAAACTGGAGGTCCTGGTGCCAGACGCTACTCAGGATGCCCCAAGCCCCGCCAGACGCAAAGGCTTGAGGGTTAAAAAGGGTCCATTATCCCTGGAAACTGGAGGTCCTGGTGCCAGACGCTACTCAGGATGCCCCAAGCCCCGCCAGACGCAAAGACTTGAGGGTTAAAAAGGGTCCATTATCCCTGTAAACTGGAGGTCCTGGTGCCAGACGCTGTTCAGACGGTGCTGTCAGATGTAATGACTTCAGCATCAATCCGAGTCGCTCTCCTCATCATCCCACCTCGGCTTCTTCGCAGGAGGCTCCTCCCCCTCCTCCTCAGAGCTCTCCTCCCTGGCTCTACGCCTCCTCGAAGAAAAGCTGCATCCAGGAGTTGATGGAGCTTCTTGGTTCTCTTGAACAGAGCCATCAGAAGGAGAAGAGCTGGAATCATCCGTTCCAACATCCTCAGCATCCAAGTCCTCCTCGTCCAACTCAGAATCGGAACTCTCGTCCACAGACTGAGAGTCCTCATCTTCTTCTGATCCCTCCAGAAGCTCAGCAACAGAAGGATCATCAGGTGGAAGAGGTGCATCCTCAGCAAGAACAAGAGGGACAGGGTTTTCAAAAGGAGGAAAAGCAAGAGGGAAATCAGGAAGAGGGAAATGCTCTCTAAAAGAAGCCATAAAAGCTTCATTTAGAGAAAAAGGTTGAAAATGAACAACATAAGGTTCATCATGAACAAAATGAGGTTCATCATGAACAACATGAGGTGCAGCATGAGGAAAAGCAGGGTCAGCAAGAAGAAAAACAGGGTTAGCAAGAAGGAAAGCAGGGTTAGCAAAAAGAAAAGCAGGGTCAGCAAGAAGAAAAACAGGGTTAGCAAGAAGAACTCTAGGGTTAGCACGAATAAGATCAGGGTTAGCACGAAGAAAATCAAGGTTAGCATGAAGAAAAGCAGGGCTAGCAAGAAGATAAACAGGGTTAGCAAGAAGAAAAGCAGGGTTATCAAGGAGAAAAACAGGGTCAGCAAGACGATAAGCAGGGTTATCAAGAGGAACAGCAGGGTTAGCAAGAGGAAAAGGATGTTCAGCAAGAGGGTAAGCATGTTGGAAATGACGAGGAGCATGTTGAGCACGAGGAAAAGGATGCTCAGCACGACGGATAGCATGAGGGATAACATGAGGGATAACATGAGGGACAGCAGGGTTAGCAAGAGGGAAAGCAGGAGCAACAGGAGGAGAAGCAGGGGCATCAAGAGCAAGCAAAGCCAAGGGGAAAGCAGGCGGATTAGGAAGAGCAAGAGGAGCAGGAGGCAGAGCATAAGAATGATCTGCCACATGGGATGCAGGAGCAGCAGGAGCAGCAGGAGCAACAGGAGGTGAAGCCATGACAGGATGATAAGCAAGTGCCAATGCAAGCAGATCAGCACCCGAAATGATTCGTCCTGATGAAGAGAAAAAAACAAAAACATGAGGTTAAATCTTTGCGTCCATAAAACAGACTGAGACACAAAGCTTGCAGACAGTTGATTTTTGTTTGCTGTTTGACTTTCAATAATATTTACAGTCATTACTGCAGATCTTTGTGTTGACAAATGTAAATAACAGCAAACAGCAGCTCTGCTGTAGATTACAGAAACTAAAACAGCTTCAGTGATTTTAAAGTACAAGTCTACTCAGACTGGAAACCAGCAGCTCTGACTGTGAGCCATGAAGACCACAAAGTACTAACTGTAGGTCAGAGACTCAGAGATGAGGTTCAATAATAAATTAATGAATGAGCATCCTGTGACACTGACTGAAAAGCAAACATAAGAAATACAGCAGAGGAAGAGAAACAAGACACAAAACATCTATTACATCAATAATCAAGAAAAACACAACAAGAGGAATAACCATCTTCAACCAGGAAAGATCTTCTGATCCATGAATGAAGATAATAACATAAACACAGGGTGTGTTTTTAGCTGCTCTATGAGGCACAGATGAAAGTCAATCATTTGATACATTTACATAAAGCATTTAAAATTTAATCAGTCATCTAAAAAGTTCATTACAAGTACAGTTCTGCTTCAGTTTCATTTTTTAAGAGGTTTCTGTCTTTTTGTTGTTGATGTTGCATCAAAACTCATAAAACATCAGTCTGTCAGAAAGGAGGCCTGCACAAACACCCCCCATCATAACCCTGTTCCTGATCTGTGTCTTTACTTTAAAAGCATCTTTATACTTCATTATAATAACTGAATATAAAGTTAACCACAGACAAAACTTCAGTCCAACTGCATCAGGTCTGGATTAAATTCTAACACATCAAAAACACGAAAAAGAAATGATCATGTTTGATAAAACCTAAAGAGGGGATTTTCTTATGATGAGGTGCAAACTGTCTTTGAGAAGCAGATATCAGTTACTGTAGTGTGTAATAATCAGTATGAAACATCGTGGTGTTGTCATGTGGTTCACAGGCGTGGTACAGAGCTCCGTGCGTCTGTACGCACGTCTACAATGAGTGTTTGTATTATCTAGTGTGTAAATTATAGAAATAATATAGCAGCGGAATAAAGCTGTGTTCCTCTTGGCACCGAGTCTGTTTCGTATCTTGCTTTATAACGTAAATATTAGCTGTAAATCATGCGCGTGGAGCAGTAGGTGGTCTTTAAGACGCAGCACGCGCACAGCGACTTTTTTTCACACACTGTTCTTCTCGTTAAAGATCAAAATACAAAATAAACGAGCTAAAAACATAAAACTAAATTATTTTAAAAGACTAATCTTTATATCTATGAATACACGTCAGCCCAGCAGGTCAAATAAACTCTCCTAACAGAGGAACTCTAGAACATTCTCTGACCTCCATCGTCTCCAAGGTGCTTATAAAAAAAAAAAAAAACATTTCTAGCATTATTGCTAAAGTGGTAGATTCGCCATCTTTGATTACGAAATTTCAACGGCTAATTGAAAAATTTGATATTTTCGGACTGAAATACACTTGTTTCCCAACAGTACAACAACAGATCTAAGTATATCAACCATTCAATCAATCAATTATACAGCGCCAATTCATAACAAACGTTATCTCAAGACGCTTTCCAAAAGCGTTAACAGGTCTAGACCTGTAAATGATAATATATTTTATTAACAGAGACCCCACATCAAGGCAAGATAAGAAGTCTGATCTCATCTTAACCCACCATGAGTTCAGACCTTTGCAGCATTTAGCAAGTTACAATAGAGAGGAAAAGCTTCCCTTTGACGGACAGAAACCTCATAACAGAACCAGACTCATGTTAGACAGACATCTGGGGAGACTGTGTGTGTTGTTCAAGTTAAATCAGAAAGTTTCTTGCGTGAAAAATTATTTAATATTAAGAAAACGTCGAGTGAAACCAAAACTTTTAAATCCCTTAGCATTTCAATCACATTTTGACTTACTCTTTACACTCAATTCAAAATAAAGGAGCTAAATGCTCATAAAAAAGGCTTTCAGTGAGTGAAGTTCAGATAAATAAGTCACTTTATTGTGTAAATTTTAGGATGTCTTACCTGACGAGTTGGTCCTCCTTCGTATGGGGTCAAAAGGTGGTCGATTGAAAGCAATTCTTCCGGTCGAAATCCTTTAATAAAAAATCCTTCGCAGATTTCCTCTTCCCAGGTGTCCGGGTGTCCGTTTTCAGGCGAAGATTCAGGTATTTCCAAAATGTCTACTTTTCAGCAGAGAGATTTGCAGCAGGTCCGACAGCAGTCAAGTTTGTTTGCAAATGAACGTTGGAACGTGAACGTTCGGAGCTCTACGGTAACGCGGGTCAAAGGTCACGTATCTGTTGCCATGGTTACAGTGCGTGACTTCGAAAGTTAATATAAAATTAACACGTGAACTCATGAACAAGGTCTTTGAAGTTTTATTTTAATAAAACAAAACGTAATAAAATAAAATAAAATAAAATAAAATAAAATAAAAATAATAATTATATGAAATGATTTGGTTTCCAAACCGTTCAAGCCTCTGGGCTATTTATTATAATTCTTACTCTTAATCTTAATCTTCTTCTTCTTCTTCTTCTTCTTATTATTATTATTATTATTATTATTATTATTATTATTATTATTATTATTATTATTATTATTATTATTATTATTATTATTATATTTAATTTTTGTAATTTTAACATCTCCTGAGGACTGAGGATGCATCTGACATTTGAAACTTTCTGAAGTAAACGCTACTCCTTTGTGTTGTTCATGTAATCTAGCATCTCCATGATCCGTGATGACAGATTTAAGCTTAGAGGCTCTGAATTTAAAATGGAACTGAAATAATGTACTCTGTTTTGCTTGTTACTCTTTGTATTGTGCTATTATCAGCTAATCTTTAGCATGTCATACATTTCTTTAATTAATTAAAGATACCAGAAGATAATGATTTCACAACACATGTTTATTGGAAATTTATTAGTGTGTCACACAAACAAAAAGGATTACTAGCGGACACATCTCTTAAAGCTACAGTTAGGAAGTTTTCACAGGTTACAAAACAAACTGAGAATGATATCAAAAGTAACTTTAACAATCAAACTTTTTGACGTTTTCCTCAGCTAATATTTCAGATAAGTCACACAGTGACTTGAAAAAAAGGAGACTTCAAAAAGACAATGAAACGAAATGATTTACACACCTGCAGGTCAAAAATAATCAGGGAGATGTGCTTTGTCAGCAAGGGGTGCCATACTGAGGTGGAGCCAAACCTTTTTGACAAGATCTCAAGGGAACAAGTTACTATTTTATGCACACAGATTATTATTTTATTTGTACAACTTTGAAACAATTGATTTTTTTCCCCTCCTCCACCAAAGGACAGAGCCACAAAACACTACTGGGCTTGTAATTTTTTTTAGTTTTATCCCTTTTCTATTTTTACCTGTTGTAACAAAGGAAATCCATTCCCTCTTGTTTTAGCTCAGAAAGCCCCTGAACAACATTAAATATATATTTCAACACATTATTTTTACTTGTAAAGGGGAGAAACAGGAATGAGAAAAGAGATGTTGTTGCCTGCTTTCATTTTAAAATGTAATGGGCAGCTGCAAGCAACAAGCTCCTCCTACTGGCAAAAAAAGGAGGTATGAAACAATAAATTACTGATGTTAATTTACATTATAAATATATTAGAAGGATTTAATATTTAAAATTAAACAAATTTTGTTAATACATCATGTCAAGCTCAAGATTATTACTGTTTTAAATGTGTTTTTAATCTTTTTTTTAACTAAAACATCCACTTTTGCATCCGTTACAGAGTGAGATATGATTTTGATCTCAATTTTATGCAGGAATTTCCAAATTGATCTCTTTCACTCATCTTCAGTTTGGTACTTTTCAGCAAATGTGTGAGTGCTTGTTCTGAAAATGTTTTCACATTACATTTGTTTGTTGTTGTTGTTGTTGTTGTTACTTTCTCACAACATATCAAGCACACATGTAAGCCGGCATCGTTGGCTCTGGAGGCAAATGAATCTGTCCCTATGCAGACTTAAACTTGAAGTCTTCTAAGACTTTTCTCTTTTTCTGGATTTATTCATGGTTGGCTCACTGAGGGTAGATTCCAAACATCGTGTCAGTCAGAAGTCCTTTGAAAACTGTCAGGAGGCCAGTTTGTTGAGTAAAGCTTGATATTAACCAAGCTTCTTAAACTGTGAAGCAATGAATGTGTTTCTGCCAGCTCTTTCCTGATGATCTTTATTCCTTCAGTGAGGTTGTAGAAAAGATACACCTTTTCTGCTCCTGACTGATCTCAAGGAGGCCTGTTTCTGTAAATTCTATCAGTCAGATTCAAAAACCTGCTTTCTGATACTTCCCAAGGTTTTATATTGAGATGGACTGAGACAGTTCAACATTTAGAATTAAACATAGCATAAAAGTTAAGAATGGGAGACACAACAAGAAAATACCAGAGGTAATAAAACACCACAGGTGATGACATCATGCCAGGTGTTGTTGTATAATGCTGTATAATGTTTCATAATGCAATTGCCAGATGTTGGTGTATAACTGGTAAACATGAAATGGGGTCAAACCGTTAAAAAATTTGAATATTTGAACAAACCAATGAGAAGCCTGAGTCGATCGAGCCGATAACTAGACCAATGGCAAGCGTGTGAACTTTACTTAGCCAATGGCAAGTGTTTGATGCATGTGAGAAGTCTATGAACAGCACATAAAAACATGGTCATTCACTCGTTCTACCTGCCGTGGACGTATTATCCATATTGTCCATACTATCCACTCAGCATTGAGCAGCTATTTCTGGAATCTTTTCTCGTGCAAACTGATGTTTCTCAAGCTCTGGATGATGAAAACTTACATGAGTCCTCTGGTACAAGCTATCGTGAAGACGGGCGTGTTAAGGATGAGTTTGAGAAGGACGCGTGTGATGAAGAGCCCTCATGGGATACGTCTGACAATGGCGGTGACGAGTGGTCCTCGTCATTGCTCAGTTTGACACCAGTGACTGTTTTCCGCGATGCTGGTAACATGCCGGATGCTCCTAAGAAATGTACAATGTATCTGTGCGGTACCCAGATGCCTCCAACGGGAACTCTGCAAGAAGAATGGTCTCTCATGCCATGGATGTCTGGATCGTGGGGGTATGTGTTCAAGTATGCTACAGGCGAACTATGCTTGTACCAGCTACGGGATGGTGAAAGTCTGGGTCCATCAACTCACATGACAGTGTTGAATGCTGAAGACTGGGGTGTGATGAAGATGATGATGATAAGGATGGCAGTTTCTAAAAAACACAAAGGAACAAGATTCAGTTGTGAAGAGGATTTGATACCATTCAAGGAGAAGGAGGAGGAAGAGGGAGAAGTGGTGGAGGTGGAGGAGAAGGAGAATGTGGAGAATGTGGAAAAAAGGCAAGAAAGGGAAGAGAAATCGTGAGCAGAGACATCAGATTGAGCAAAGTGAGCAGAGTGAGCAAAGTGAGAATCCTCCCAATCCAAAACGTCAGAGGATGGGTGTTCGGTTTAACAACGACGAGCTGGGAAAATTGAAAACCATCATGGGCTCAATATGGCAGTCGCAACCCACAACCTCTGGCAAATGGTTCACTTGAGCCACTCTGCGATCGATGGGAGAGGAAAGGAGGAGATGTTGTGACGCTTTTGTTTTGGAGAGATTTAATCCTGACTGTGGATTATTTCGCACCTTCTTAGTCATACCTGCAACACATTGGCTCGACAGGATGCTGGAGGTAAGGGAGAGGATAACATAACGCTGGTTCCCACGCCTGAAGTTCCCACGCCTGAAGTTCCCACGCCTAAAGTTCCCACGCCTGAAGTTCCCACACCTGAAGTTCCCACGCCTGAAGTTCCCACGATTTGACCTCATTCCCACGCCTTGCTCTTCAAACCTCTTTGAACCTCTTCAAACCTCTTTGAACCTTTTATGAATCTCGCAGAACCTCATATTTCGAAACCACTCCCCTTTCTGGTGTTATTAAAAGGGAACTTCTTGTCTTCTCGCCACTTGGTACTCGCCATGAAGCAGATCAGTCCTCTTTCTCAGTCTTATTCCGACTTTACTTACAACAGCCTAATGGACTCTGTATTTCTGCCTGAGTCTGCTAATGAGGAAATTGCTCAGTCGCATGAGCGGGTTACCTATTCTGACACGGTCATGGAGGATGATAACCCACCGGTGTCTGTGACACTACCTGAGACATTACCTGAGACAATGTCTGAAACAGTTCCTGAGACAGTACCTGAAACAATGTCTGAGACAGCATCTGACACTGTGCCTGAGACACCCGTTTGTTCGGAGGACGAGGAAGAGGTGGAAGAGGAGAAAAAGGAGGAGATGGAGGACCAGATAGATGGACGTTTGTCTTTGTTCATCTTCGACACCATCAAATCTGCTGTTTATCATCTGCTTGACCTGACTATCATCAACTACATCAAGGACCGGTGCAACGGCTGCAGGATCAATCATCCAAGAGACAACATGAATGCCTGGAGGTGGTGTATGATGAGATTTTCCAGGATCACTACTACCGTCTGCTGAGAAGACTCTTCACCCCTCGCTTCATTCCTTCCATCCAGTATCTGCTGATCAGCCACCATCTACCTGTGGATGACCTCAGGGTTCAGACTGTGGCAGAGACTCTCCTGTACGAACTGAAATCAACAAAGAATATCGGTGACGAACACACTGTTCTGTATGAAAATCTGACCAGACAGAATCCGATGAAAATCAGTCAGTCAGTTGAAGAGCAGGTTAAGGTACCACCGAGCATGTTTTTTTGACTGTGGGAGGAAGCTGGAGTACCCGGAGAGAACCAACACATGCATGGGGAGAACTCTTATCCTACATTCTGAACTATTTTAAGGCACCATTTTTTTTATTTTCTGTACCATTTCATAAGTGTAATCTAGTTTTCTGTCCTTTAATGTGTTTTTTGAACTCTGGATGTTTATGAAGCACATTTTCACATCATGATAAATACATTTATCCAAAGACATCATTCGTTAGAGCTCTTCAGTTTCTGCAGAATGTGCAGGGTTTTAGATTTTTACAAGTAGCCTATACTCAGTCCAAATTAGGGCTGGACAATTAATAGAATTTTGATCGTGATTTTATTTTTTTTCTCACAATCACAAAAAAAAGAAATTATTATCGAAGAAAAAAAAGATAATTTTTTTTAAATTAAAATAGGTTTTGAAAATACTTCAATTATCATTTTTGGGTTGTGTTTTTGGCTGTGTCATTGGCGTATTTTGCATGTTGCAAATGTTGCAAGTTTCACAGGAGTGCCTGTGGTTTGAACAGTTATTTTTATTTATTGTTTTTTTTTAATGCTATTAGTTAATTTATTATAATTATTTTACGAAATACATTTTTTGTTGTTCTTTCAAGTTGTAGTTCAATAAATACTAAAGTTTTGAAATCATGAATAATCATGTTTATTAATTATGATTTCAATTACAATCAAAATAATTGTGATTATTGTTTTTTGCCATAATCACCCAGCCTATAGCCTTAATGTAGTTTAGTGAGAAATTACTAAATTTACTTTGGTTTGGTTTGTGACCTTGGCAGAAAACCTAAATGTTCACTTAATTTAGAATGATGATGATGATTGACGATGATTGATTTCAGTGCCATAATTAGTATGTTGTAAGATGGAACTGGGGGTTGTATGAAAGTGGACCTCTGGCCTGACTTTGGATATGCCTGCTCTAAGTCCTTGCTCTTACCTGAAGTTTAGATGTGACTGCACGTTTGCGGTAAAGGCCCTTGACTTGTGGAACAGCCTTCCTGACTTTATTATAACCAGCCCCTCTGTGGTCTTCTCTCAGTCTTACATTAATTCCTTCGATATAACAAGGACAATCTATGAGATATTTCACAAATCTGCCAACTATGTTTGTAACGATGTGTATTAACATGTTTTAAAATGTTGAAAATCCACTCCTGTGGAAAACCCTGAAAAAACCTGCTCAAGTTGGGCACCAATAAATGAAGGAAAAAAAAATCTGGACTCGTCTTTGTCTTCTTCAGACTTAGCCTGAATCACTGCTTCCTTGGTGGCTTCTGTGTCAAAGAAGATGTCCCAGGAAAACAACTCTATCTCTCTCATCTCTCTAGACCTGTAATAATAATAATAATAATAATAATAATAATAATAATAATAATAATAATAATAATAATAATAATAATTAACCGTTCTCTTTCATATGATACAAACCTGGTGCATTTTTTCAGGTTTTGTGCTGGTACATGGATGAGTACATGGTCTGCTTCCTTGACACAGAAGCCACCAAGGAGGCAGTGGTTCAGGCTGGTACTGTGATTTTCCAGTACATTTACCGTGGAGCAGATGCTACATTGGGTGAAATTTGGTAAAACATGTTCTCACTGAAGGCAGCAGCAGGAGTGATCAAACCAGAGACTCGACCTCCAACAGACGATGCAGTTGCACAGCATTCGCTCAGTGCCTACCTGCAGACGCAGGCTGGATCCTTCTGCAGAGCATGTCTCTGAACCCCAGTAACAATGGACTGCCATCAGGTGTACACAGGGCTGTGCATGGACTGTGGAGTCTGTATTACATGCAGAAACTTCAGCCAAGATGTTGTTGAGTCTGAAGAAGACAGGCTGTATCTCAATTTGATACTTCTTTAAGTACGCTTGCATGAAGTACACTCACTGTGTACACTATGTACTTAATAGAACAGTGCACAGAATCCTACAGAGCATTGTTTTCTCAAATCAAATACTGCTGGAACTGATGATTGCATTTTCACAATCGTTTACAGGTGTTCTTCTGCTATTCACTACCTGCCAACCATAGTTTGAACCGTTCCCACCCCCTCTGCTATGTAGACAAGATGGTGACCTTTAAATGTTAAAAGTGTGAAAAGGACAGCATTTCACATTCAAATATTTGACTGTTTTGATTGTGCCAACTAAGAAAACAAGAGTTTCCTGCATTTCCCCATACTGTCAGTGTGAATGCACAATGCTTTCAAAATCATAAGTGTAAGTGCAAAAGTCAAGATTTAAGACACAGCCAGTGGCTCTTGAAGCTTCTGACATTGTGAATGAGAAATAACTGAGTATTATAAAAGTATGTTGATTAAAAGCAACTTTGAATGTAATTGTAAAAGTGAGAGTGGCCTTTCTTATCAACGGAGTGTTTTTTGTGAAATATCAGTGCTTTCAATTCAAAATCATTAACAAAATTAATTTGTCCCCTCACAGGTTACTTAAGGCCCAATTTAAAAAAAATGAAAAAGAAAAAAAAGAAAAATAAATTTTAGACAATCATTTATTGGTACTCTAACTTCTTTCGGGGTGTCCCACAGGAGTTTAATTTCAGCATTTTAAAACATGTTATTATGCACCTTTACAAACATAGTCTTGAAGGAACTGTTTGGAAACGATTTAGATGGCAGATAATGTTTCCTATATTAATATGTCATATTAGAAAATGACATGGCCCCCTCATACCTGCCTGACCTGCTGGGACCATATGTGCCTGCTAGGACACTATATTCTCAGGGGCCTGGCCTTTCAGTGGCCCTAAGGTCAGAAAAAAGTCGGTTAATGAGCGTGCGTTTTCATACAGTGCAATATGAAACTGTTCGTGCACTAAGTGCTCTTGCTATTCTAGAATGGGTTTCATAGGTAGATTTCACTTAACTGCTCATTTTCACAATTGAAACGGTTCATTTTGGATAAACATGCCGTCTCTGTTGCTGTTTGCATGGAAATACACGTGACGAATCTTACGTAAAACCTTTTTGGACCAATCAGCGGCCGTTCACCAAAACCGGAAACTGTAGTCCATATTTCCTTAGAGTTGACCATCTTTTCATAGAAGCAACAAACAGAGCAGCACGGCGCATTGTTAGTCTCAGAAAGTGTGTGTATGTGAGAGAGTAGCAAAGATGAAGCAGAGCTCGGGTGTGCCGGCCTTCCTCACCAAGCTGTGGACTCTGGTCGAGGATGAAAATACGAACGAGTTCATCTGCTGGAGCCAGGTAACCTGCTGCTGTTAGCACGCTAACGCAGCTGACGCTGCTAACGCTACTGACGGAGCTGACGCCGCTAACGCTGCTATCGCCACTAACGCTGTTACGCTTCTAACGCTGCTAACGGAGCTAACGCTTCTAACGCTGCTAACACAGCTAGCTGACGGGTTATTTTTAAACGCACAGCAGCATGTGTAGCACGTAGCATCACCGAGCACAACAAACGATGAGTGAGAAACAGAGAAGGGACGAAAGTTAACAGTGTGACCGTTTGGTCCACTGATCGGCTGAACTAAATATTACCGTGTTGAAGACTGTGCTAGCTAAAACTAGGATAGTTGGTCAGTTATTTACCTTCATAGTGTGTCCGTACCGTTAGCCTTCAGTTAAAGCTCAGGGAACAGCTGCTCAGACCGCAAGGGCAGCGTAATTACGGTAAAAATACATACGAAACACGATCGTTTTGATCCATATCGTCAATTTTCAGATCACAATAATAATCATGATTGCGTATTGATCAAGTGGCTATGTTTTTATCTCTACATATAAACATGTGGTGAATTTTCTGTGGATAAAAACAATATTAATACAGCAGGGATGGATTGCGAACGGCACAGGTAATGGTATTTGTCCAGACTGTTCACATATCCCCCATGGTGTTCAAAGGGCACATATTATGGGGAATCTTTAAAGCCCTGTGAGGACTTTATAAGTGATCTTTAAACAGTCTCACTTTTATATATTTTCGTATTTATTATCCACTAAAATGAAATATCTGCAACATAATTGGATATGTCTTAATGCTATTTCTAAATATCCATGGACAACCCGACCAAACCATTTACGACAGTGTCCCCATGATGACACTACACCAGCTAAATCTGTCGTTTTTCTTGAAGAAAAAAGATTCTATTTATTTATTTTGTGGTAATGGCAGATGCTGGAGCTGGACTGGGAAAACACAACACACATGCAACAGTTTTCAGACTTGAGTCTGTCAATAAAATGAAGCGTGAGGTTACTTTAGCTCCGCTTGGTGAGGTTGGAGTTGGTAGATGAGCTCTGGTAGGACATAACCAGGATTCACTCATGTTACACATTACAGACACGTCTCAGAGCACCGGGCTGTGAGGAACACTGAACAGATAGTCTGGTCACCTTCTGGACACTAAACTACAAACTGAGTTTTAAAAGTTTGATTGATTAATCTACAAATAATTGCATTACCTTGTTGTTTTGCACCCTGGGAAAAAGTTGTGTTAAACAAAGAAAAGTAGTGTTAAAAAGAAGATCTGATCTCCATTTATTTGCTTTAAAACACTCGTACGCCTTGGTAAGAGTCATGTCTATTCTATGGTGGCTGCTGGTGCTCCTTTGGCCCCATGTCTTTCTGCTGTAAAGTTAAACAAAAGGACAAAGGACAAAGTATTGTAAAACAGTAAAATGTTCTGCCTGTAGTTTATGTTTGATTTTATCAGCATTAAGGGGTCGAAAAAGAAGGTATTTTATTCATTATATATTTTAGAATGAATTGGCTGATAAATCAGTTATCAGATTTTTATTTCCTGCCAAATATTGGAATTGGCATCAGCCTCAAAATGGAAAAAGAAGAAACAGGATCAAGAGGAAAAAAAATAGAGAGAAAGAAAACTGCATTTAAACTCAACCAGGTTGCTGTCCTTAAGATTTTGTTTAGGTGTGTACATGTGACAGCTCAATCCTCACTGATGCCTCTTGCTGTAGAACAATACAGTCTCTATCCTGTCTTTGTTTGATAGTGTAGAAAGTGCCAATTCTTTATTAGAAACACCACAAATCTTCAGGCATAGTTTTAACCCACAGCTGTCAAGAGCGAAAGAGAAAGCAGCTGCTGACTAGAGCAGGGAATCCCAACGCGACCACCAAAATAGCGCTACCAGCGACCCCCTGCTGTGGGAGTACACTGATAAGCCAATCCAAAAATAGATTAAAAATAACAAAAAAGGCATTAGATTCTTCATTTAGCTCATCTGTTAAAAAAAACAGACCTATGCACATTTTGCTGTGTATTAATCTGCCTCTGTCGATATGATTATCTTGGCTCGGTCACCTCAGGGGTCTCCAACAAAGAAATGTGGAAACAGATCAAACGTTCACTGTTAGCATGGTTTTCCAATAATGGTTGAAATATGGAATGAAAGATAACTTTTGGCTTTGGAAGGCAATTGGAGACCCCTATTAGTGTTATATGACCACCAAGGGGGCCCCAGCTCCCAATCAGGGAACCACTGGTTTGTTGAGCCCTTTTTAGGAGAACAAATAGGAGGAAAACAAGATTTTATTTCTGTTCGTAACACAGCTGATAATATGCTGTAAAAAAAGAAGCTAATAGGTCCAATCATCTGTTCAGACATCAGGGGGGCACTGGATTAGTTTTAAAGCAGCTATGCTTCCTCCTGTTTGTGTTTCTGCTCTCTCTCTCTCTCTCACTCAGCTGAAACAACCTTTGTAACCCAGCGTCAAAGTGCTGCTGTGAAACTCTCTCAAATGGAGGTCGCATGCACCCCCTGGCTACAACACAGACTTTAAACTGTAGTATGGTGGCGAGTTGTGTTAACTTAATGGTGGAAAGGCTGCAGTTGTGATTAACACTGAATCAATAAAGCAGCTCTGCTGACCGCTGCCTGTGCTCGTTCTCAACACTGTCTCTGTCTTTGTTTCAGGAGGGGAACAGCTTCCTGGTGCTGGACGAGCAGCACTTTGCAAAAGAGATCCTCCCCAAGTTCTTCAAGCACAACAACATGGCTAGTTTTATCAGACAGCTCAACATGTGTAAGAACACACCTTCACACTCTGTTATCTTTGCACCCACATCAAACGGAGTCGGGAGACAAGACAGGTTGATTTAACAGCTTCAAGTTGTGAGACGTGACACTCTAAACCTGCAGCGTCAATAAATGCTCGTGCACACTTTGTTTTTCAGGAATATTTTCAGTGATGCACTTCAGCTGCTCACAATAAGACAATATGAGGAGAGATTTGTCTGAAAAGGATTTACACGTGTGTTTTTAAGATGAACAAATAAATCCATGATTTACACTTGTGAATATCTTGTGCTCAACTTGTGTGTGTGTGAATCTCGTTGAAAATGTGTGACATTACTCCCAAAAATACATGCGTGTGCCGGTTGATCCAGAATTGTTCAACAATTCACAAGCAGAATTGAAGATTTACAAATGATAAGTTGTGATAAATGCACACACAAATATAATAATGAAAAAAAACATGAAAATCGTTCTTAGACAAATCTCTCCCTATAAGACACAGATTAGAGTCACACTGCAACAGTGACTGCTGCTGGTGCCCACACTTAAAATAAGGTAAACAAATGCTAACAGTTAGTCAACAGACTGTTTACACCTGAAATCATTAAAAAAAACAGTGCAGCAACATTATAATGTATGTTCTGAGAATCATTTACAGATCAGTCAGTTAAATTTGAATCCTTTTTGAATAATCTGCTGAAATTAAACTTTACACAAAAATTAAACTGATCTGAACCCACAACAAACTGTTCAGTGTTGTTTATTATTTACCTTCTTTGATTTGTGGAATGAGAGTTAGGAAAACAACGTTTTGAAATAATTACAGTTTGTAACTTTTTATGACCCAGTATTTTCTGACTCTCTGATGTTTTTCCGTGTGATTGGTGTTTTCAGATGGATTCCGTAAAGTGATGCACATAGACACGGGGATGGTGAAGCAGGAGAAAGATGGTCCAGTGGAGTTTCAGCATCCGTACTTCAAACACGGACAGGACGACCTGCTGGAACACATCAAGAGAAAGGTGGACACACCCGTCTGTCTCTGATCTCTCTGTTTTCTTTCTAGTATTCATCTTCTTTTTTTTTTTCTTAGATCATGTCAGAAACCGTAGCAAAAGAGCTTGAGATTCTGTCAGATTCATGTATCCACACAGAAACATACCGAACCTTCACCAGACTGACTTAAAGATGAAAAACTCTGTCATAATCTCAGTTTATTCTGTTAACAGAATCTTATAAACCTTCATCTCTTCCTCTTTTTGATGTTGTGACTGTTGTTTTGTCTGATATGAAGATGTCCCTCCAAAGACACGTTTTGCTGTCTTTGATGGAAACAGGCTGAAAGTGTGTTCTCTGTGTGTTAGGTTTCTACCTCTCGGCCAGAGGACACAAAGATCCGACAGGAGGACCTATCAAAGATCTTAGCGACTGTCCACAGTGTTCACAGCAAACAGGAAAACATTGATGCCAGGCTCATAACTCTGAAGAGGTGAGTAAAGAGGTCTGTTTTGGGTACCATGTTCAGTCAGCGGGGTTCACCCATAACATACCTTTGTTTTGTCGTTCAGGGAGAATGAAGCTCTGTGGAGAGAGATCTCAGACCTGAGACAGAAACACTCTCAACAGCAGCAGCTCATCAAGAAGGTGAGGAGCTGACCTGAACCATCACAGATAAACTAATACACCTGTAATATCTGCATCAACCAGCTCTTCCTCTTTATTCAACATTAAATGAATGATCTCAGCAGCTGAAGTTACTGAATTATGATTTTATAATCAGTCTTCATTTCTTAGCACTGTCACTTTGACACAGCTGTTTTTCAGCTGAAATACACATCAACAAATTGATTATTTATTCATTAAGGATTAAATCAATCAAATTTAATTATTTGAATAAATGAAAATTTTCAGACATCAACATTTTCTTAGATATCCCATAATCTCTCTGTAAACTGCTAAAAGCTGATGATGATGACACGTCATAGGTGGCAGGCGTCAAACACCAAGGTCTGCCCCTTACAGGCGTCCCGAGGGCTGGCCAATCAGAGGAAGGGGGTTTGTGTAGCAGGGGGTCTTAAAGAGACAGCAGCTATAATGAAGTGTTTCAGACAGAGGCTGAAATAAGGGGTTTCTAAAACACCAGTGGGGGGAAAACAGGGTTTGTTTTTTTTTTTAGCTGTAAATGATGTAAAACTACAATGAAGGAACCAGAGAGACAAGATAAATCCTGAAAAAAGAAGAATACGCACTCTTTAAGTACTCAAATCCTTTGTTTATTAGTGAGAATATCAGTTAATGAAATCAATAAACAATCATAATTTCCAGACTATAAAGCTCACCTGAATATAAGCCACATGAGGTAAATTTAAGGAAAAAAACAAACGTGTACATATACAAGTCGCGCTGGACCATTAACCGCAGGTGTTTGAATGTTTAATTACCATGTGTGAGGGTTCATGCACAGAGGGGATTTTCGGGAAAGGCTGTTTGGGGAAGTTTCCATTTATTAACATTTCAACAAACAAGTTGCATATTTGCGTAACTTACTCAAGTGTTACCATTTAGTGCAGAACCTATAACCTGTGAAATCCATAGATTTAGAAGGGCCCTTAGTGGCCATTAGCTGTAAAAATCCATAGATGAGCCGCACCGTTGTATAGGGTTAGGCCTCAGGGTTCAAACTATGGGGGGAAAAAGCTGCTTATAGTCCGGGAATTCCAGTATTTTTTCTGTTAAAAGCCTTATTTTCTTCAGCCTGTGGCTCAGCAGTAAAGCTGGTCCTTCCTCAGAGGAAATGTTGGGCCGTCTGTCTCAGGTCACTGTGTCAAAAGAAACTCAGGTTGTTCATGTTTTGATCTTTGGCTTCAGATTTGTTTTTTTATGTTTTATTTCCAGATGATCCATTTCATCGTCACTTTGGTGCAGAATAACCGCATCTTGAACTTGAAACGCAAAAGGTGAGTTCATACTAAAATCCAGCTTTGTGGTTGGTTGGGAGTTCAGTCTGATAACAGACTGATGTCTGTCAGGTAGATGCAGATAATCCCCCGCACAGTTCCCTCTATATGATCTCAGATCCCGTCTGTCTGAACTTTTATACAAATGTTTAATTGACTTTTCCTTTTTTTCAGACCAATACTCATGAACAGCAGCGGAAAGAAGCCCAAATACATCCATGAGATCTTTGACGACAACGTGTGTGTGGAACAGGTGAGTCAGTGCAGGAGCACAGGTACCTGTAAAGCCTCTGAAGCCTTCACCGCTTCTTTAAAGGTCTTTTAAAAGGTCTTATGCAGGTGCAGTACAGCTTCTGACTCTGTTTCCTTCACAGTCGTCTGTTGGTGGTCTGACCGGGGTGAAGGGCTCAGAGCTATCTGATGATGTCATAATCTGTGATGTCACCGACAGCGATGCGGAGGTGACGGCTGACATCTCAGACGATTCATCCCGAGCCTTTGATCAGAGGTGAGGCTGCGTTTAATCACGTGATCACTGAACTCTTAATGCTGCCACGATTTTTGGAGAGTCAAAAAAAAAAACGAATAAGTGAAGAAGAAAATCATCCTGACCTAATCGATCACAGACAGGATGGAGGTTACTGTTTACTGACGTATCTTAAAAGGAGAAGAGCTTTTAATTTGTGGTTAATCAGAGCATCTGAAGACAAACGGCCACATTCTCACTTTTTGGCAGCATGAGGTAATTTCTATCTCTACTTTTGGTCTGGAGGTTTTTTTTTCCTGTAACCGTTTGATGGCTGATATTAGTTTCATGAACTGGAGATATGTTCTTGGCTGGGGAGAAAACCCTCCGATAGTCCAGAAGAAAAGTGTAGTTTGTAAGCACACCTAAAGAAGCGCTGTATTTTCTGTTCTGCCCATTCAGAGTGTGTGTTTTATCAGAATTTCAAAATAAAACTCAACAAACTGTTGTCAGAGGTTCAGGACAAAGAGTTTGTCTTATAGTTAGTTCTTGTCAGTTAGTCTTAGGACACCAACTCTGATTTTTAAGTTTTCTTGGTCAGCTTTTTTTGTGTTCATGCTTCAGAAGTTTCTTTCTCACATTCTCCTCTGAAGCATTCACACGTGCAACGAAGCAAAAAGCAGACCGAGAAAACTTAAAATCAGTCATCTTAGTCCACTGCAGGATTGAAAACCACATCATGGACCAGGGAAAGGAAAGTCACCCACTCAGAGAGCAACAGGTACCAGAGTAGGATTAGGGAGACTGTGGAGATCAGGAGGTGGGCCAAGAGGACGGTAAAACCAGGGTGAAGGGTCTACATGTCGTCACACATCTGGGATGCTGCCCTAAGACTGTCAGACAACAGAGGACGTTTATAAATAAATAAACTTCTAAATAAATCAACCAACAGACAAGTCACAACAACTTCACGACTCTTCTGAGAAAGACTGCAGGAAGTTTGTGGGCCAGTTGTCAGTATGTTTACAGTCTGTGTGTCCTTCTCTCTCAGTGATATGGAGATCGTGGAGGTTGAGCTGTATAACGGAGCAGAGCTGCCGACTGAGACAGAGATGAGCGGCATCAGCACAGAGGACAACAAGAGACAGACAGAGGACGAAGTGTCAGCAGACAACAGACAGAGGACATCAGACAGCAACACACCTACAACCAGCACAAAGACCGTCACAGCACCGACACCCAGCAACACCCCGACCAGCTCCGCTCTGCAGCTCAACAAACCTGCAGCTCTGAGTCTGGAGGACCCCGTCAAGATGATGGACTCCATCCTGAAGGAGAACGGAGCCATTTCACAAAACATCAACCTGCTGGGAAAGTAAGAAGAAACCTCTTGTCCTGCCTTTCGTTACATATCTCAATAACAAACACACAAACCCTCCTGTCAGTCTCTTGGAAACGGCCGCTTCGAGACGTGAACACTTCACTGGGATCCTCTTTTATTATGATCTACGACAAAAACACTGCATGATGAAATGTGTTCACTCTCTTTTGTCGTTCAGTCAGCTCTTCTTCCTCGTGCTTCAGCGCTCATGGTTAACGGGTTGATGTTGTCTGTGTGTGACAGGGTGGAGCTGATGGATTATCTGGACAGCATCGACTGCAGTCTGGAGGATTTTCAGGCCATGTTGTACGGAAAACAGTTTGGAATAGACATCGATTTACTGGAGGTGAAATCACAAACACACTCCACAGACTGAAACTGTTTCTTTTACCTTCATGTTCTCGCTCTGTCATACTGTCATGACACAGATAACGCCAGTACTAAAACCCAGAGGCTCAGCCCTGAAATCTGGTATTGAATTTGATTAAGAGAGGGTAGTGTGCTTTTTTCTCTTTGTACTGTCCCTCTGGTGTCCCCAAAATATCTTTACTTGATTTACAGTTAAAAAAAAATCTCTGTTTTCATCCGACTGGTGCTTTAGAAAACTCTGATTTCAGCCTCTGTCTGAAACGCTTCTTTTAAACTGCTGTCTCTTTAAGACTCCCCGCTACACAACCCCCCGTCCCTCTGACTGGCCAGCCCTCTTAAAGACCTTGGTGTTTGAGGCCCTCTCCTCCAACATGTCACGAACCAGTCAGGAGATCCTTAAGTCTCAGGAAGAGCTTCTTCTGTTTTGTAAAACAAACCGTTTTGATCAGTTGACAGACAGAATCAGGGATTTCACCAACAAATGAGGATGTAGAGGTTTGAAGATCTGCACACGTTTAGTCTGAACATCCTGCATTGTTACTTTATATCCATGATTGAAACATGGGAAAGCAGAATACCCTCTCATTAGCAGGACTTCAGAGTTCTATATACAACTTTCCTCCTCTGCCCTGAAGGAACCCTTTTCTTTTCCTCTTTACACCCCTACTGTCCTCACATCTTCTGTGTGTGTGTTTTTAGGAGAGCAAAGAAAGTGCCACGCCTTTAAACAGAGGAAAAACAGAGGAGGACAAGACAGGTAAGAGAAACACACAAAGAAGCAAAAAAATTAGCATCCACAAGAGGGCGCGATTTGCCTTTGGCTTCTCTTGTCAGACGTGACGTTTCTGAAGTCTGTTGCTAAGGAAGTGTTTGGTTTAGTCTCTATAACGTCTTACTGCATGAATGAGGTGGAGCAAGGAAGCGATCATCCTTTCAGTTAAAAAAAATAGAATACTTTTAGATATCTATGTTTTGTGAGATGAGTCTGAGAATGATTAAATTCTTACCGCTTTAAATATCGAAAGGAAAATATTGAACCTTTTTTAAGACTTTTATTTTTTGGAGCCCTTTATTTATAAATCAGGAAGCATTTTACTGAATGAGGTTGAAAAGCAAAATAAAAGCACCATAAACAACATGAAACTCAGTCTGTTTTAAGTCTTTTTGAGTTTGCGGTGTTGTTTTTTGAATGTTATGACCGTAAAGAGAGGAGTTCAGAGTGTCTGTGTAGATTCTTGTCTGATGGGTGTTTGAAGCTTTATTCCACAGAAACCAGAGAAGGTGTTCACACTCAGGCAGCGCTGATCCCGTGATTGATTCTGTGTCTGATCAGACTCGGTTCAGGCTGACTTTCTTCCTGTCTCATGTCTTCAGACAAACAGCTCATCCAGTACACAACATGCCCCCTGCTGGCCTTCCTGGATGGCTGCACCCCTTCTGCAGACCCAGACCTGGGCCCCAGCAGCAGTTCCTCCACCTCCCACCTGCAGCTCTCCTCTACCCCCCTCGAGGCTGAGCCCCCTGCAGACCTGCTGGACTCCACCCTGGAGACCAAGCAGCCGTCCCGCAGCTCCCTGATCCGCCTGGAGCCGCTGACGGAGGCTGAGGCCAGCGCGGAGATGCTCTTCTATATGTGTGAACTGAGTCCTGGTGTAGCTGAGCAGGACTCAGTCTAGCTGGACCGGGTCTGAAACGAAGCTGAACTGATACAGGAGTGACCCCTTCTGTCTGATGCTGCTGGAGCTCACACTGAACACACAGCGAGGAGTGTGTGTGATAATCAGAGGACAGACTTAAGAGCAGCAGGATGAGGACCACCCACACACACACACATTTAATACTGAAGACTTTTACTTTGAAGGAGACACTTGAGGTCATCACATCTGACAACAACAGCTTTATGATTTTACCTGAACCTGATTAGTACTAGGGATGCACCGATCCAACTTTCCTGGTACCAATATGGATACCCATACCTGGACTTTGGGTATCGACTGATACTGATCCCAATCTGATACCAGTGTTAAAATAATAACCTGCCCTACTGTGGGATAAATGAACACGTATAGAATTACTGAAGTTGATATTTATTAAAACTAGAAAGTGTTTAAATGTTTACCAGCAGTTTGGTAAAAACAAAGCTTCAGAAATCACAGAAATTAGTATTCAGTAATTAACTTTTATACCCTGTAGACTGTAGACAAAGAAAGTGACAACATAGTGTAAACAACCTTGTTTGTTTTAATCATAATTTAACCTTAGTGTCAAAGTTCTCTCAGTGACGACAAAAATTCTAGTGCGCCGGTTAAAAAAACGGCACAGAGCTAGTTGCCTGGATCGGCACCACGGATCGGCCCTTTCCTACTGATACCCGATCCAGCTTTGAGAGGCCCGATCCAGCTGATACCAGGATCAGATCGGTGCATCCCTAGTGAGTACATCACTAAAATGCAGAATAAACACACTACAAACACACACACTGATATCAAAGAAGGTTTGTCTGTTATGTTCATAAGTTATAAATTGCTCAGTGTCAAAATCTTAATTTTTTTCCAACACAGAGAGGAGGTTTCTTATCTGTTAGCAGTTATCTCTCCCAGCTCTACGTTTTTATATTTTCTGCTTCAGATTTCGGAGAGAATAAACTTAAAACTTCATTTGCACAGAAACATCCGTCCTGTAAATGCACTCACGTGGTGCAGCGGTTTCTCGCGTCCCTCTCTTTTGCCCTTTCTTCTGAACTCGACCAGCGAGAACGTCATCGCTGAGTTTCTGTTAACTTTCTGTAAACATTCAGCTGATAAATACAACATCCCCGAACCTCATCACCACCACATTAAACTCTAGAGTTGAGTTTTTGCCAAAGTAATCTTGTTAACACCGCCTAAAGCATGATGGGAAGTGTAGCACCAAGGAAACAGGATATTGGGTGCAGATTTGTAGTTTCACAGAGATGAAAGAAGTTTCATCATTAATGAAAGCAGCTCTGAAGTTCTTTAACTTTGCAGACGGCTACGCTTGACTTTTGGTGAACTGACAACATTGACAAAGAGCACATGACCGTCTCCATACGAGTCCATGATTCCAGTGAGGATAGTAGCAGATAGTGTATAGTGAGCAGGTGGTTGAAGGGGATTAGAATAAGGTGTTTGTTAGCAAACTAAAGAGAGAAGTTCATGCAACATGATGATTTGAGGATGATTGTACTGATAAATGCTTCAAATCTGCAGTTATTCCGTTTATATTAGACTGAATATTTGGATTCCAGGTGGGTTGAAAACACGCCTGCTTTACTGTTTGTTATAAATCAGCAACAACGGATCATTTTCTTTGTCATAGCAAAGCCCATACCTTCTTCACTTCTCTGTACACTTTTATTTGGTCGTTGTTTTTTCACTAAGAGCCTCGTGTTTAAACCACCCTAGCCCTTTTTCTCCCGTCTGTTTTGTTTCTGTCATGGTTCCATCCACATCCTGTCCGTTTAAGAAGCTGTGGTCCAAATCTGATCAGGGTTACATTTATGCTAAACATGAATCACTTTAAGTTGGAATATAAGAGAACTGTGTGAATCTTGAAAGAAAATTTAAAGTTGGATGCTTTAAGTGAGCTAAAATCATTTTAGCGTATTCTTCAAGTGTTTCCTCCAAAATGTGAGTCTGAAATGTTAAACTGACATGATGACATTCAGAAATATGGACCAGAATGTGAGCACACACACACACACACACACACTCACAAATCTCCATCGAGTTGTTCAGCATCACTGAGGAGGCGTCACTCCTCCCTGTATTTACAGACTCAAACATTTCTATTTACTCCTCCACTTTTATTTATTCTCTTTGATTTTTTGCTACCTTTTTTTTTTTTGTTCATCGTTCTGCATCAGAAACCATTCCTTCAGATAGTCCGGCTCCTCTTCTCTGAATACAAACACATTTCTGTGACTTTAGTTACCGTATTGAAAGCAAGCAGAACTCTGCTCAGCTGGGACAGAGAGGGAAAACTTCCCATCATTCACCTGAACAACATCCTGGTCCTCTGTCCAGCTCTGACTGAGGTATCACTAACAAAAGTTGCTTGTTGATCCTCCCTGAATAATCAACTCTGCTGTTAAAGAAGCTTGAGCTTTGCCCGCCGGATGCTAACAGTAACTGTTCAGATGATCTGATGTCTCTGCACATGCCATACAGCAGGTGGCGCTGTTCTTCTTTTGTTGTTACATGAAAATAAATGGCTCCTTTTCTAAGTTTTTGCGGGTTTTTTGTATTTTGTTCGTTTATTCCATAAAGCCTGAATGTAAGAAGTAAATCAAAAACGGTTATTGGTTTCAAAAGTAAGGTCCCAATATTAAACCTGAACTCTTTTCAACATGAAGCGTAGAGCGCCCCCTGGCTGTGAGAGCACTCTGACCGTATGAAACTCTGAGAGTGGTACTTCTCAGTTAGTTTATTCCTCAGTAAACATTTTTCCTGAGTTTCAATGAAGTTCATTTTATAAATAAATAAAGCTTCCATTTCCTGTCAGAGGAGACGACCAGGTTTGACAAATTGTTACCATGGTGACCCAAAAATGTGTCGCTTCATGTGATTTCACAAAATGATACTGAGAGGATCATTTTTCAGTGTGTGCATTTTATGTCAAGCCTGTTAGTATAGAGGCTTTTTAAGGAGTTAAGGAACTACTTGCTCCTCTTAGGCTCCGCCCTCTTTACCAAATGTGGTCATTTCCAGCTCAGGAGAAAACATAGAGCGGCTTTGACCAGGAGGTCCCAAAACTTTTAGCTTCTGGCAAAACATTCCCAGGAACTTTACGAAACAAAGATCTGGATATATTACCCAGCTCATGCTAATGATGTATGGAGAAAAAGTAATTGCAACACAGAGCCAGACCAGTAGAGGGCAGTAATACAGTGATGGAGGCTGTTTGATTTGAGAATGCCAAAAATGGCGGTCTCAAATCACATGCTTTCATAAGTACGCTGACATGAAGTGCACTGTGTTCACTCTGCACTTACTAGAAGAGTGCACGAAATCTTACAGGGTCGTGTTGTCCCAATTCAAACACTGTGGCTTCAATCTTATCCTAAACTACGGTCACATTTCACAACCGTTAACAGGCGTTCTTCTGCTATTCAATGATTAAATCCATCAACTATCATTTGATCCGTTCCGTCCCTTCCTGAACAATATAGTGACCAGTGAGGGTGAGAAGTGTCCAGTGTTCCATGCTCAACTTTTTCTAAACAAAGTGCACTGCGTTTTTCCATACTGTCAGTGTGAACGCACTTATGCACTCAAAATAATAACAGTAAGTACATAAGAACACAAACAACATATATGTAGCCCAAAAGTTAGCATGTTAGCATGGAGGATATTCAGCCTGTGCTGGTTTTGATGGTGATTTATTCCACTGCAGATGGATTTGCTGACACCTGAGAGGAGACAAGCAAAAGTGACAAAACAGTCAGCTTGAAGGACATCTAAAAGGTATTACCCCCAGACAGAGCTGTTTACAAGCAGAATTTTATTGCCCAATAACTAAATTTTGTTCATCTGGTTTCATTCATTTTATTTACTGAGTTGGAACAAAGCACATTAACTTACATTACTACATTGAGCATCAATGTGAATTCACCAGACAAATTTCCTCTGTTCTGGTTAAAAAGCACATAGTTCCGGGGAAAGTTCCTGTTGTCGAAAAGCACCTCAAGACACGGAAACAAAAATGCTGAAATTGGAACTGTGGCTTGTATCGATGTGACCCACATCGATACAATCTTTAAGGCACATTTTGCGTCTTCCAGATAAATCGTTTTATTATTCCCCTCCAAAAAATCTTTATTGAATCAACTTTGAGTGATATTACTAACAGTGTTATCCTTCCTCTAATAATATTATTATATATTTTACACACACGTTATATGATAAATACCAGCTAAATGACGCCTACCCTCACTTTGTTGCTCATCTTCATCTCCCGATTCACATTTTCAACTTGAATTAACATAAAACAATTGAGTTTAATTTCCCTTTTTAATGCTTTCAGAATTCACAGTTATATGATAATTAATATAAGATATATACTTAATATGTTTTATTAAATTTCAGTGATATAAATATTTATTTTGTGCCTGACCCAGTGTTCTGGTCAACTCTGTTATCACTATTGTAAAACTGCTTATAAATCTCAAAAACATTCATATAGAGATCATGTGACCTGTTGATGGTGATGTCACTTCTTTTAGTGGGAAACATTAAAGACAGTGAGGCATGTCAGGCTTCTTCTCTCATTGTTTTGTACAGAATGTCAAGAGTAATCTGTCAACTCTGTTTTTGTGCTCTTGCAGTGAATCTTTGATTCAGTTTCAAAACAACAATAATTTGATGTAAATCTTTATAATTCTGTTCTTAGACTCTTTTTTTCTGAACTGTTTCTTTCTTATTAGTTATTAGAGGTTAAAAACAGGGTTTTACGTCTCGTTTAACAATGATTGACAGCTGCCGTTTTTGGGAATAATAAAATACATCAGGTAGGAGAGTTAAGAAGAGATTAGATGGTCTAAATAAAAAAATTAATTATTTTTGTCACCCATTTCCACTCAGATTTTCCCAGAGTTCCTCGTAAGTCTCTACTGCGCAGACTCTGGCTGCACAATGGTGGCCAATGGCAGCTCCCGTGACAGAGGTTTTTTGGCTTCAAAACCGTACAATGGTAAAAGGCGGAGCCACGCTGTCCATTCTATATACAGTCTATGGTTGCACCCATGAAGATTTTGCCAAATAGAGAAACTTTTTTTAAGTCTAAAATAAAAACTCAACAAAGAAAAAAAACCAGACACAACTTTTGTTGTTTTAATTAAATTTTATTAAACCAGGTAATGATTCTACCTCAACATGTCATAAAAGCACAGGTATGACAACCAAACTCATGTCTGTGAGAAACTGCATGCTAATGCTAACAACACCAAATAAGTTAACTAGAGCAAACTTCTTTAAACAATAACTTTCAGTTTTTACATTTGGAGTCAGAGCAACAGAAACAGGAATGCTGTGTATGCCACACACACACACACACACACACACACACACACACACACACACACACACACACACACACACACACACAATTAGCAAAAAAAAAAAAAAAAAAAAAGATTACTGTACTACTTACACACACACACAGCTTCACATCACTGCCAAAGCGGATCATTCTCTCCCTTTATTTTACACGTAACAGTGTTTTCTTATGTAATACTGATGCTGACCACAGGGGGCGCTGCTCTCCACAAAACAGCTACTGTCAGAGTCACAGAGATAAGGAAAGCATGCAGGAGGAAAGAAAACACGCTGCAGGTATTTACAGTGAGGACAGAGTTAGTGGAGGGTAAGCAGAGCATGATGGGAGGAAATATCGAGGTGAAGATGGGATGAGGGGGCGGGGTCATAGTTTAGAAGGAAGTTAAAGGTGTGAGGGTGGGGTCAGAGCATGACGATGCACTTCATGTGGCGTGCTCAGTCGAAGTCTCTGTTGACCAGGACGAGTGGAGCCACCAGCGTCCACACGTAGAGGGCGATGCAGATCCAGCTGGAGCAGATCTTCACCCACACAGAGGGCCAACGGCTCGTCATCACCTCATAGTTTGAGTCGGGACTGGAGAGAGATAACACACACACACACTTGTCATCTGGTACACACACAAACACACTGTTCAGCTGAAAACAGACTTTATAAAGACATCAACAGCTCCTCTAAACTGAAGCCAAAACCTTTAGAGCTCCCCCTGCTGACTGGCTGCTGTATTTGGTTAGCAAAAAATTAAACTGCATGACATGTGTGTGTGTGAGAGAGAGAGAGGGTGCCCTACCTGTACCAGTTGGTGAGCGTCATCATGATGTAGAGCGAGGCCAGGAACAGCATGAAGTGGAAGAAGGAGTACGAGTACGTCACTCCGTCCTTCTCGTTATCCACGGCCCGGTTCACACCGCCCTCCTCCTCAAAGCTGTCCACCTGCGGCCCATCCTCGATCAGAGCAGACTCATCACTGGTCAGGGTCAGTTTGTTCACCTGGGCGTTGGACGAGTTACGGATACTGATGGGGAGAGAGAGAGAGAGAGAGAGAGAGAGAGAGGTCGTGAAGAGTCTGATGATTGTTGAATCAGACTGGGATGAGTCGCCCTCCTGACCTCTACTCACCTGGAGTAGAGGACACACATGAGGAAGAGGATCAATCCCACGATGCCCTGGGCATCCCACCACTGGACCACGTGGTCCTGACCTGCAGGAGAGGTGCTGTTCAGCCCGATGATCCCCAGCAAGCTTGGATTGCACTTCCTGTCTGTGAAAGAGAGAGAGACAGAGAGAGTGAGAGAGATTCAGATTCAGAGATTATTACTTTAATCTCATTAATACCTTCAGAGAGGGGGTAGAACGGTACACAAACATTTCTGTTCGGTACAGCAAAGGACACAAATACTTTTTTTTGTACTGTTGGTTTTTGCTGGGAAACCAAAATGTTCTCATACAGGAGACTTCATAGATAGCGGTGATCTTTCAGCGCAAGCTGCTGATTTGTTGTGGCTGCTGTGCTGCTGTCTGTTGTGGTCTTTGTTGACGGTGTGGGAACACACATTCAAGCACTTTTGTTCCACATCTACCATAATTTCCTGAGTATAAGTCACATCAGTCAAAAAATGATGTCATGAGGAGGAAAAATAATACATATTTTAGTCGCACTGAACAAGCAGAGACTGTCCGAACGAGGAGAAATGCTGAGTCACACGGGTCACAGCAGAGTCACTTCATGAGTTATCAGGTCTTTGGACTGTGCAACAAACTTCTAATGGACAAAATGACGAGTCCTCTTCCATCTGGCTGCTTGGTCCTGACTCATTCTTCCAGACTCTTCTCTAACAGTAACATGCTGAGTTAACCCTTTACGTCTGATGAGCTCAGCGCAAACAGAGCGATGCTGTATAAATGTCTTACCTGGTTCGTTGGTCATGGCAGACCAGGTCAGGTACATGGTGTACAGAGTGACCAGAGAGGACTGCAGCAGACCAGAGCGAGGCTGAGACTCCTGAACACAGACAGAAGAAAAAGGACAAAGGTGAGAGCAGAACCAGCAGCAGCGAATAATTCATTCATTCATTCAGGATCGTGAGGTGTGTACCTGGATGTGGGGCAGGATGGACATGACTGAGGCGCCGATACAGAGCAGCATGTTGATGCTGATGAAGACTTTGTTCTCAGTGCAGCCGTCAGAGTGTGTGTAGTAAACGTAGAACAACACCAGAGACACCAGAGAGAGCACGTAGTTCAGAGCCGTGACAGAGAGCAGGGCTGAGGACACAAAAGCCGAGCCGTCACTCAAACAGATTCAAGTTTCACGTCTTGATCTTTTATTTAATGACACCTGCAGCATACCTGCATACCAGCAGCGAGAGTTTCCCTCCTCCATCTTCTCCACCCATGACTCGTTCCAGGAATGAGCAAAGTCGATGAGCAGAACCAGCTGGATGAGGATGAAGCAGAACGCCCCGGCCATGCCCACGTAGAACCACACTGAGGAGGAGACGAGGAGGGTTAAATACAGCTCTGTGTCTCCATGCAGACGCTGATGACATCATGGTCCAGTTCAGGTACAGTGAGGAGGAGGAGTTACCTGTAGTGAAGGCTCCGTCAGCGATGAAGAAGGATCCGATGGTGATGGCAGCAGCTGCAGCAAACTTGAAGAACCAGAACCTGAAAGCGAAACACAAACAGATCTGGAATCAGTTCCTGAAGATCTGGTGTGTGGACAGGTGTGTGTTCGGACAGGTGTGTGTAGACTGACCCGTTGTGTAGAGCGGCGCGGGGGTCCTGGCTGCTCTTCACTCTGATCATCAGCAGAGAGAAGAGGAGGAAGAACATGGCCATGCCGAAGCAGACGCGATACACAGCTTTGTACCCAACCAGCACATCGCAGTTCACATGACCCTCCACACCAGGCAACGAGGTCCCTGCTCCCCCCTCACAGAAACCTGGAATCTACACACCCACAAAGAGACAAATAGATTAGGTTTTTTGTGCAGTTAAATCTCGATCAGATGAAATAATCCAGCTTCAGAAATCCCGTTTTACTGTTGAGGATCAGGTGATCAACTTTACTTTTGTCTTGATTTGAAAAAGGAAATCTGTTTACAAAGTATAATCCAATCCAACGGCTTCAATATGATCAGATCACTTTTAAAAACTGGGTCCTTTACTTCACAATCCTGTACTGAATAAAACATGGAACATGTGACTAGCAGAGTTTGATCCTGAGAGACAGGATTCCTGGGAAATTTTATCAACTCCATTTCTCTCCAGGGAAAGGTAATAACAGGAAAAACAGGAGAAAAAACGCATGCCTCTGTTGTAGTGCCAAGATAAGGTTGATGCAGATAATACAAACATAATACAATAGAATATACTGCAATAAACAAGTTTTATGTTCATCATTTACTTTGGAGATCAGGTGACTTGAAGATGCTGACAGAGGTGGAGGAGAAAGACTGAACTGAATAACTGAATCTTATTGGCTGATTTTTGCCCTTTTGGCCACACCTTCCTCACTTTCATCTTTAGGTGTTTTCAATGAAAAACCGTCCAATCAGCTCTGTTTCATCCTCTCTTTCTGAATGTTTCTAAATGAATTCAGCAAGCCTTATTATCGCACACTCATTTGCAACTTTTTCTGGGTTTTTCTTTGGAATTTAGTCTGAAAATTTTGCAAAATAACAGCAAGTAGAAATGTGAGCACAACACTGATGCCTCCACTGTGAGCTAACCGCTAAAAGTGAATGACTCAGACACAGGATGCTGATTGGATGTGTAAAAAGTCAAAAAATCGAACAAGAGACAACTTGTATCTCGAAAAATTTGTTAGTTGGGAAACTTTTAAGTCAAGGTAGTGTTGGAGAAACATGCCTGCCCTGCTCTGAAAAAGAAATACTTTGTTAACTACTAACAGAACAGACACTTGTTTAACATGATGGAATCATTATATGGTTATCTTTATCACATTTCACTAGTTTATATAACAGAGCTCTGTACATCACTGTTTTTATAAGAGTTGCTTTATGCTGCTTACAGCTTTTCAGAGGACAAGTCACAGATCAGCTGCCTGGCATTTCATAATAAGTGTTGCAGCAGATGTCTCACACGCAGCACTTGATCTCACAGCATACTTGATCATTGCAACTGATGTTTTGATGGACATAAGCTGTGTTCTAAAATTAACATACAAAAATGTCAGTTTGAGATTCAGGAACACAGAGGCCTGTTGGTTCACCTGCAAAGAAACAAAACAAAGCAAAAAAAATGCAATTTCTGGGATCTGGTCCATCACATTTTTGGGAAAAATATTAAAACCCTCATGACTAGAATGTCTGTTTGAGTTTGCTACCTTTGACACATGGCGATGCATTAACGACCCACTCTCACGATGATATAACAGGCTCATTTTAAATTCACAATATCAAACCTTTTTTTAGGGTTTTGCTACTTTAACATCAGTTTAAACACTGATAAATACTGTTACCCATTTCTATCCAGGCTGTTCTGCTAAATGCCTCTAAATACTACTCACTTCCTTGAAAGCTTTCTCCTGTGATCAGATTACCCAGGATGCATGCCAGGAGTAAACAGGGCCTGAGATGTTACGCAACATAAACATGAGAGTCCAGAAAAACCCTCACAGGTCACAGCTCATCCATGGGCAGTGGAAAACACAACCTCTCTGAGACATCACCTCGTTTCTGTTTCTTTATAAGTCTGTATCAGAACAACAATTGATACCAGGATCAATATGTGCATCCCATTGGTCTCCCTGCTCAATGTTACAATGTACCAGTGAATAAGGGTATAATTAAGTGTCAAATTTGTGAGCTGAAAAAGATTAAAAAAAACAGAACTCTAGCTTATTATTTACGTCGCTATGACCAGTCAGCATGGAGACCATCCAGTGAGATTAGATCCTTTGAAAAATATGACTCAATCTGTTTTCATGTGAACAGGAATAAAAAGGAGCCCACTTTGAGGAAAGTGAGTGAGTAGGTCAGATGATGAGGTGAGATGTGAAAACCTTTGTCTGTCACTTGATTGGTTGTAGTATGTTAGCCCTGATCCAATCAGCACAACCAGCTTCACTTCAGAGGTCAGGTTCAGCCTCGGTGACAAGAGACAGGTGGGGCCCCCTATCCAAAAAATGTTTGTCTTTGAGAACTTGAAAATAAAGCAAGTTTTTTGTGTCTATGAAGTGAATAAACACGAATTAATCAAATGTTTGGTGTTGTGCCGGGATCAGCTACATGTTTTAGCCTGCTGTAAAGATTTAACTTTTGAAAAACTAAAAAGAAAAGAAAAATGTTCTGTAAAAAAAATAATAATAGTCCTATGCACTTTAGATTTATTTTATTTTATTACTGATCCCAGCTGGCTAACACTACAGTAATTTGAGGTCTGTGTGTGTTTAAATTCTCAATTCGCCCAATGTATGGAGTCTGCAGTCCTTGGGCAGTTAGGCTTGTTTCCAAATGTCACCCCTAATTCTCATCTGTTTTCTGCACAATCCAGTGTCATTTTCTATCTGAATAAAGCCAAACGTGAACATAATCATTTATGGCGTGCATGTTTTTGTTTTGTTGTATAAACCCATAAGAAAGCCATGGTTTATGATGTGAACCTCTGGTTACCTTCTTGAGCTGTCCCTCCATTCCGGGCATCAGCATGATGCACGCTATGCCCACACCCAGGAGCAAGAAGAAGGCGTAAATCAGACGAGTCACTGTGGAGTTATTTCCACTCGGGCAGCATCTGCACAGCAGGCAGGGGGCGCTGCCACACAAGCAGGGGATCTACATGTAAACAAACACACAACAGGTTTAATGTTTGACATACAATTATTGTTTTTACACTTATCTGTCCTGTTTCTTTCTCTTTTTTTCTTTTTCTATTGCTTCTATAGTAGAACTGTATTGTGTGTGTGTGTGTGTGTGTGTGTGTGTGTGTGTGTGTGTGTGTGTGTGTGTGTGTGTGTGTGTGTGTGTGTGTGCTACCCGACTCTGTTTACAACCTGCGGTCTTGCGACAGATCGCTGCTGTCGAGATGTTTACAATGTGTAAAGACATTAAGACATACAATAAACCCTTAACACACACACCTCACCGTCAGTCTACCTTTGCACGCATTACGTCATCTTTAGCTCTAACAGTTAGCTGTTTGAAGCTTGTTAGCTTAGGTGTTTACAGGTTGAGTGTTAGCTCGTTATAACAAAGACGGGCGTTGTGTAGCGCTAATGTTAGCTTCCGTTGCTAAATATCTATTGAAATATCACGAGTCCGTTTAACTGTTTATATTCTGTCGAATTAAAGGTAACAGATGACCATCTAACATTTACCGTTATTTGTGTCTGCGCCACACTCGGCCTGTGCGTGTTTATCAGCCGCTGTGTTATTGCGCAGTCATGACCGAAGCCGTCGTTAAAACAGAACGATAACAACACAAAGAGCGCAGATTCACAGTAACGGTCCGCGTTTCACTCACCCAGCTCGCCATGGAGCAGAGGCCCAGCACGGCTCCCATGATGCTGTCTCTCCTCTAACGTTGGATCAAAGATGTTTTTGATCAGAAGGAGGTGAGGATGTTTTTCTCAGAAGATGGATGATGAAGATGAGCTCGCCCTTCTTCTTCTACTGACACAGAGGCTGACAGATGAGATCAGCGCCCAGCTGCGCCCCTACAGGACGAATGTGGTACTACCATATGCAGTAAAACGTCAAACAGTTTATTGGAAATTAAACAAAAAAACACATTATTATGATGTGTTAACACTCTGTATCATGTAAACCATATCGAGTAGGTTTTATTCTATGTATCCACATTTAAAGAAGCCCGTTTGAAAAGTAGCTGGCTGAAAATAGGAGACTTGCCCTAAAATATTAAACAAAAATAATAGGAAGACTTGTCCTGAAATTATATTTAGAATAGACTTACACGGATATGAAATAATAAAACAAAATAAAATAAAATTGGGAGACTTGCCCAGAGATAAAATAAAATGGAAAAATGTAAATACATGAAAACACAGCAACTCATGTATCTTTTTTTTTCTTTTTTTTTACTTTAAGCCGTTGAAAAATACTTTACACATCTGTTCCATAAATAAGGTCTTAAGGAGATTATAAGGAGACATACAGTGCCCTCCCCATGAGTACCTGACCAGTTGCCCCCCCCCCCAAAAAAAAAGTCTGCAAATGACCTCGAATGACTTCTCAGCAAACTGTGACTGAATGTCACTCCCTTTTCTTCATACTGTTGCCAGTGTTCCTCTAAATGAACCACAACGCTACTCTGAATCAGCACCCCCGCTGGCCTGCACTGGCACTGCTCCAGGTCCAACTGGGCCTGGACAAGAATAGCCCTACCTCTTGTACATATCTTTGATGCTATGATCCAACAAACTAAATCTAATGGTAAATGAATTTATTTACTTGTTAATATCATTATGCAATGGGAGAGTGTCAATGAGAGGATAGAAAGTAAATGTAATTATTCAATTTGCCGTGTCGGGTTATGGAGCTGACTAATCACTTCATTTTGTAATTGTGTGGTAAATCTGAGAGCGAGAGGAACACAAACATCAGTGTGGACCCGGAGACCAGACCACAGCTGACAGACTGGACCTAAATATAAATTAAAGATACAAACCTTATACCTGATTGATCTGACCAACATTTGATCAAACACTCTTGAAACTTTAATGTTGTGAGAGAGCAGCACTGCAACACACTGAGCTATGAACAGTAATTCAGGGAATTATTTGTTTATTCTGTTTGATCTGAAACCAAAGCAGCTGCAGAACTCATTTACATTACTGAAAAATACTCTGAAACATTGATGCTGTGAATGTGTTTGGTCAAGCCTCTGATCTTCTTTATTCAACAAACATTAATGCTACCGATCACCAGGTTAACAGTCGTCATTCTTGGACAAAGAAAGCACATCTAGAAAGCCTCTGACGTGTATCCTCACAGCTTTGTGTTTCAGGCTACCATGGATCAAAAAACATTAAAAAAAAGTCTGTTTCACTCAGAAGCAAAGAAGAACATGGAGTTCACAAAATTGTGAAGTTGATGGTGGAGTTTTTCTGTGCAGATTCACATGATCAAAGAAAAACTTTCTTGGCAAAAAAAAAGGCTCCAGGACCAACTCCTGACCACCAAAGTAGCTGTTTTTTCATATCTCATATTTTTTCATATATTATTTTCTGTAAACTCTCTTAGTAATGATGAAATGCTATTGTGGAGGCTTCTTAGACCAGTCCATAGTAAACACAGGGGTATACAGACAGATTTTTACCCTCTTTTTTCAGTGTAAAATGGATCATTATATACAGTATATTGGTACCACACTATAAAATAGATATCATGTGAAAATACAGGAACCCTGATGCAGTATGTACACACCATTGTAGATACAAAGATGGATAAGAACTTTAGTATAAATCAATGCTCACTTTGTAACGTCCTTAAAAAAATCAGGATTTTAAACCTTGAACTTTTTAACATGTTATTCGCTCTAGATGATCAGAGGTACAGAAAGTGTTGAATTGTTTGAGTAGATTCCTTCATTCTGCTTTGGCTAAACAGATCATGAAAGCAGTAATGTAATCCCAGGGCTGCAAATTTGCCTTATTTAATTTGAAATGACATTCAAGGTCCCCAGACTCCACTTAAAAAAACATGACTTTTACCTCCCAGAACACAAAAACTTTCCCAAGGAATTTTGTGCTTTTAGACCAAAGGAACTAGGGGCTAAATTTAGTTTTGAGGTGATTAATTTACCACTTGAAATGGCCCTGCCTGGAGGGAAGTACTTTTCAAAGTCCAGGAACTTTTGGGGGCAGGGCCTGCAAGCTGAATGTTTCTGATTGGTGGATCACCCACTGTGTTTTATTTTCCCCTCCCAACTGTGACTGACTTGGTCTAATAACTCCTAATCAATGGTTGTCTTTGATCCTGATCATGTGAATGTGTCTCTGTCAGCTCCTGGTGTTCTAGTTTAAAGAGTGACCCTGTAAACTGGAGACCTTCAGCTGAACGTGTCAGTGGATATCCAGTTTACAACAGCTGTTCAAACACAGAAGAAGTCCTCAGAATGCATCCTATTCTAGTTTTATATATGTATACAAGATATTCTTATCAGAGATATATTTGGTGTTTCATGACTTAACAGGATCTTGTTAAATCAAAACACTGGCTGATTTCTTCGTCTCTATGCTTTGGATGACAGAGCAGTCATTTGTTTTGCCAGTTGAAGTTATGTGGGAAAACGTTAAAAAAATGAAACACTGACGTTAATTGAAATTTGTTATTTCAACTGGTTTCATGTAAACACATTTTGTAGTTGAAAGCAATAATTTCAAGTTCAACTTAGTAGACCCTTAAATTATTGTTTTCAACTAACCTATACATTTACATGGAACAAGATGACATAGGAAATTTAATTAAGTCAATGTTTCATTTTTTTGAGTGCAGCTTTGAGAGGCAACAGCTCTGTCATCCATGCTTGTCCACTTTCAGTGGTCAAAAAGTCCATCTGCACTGTGACGAAGCCCATTCAAAACCAGCATGGGCTGAATTTCCTCCATGCTAACAGGCTAACTATCTTCATCGCTTCGTTCATTTTTTTCTCCATTCATCACTGGTCTGATCTAACCGGGTCTTCGACCCGATGTGGAAAAACAGACAAACACAGCAACCATATAGTTCCTTGGAATGTTCCTTGCTAACTTCCTTCCACAGTCCAAAAACATGCTCACAAGGTTAACTGGTGATTCTAAATTGCCCGTAGGTGTGAAGGATTGTCTGTCTCTATGTGTCAGCCCTGCAACTGACTGGTGACCAGTCCAGGGTGTACCCCTCCACTCGCAAGAAGACGGCCCTGAACAGGATAAGTGGTAGGAGATGAATGGATAAATGAGTGGGGACGACTGTGATTCAGTGGTAGAGTTGTCGTCTCTTAATCGGAAGGTCGAGGGTTCTCCTGCAGTGGAGATAACAGTGGAGCAAGACCCCAAATTGCTCCTACTGTTGAACTGAAGGTTTCCAGAATAGAACTTCCTCCTCCCATCAGTGTGTGAATGTTGTGTGGATGGGTGAATGAAATTAGCAGTGTAAAGCGCTTTGAGTGGTCAGAATAACTAGAAAAGCGCTTATAAGTACTGGTCCATTTACCATTTTACCATAAAAGTTCCTGGACCTTCTGGTTGAAAAGCACCTCTTCCATCTGAACCCACTGGGGTAGATCAACAACTCCTGTGTTCTATGAGGTCAAATTACAGCTTCTTTCAAGGGAGTCTGGTGTCTTTAAAGACAGCTATGTACCAGATCATTCTGGTTAAAAAGACATTGTCTTATTTCACAGAAAGATTTGCACGTTTTTATGATTGTCAGAAACCCAGATAACAATATGAGCATGTCACTGACAAAAAAAGATCTTTTAGTGGATACACAGCCTGTTTCCTGCTGCAGGGTGAAACACTTTTATCTGACTCCAGTCTGTGTTTCAATGATAAAGCTGTCTGGATTTAGAAACACTGAAGACATGAAAATGACATAAACAGCACTTGGCATTTACAGGTAGTCAGCACAGACATTATTCGGCAGATATAAAAAAGAAAGTAGGAATGATAATAATCGTTATATCTATTTACATGGATTATGGTCTCCTGTATTAAGTGGTGACCTGTCCAGGTGTAACATCACCTCTTGTCCAATAAGAGCTGTGATCAGATGGGAGAAATAACAGATGTATGGATGAGTTTCAGTCACTACAGTCCACTCACGGTCTCTATCACAGTGAACACAACACCTCTCTGCTCTTTATTTTAATGACACTCCACTCGGTCCACGCTCGGGTTCATGGATCTGTCTTTGAGCAGGTGAAGACTCTGTCCCTCCATCAGACCATGAAATAAAATCCAACTGCCTGCTATGATTAGCTGGTCTGGGAACAGTCAGCAGTGTCTCAGCTGTTATCAGGACCTGCAGGCTGCAGCTGAGTCTCTGATCCACAGACTGAAACCTGCCTCTCAGATCTTCTCAGGCAACACGGACAGGAAGTTCATCTCCCGGCTCAGGGCCCAAGCTGGTGTAGGTGACTGAGGGCTCCGGGGCTCCAGGACTGAGCGGAGGCTGGTCAGGGGCCGGCTGGCTGGATGTGTTCCTGAACTGCTTGTAGACTCTGGGGTCCTGGGCCACATAGGTAGAGGAGGAGGCGTAAAGGAGCAGACCGAGGATGATGATGAAGAACGAGAGCAGGTAGAGGCCTGAGAACTGAAACAGAGACACAGACTGGCTTTACTGCTGCATAGTGCTGACGTGTCCAACTCAGATGTCTGAAGCATTACGTTCCACTTTTTGAACACCTGGTTTAATAATATAAAAAAAGAATAACTACAAGCACTTTGTTTAGCTCTTTATTCAGGGGGCCCAAGGAATCAGAGTATTTAAACCAAAGGGATGATGGATAAAGTCCTACATAGTATTAACATCATAAAATCTAAAGATAAAACCAAGTGATATAAAGATGTTAGAAATATATTTGTGTTATGGGTTTGTGTTATATTCCTAGATATTTGACATCCTGGATTGGTTCAACTTCGACTTCAAAGATAAAGAGAAATAAAGCCTTTAGGTGTCACAAATCAAGAATAAAAGTAAAAAAAAAAAAAAGCTTGATGCTTTTTTGATTTGTGAACTTCCCATATTGATAAATGACATAACACTTTATTATTAACTAGGGATGGGAGAAAAAAATCGTTTCACATAAGTATCGAGATTTTTTTGTTTTACAAATCTAAAATCATTTTTTTCCAAATTTAAATCCTTCATTTTAGTCTTTGTTTATAAGCTGGGTTGAAAAATCACTACTGCTTTTTTCCAGCAGAGGGCAAAATGTTTCTCTTTGACTATCCAGTAACATGATGTCAGATCCTCTGAATACATCTTAAAAACTGACTCACAAGTGATGTTCATTTTGGGGGGAAATACGGCTCCTGATATAGTCTTTAGACATTATCATCATATAACTTTACATGAGCTGGTGTTAAATAAGGGAAGTGAAAACACCAAAAACACCTATATCAAAGAGCACCCCATGAAACATAAAGGAATCGAATCAAGAGAAAAGCATCTGGTCCCAGCCCTGCTATAAATGACTGTACAATATGCAATATATATATATATATATATATATATATATATATATATATATATATATATATATATATATATATATATATATATATATATATTCTACTACTGGGGGAGCCCTTGAATCACTGAGGATACGGGTTTCAGATGGGGGGGGTTTACATTCCTGAAGTATTGGTTGACTGACCAAAACAAAGATGGCAGCTTCCAGTTAGCGCTCTCAGCTAACAAGAATAACCATATTTCACTCAAATTCATTGATAAAGCATCACAGATTGTCTTTGTTTTTGATGAGACAGGGTCACTTTAAGTTGAACATAAATAAAATCTTCAAAAATAAAACCCATAAATTGTGTCACACGGTTTCCATAGAGCCCACAAACGGGTAACACACAGCCGTGTGTGGAAATAGGAGTCGATAACAGCCAAAGCAGCAACCTGACTGGACCTCAGGACCTTATCAAAACCTGAACACCACTGCTAGAAATCCAGGAGCTGTATTTAATCAGGATTTGTACTTTCATGCCAACATTCAACTTAAGACTCTCCAGATCCTCAGGGTCTTCTAGAGCTCGCTCACTGTGGCTGGTGTTTTTGTTACCTTGTAGTGAAAGAGGAAGAGGCCACAGAAGAGGCTGTACAGGTCAGCTGTGAGAAGAGACAGATTAACTGATGCAGCACTCGTCCTCTTCATCACCACGGGCATGAAGCTGTAGAGGCTGAACATGAAGGCACTGAAACCCACATAGAAGAGACCTGCACACACACACACATACACACAAACAGAGAGAGAGAGCAGTGCTTACTGTCGATCTCTCTTCTTGGTGTTATCACCTGTTCCCCTGCATGCTCACCTATCTGCCAGTCCCAGGGCACCTTCAGCAGCTCCTTGTGCTCCATGATGGCCCTGCAACAGCACACAGACCCAAAGTCACTGCACACTGGGACCCCTTGACGCGGTTTCATTTAGATGGATTAGGAATTTAAACTCACAGCTGGATGCCACTGAAGAAGGATCCAAACAGTCCCATCATGCCGAGGAACTCAACCCGACTCAGGTTCTTCACAATGAACTCCTCGCAGACGTTTGAGATCCCGTACAGAGTCGCTCCTCCCAGAACCAGCAGATCTCCAAACAGCTTCTGCTCTCCTGCACAGACGAGGAAGATAAGAAAGGATGAGGAGGGTCAGGAGCATGATAAAACACCCAGACACACATTCACAGAAACTCACCGAGGCCCTGCTGTCGACCCAGCAGCATGTCAGCTCCCACCATGCAGCCGACTCCTAGCAGACACAGTCCTGCCCCCACGAAGTGAACAGCCTTATACCTCACCAAGAGGAAGAACCAGGAGAGCAGCAGGACCACAGGGATCACAAAGCAGTCCAGCAGCTGGGAGGACAGACAGGCAGACAGACAGACACCAAGTGGGGTCAAACAAACTTGTTCCATCATCACAGGATGATGAAATCAAAGCTCACCTGTCACTCATTCGTCTCTTGATATCAAATGATCAGTGGTCAGTTTCCTGCAGTGTTACGTGCTGCGTAAACATTAGCAAACTCTGCTTCTGACCATGGAAAATGTTCCCCA
>CM061158.1:23411115-23441115 GCA_030710495.1 Labroides dimidiatus
AACTGGCATTCACAAAACGTTTGTCCAATCCAAAAACTGAAAAAATACTGGGGTAATCGTCAGATTCTCAAGTTTCTAAAGGGGCCTGAATGTATCACAAGTGGTGTTAGCAACATGTCTAAACAGAGCGGAGAAGACAGGAGAGTTTCATTAACATCGCTTTGATTCTCATGCCTTCTTTGAAAATTTGCAGAAAATAAACCGTTTGCTGTAGGTAAATTCTATAAAAAATAAATAATTCAGAGCTCTTTAATGCTTTCAGCACGCCCTGAATGATCGACATACATCTTTGATTTGCGCTTCAAAAATTCTTTGGATTTTGCTTCCCATGGCGTCGTCTTGCAGGCATAAAATTTGTGCTCAGAGCTGCTCAGCTCTCTGTCTCATTACTGACAGAAACTTCTCTGCTGATCGACATGAAGCCTCTGCAGTGTAGACTGTACACTGTGTAAACAGTAGTGACAGTACTGACTGTAAAACAGTTTATAAAGAGTAAATAGCTTGTAATGATGTTGTAATAATTTTAAAAAAACTGACGCTCATGGGGACATTGTTGAGTTATCCTGAACCCACAGAGGAGCAGGACTTCATACTGCAGTGAAAAATGAGACCACAGTCAGGAAAAACATTTACAAACATCAACATTTGTAGGTTTTTTAATGTAGCACCATTTCCAATATTTTTTCCTGTGTTCCTTAGGTGTGAGGCTACCTGAAAATGTGTTGTACACACTAATTACTTAAATTTTCAATCAGAGAAATTACATTTCTGTTTTTCTTTTTTTCTAATGAACTTGTAGCTTTAAAATGTTGTCACACTTCATGGAGACATAATTGAGTTCCATCAGTCTATAGCCGTGATTGTACTGAATCTATAGAGGTGCAGGACTTCACTTTGCTGAGGAAAATGAGACCACATGTAATTGTTTGTCTTGCGTTTTGTTTCTAGTGTTGTAGCAGCCGGCCTTTGAGCATAAAACATGTCTGTAAAGGCAGAAGAGGGTCAGCAACTGTTCTGTGCTGTGTGAGGTCAGTGTAGTGTGGTGTCTTTGTAGAGAAACATGTGACAAGGTTCTGTTTTGAAAAATTAATCATCTTTCTCTTTTATTAAAAAAAATGGAATCTGCCATGATCCTTTCTGTAATGTTCAGACACTTAAAATATTAGAATCTGAGTCTGTCAGGGACACAAACAACAACTTTTAGTCATCACAGTTTGATGCATGAAGGATTATGTTGCAGACATGTCACTTAGTTTCACAGCAGCAGGATGAAAGAATCCAAAATGATTTTTGTACCTTTTTGTTATTCGGACTCTAAATTATGTCAGCGGGGGGGTAAAAATGATTATCAGTCTCATCTGAAGTGAAGTTATACACGCAAATAATCAGACAGTGCATCAGTTTTATTCAGAGCTCAATCAGCCTCACAGCACGTCTGCAGCAGCACCACACATGAACACATGAACACATGGACATATGAACACATGACTGGAAGTTGGAGTCCACCAAGACGAACACAGAGCCACAGGATCATCTTCTCATATTTACACTTCATCAAGTCTCTGTCTGAGCTCAGAGCAGCCGTCCATCCGCACACAGCTGTGTGTGCTCTTTGTGTGTTCTCTCTTGTAATATGTGTGTGTGTGAGTGTGTGTGTGTCCTCAGCAGGAAGCAGCAGCTGGAGTCTGCGGGACAAACAGGACGTGAGAGGACAGAGCTCCGTCTGTCTCTGTCTGCTCGTTTCCATCGTCCTGGAATGTGAGCTCATTATGAGTCCAGAGAGTCCTCTGTGTGTGTGCCTTTCTTTACGTGTGTGTGTGTGTATGTGTGTGTGTGTGTGTGTGTGTGTGTGTGTGTGTGTGTGTAAGCGTCAGAGATCCAGAGAGGACACACCCGTCCACACCTCCCACACACCTGTTCATATCTGAGACAGCCTGCTCCTCACTGTCCGAGTCTCTGCTGGCAGGAGCTGAACTTCTGAAGGGCCCCGAACAGGTCCTCATAGGAGACGTCTCTGTGTGAGGGCAACGAGCTGAGGACAGAGAGACACACACTTTACACACTCTGACAAGAACACACACACTGTACTGCAGGAAATAACAGACTTTACGCACAACCAAAGACACACATGTGCACTGAGTGTCAAACACTGCCACCTGCTGGTCAAACTGTGAGGTAACTTAAATTCAAACATTGATGAAGTTGAAAGCATTTCTTCCAAACTCACTTTTCTCTGCTCTTTATTTCTTTTTTTGTAAAGGGTGACCCAGCAAAATTCAGGATGAAATATTTTTTTTATGGTTTATTACACAGGTTGCCGGTTCAGATCCCGGTGTGCCTTTCTGTGTGGAGTTAGCATGTTCTCCCTGTGCATGTGTGGGTTCTCTCCAGGTACTTTGGCTTCCATCCACAGTCCAAAAACATGCTCATCAGGTCAACTGGTGATTCTAAATTGTCCGTAGGTGTGAGTGTGAAAGATTGTCTGTCTCTGTGTGTGTCAGCCCTGTGATTGGCTGGAGACCAGTCCAGGGTGTACCCCGCCTCTCACCCTAAGACAGCTGGGATAGGCTCCAGACACCCGCAACCCTGAACAGGATAAGCGGTATAGAAGATGAATGAATGAATGAATGAATATTTTGGTTTATTACCTCATAAATTTATATATTAACAACAAAATTCATTGATTCATTCGTTCATATTTCACCCTGAATTTTGCTGAGTCACCCTTAATTGGATTTTGTCATCTCTCTCTCCGATCACTCTGCTTCCTGCTCCTTCACAATGTTTGTTGTTTTCTGTCTCACTCAGAGTGACTTCACAGCATCACACATTAAAAAAGTCAGACTCCCTGTCACACGAGAAGACATATTTTGAATTTTGGGTCTTTTCTTTCAAATATCAACACATGTTCAGACGGTGCTGAAGTTCCTGATTTTTTTAACTTTGACCTTCACACCACACATTACTCTTTATCAGCTGATCCTCAGAGGAGGAGCTGGATGCTATCAGGACTCAAGTTTCCACATTAAAAGCAGCAGAAAATACAACACTGACTCAAAAGAATGACAGAAAAAAAGGTGAAAAAAAGAAACAAATATTCACTAAAGTTTTAATCGGATACGCCAGTCGCACACTCACAGTGGATAAATAATAACTAGTCATAAAACACGCTGATTCACTCTGTGGTTTTGTCTTCTTTTGTTCTTCACTTCTGCAAACACAGCTGTTGATTTAGCCTGGGTTATATTTAATGTCATTTGTTGAAGTCACAGGTTGATGACCTGCTGACAGCAGACCTGTTGAACTTGTGACCTGTGACAGACGCTTCACGTGAACACGCTAACAGTGACTCTGGATTGACTTATCAGGCTGATGACAGGACTGTTCAGAGTTATCTCCTGTCTCAGGTTCCATGGAGTCAGATCTTGGAATGACTCAGGTGTGAAAATACAAGAAGAAAAACATGAGCTGGAGCAGAAACAGCGTCTTTGATCCACTGCTGTATGTGTGAGCAGACATTTGTTATCTGTGCTGATTTTGACCTGTGAGTGGGTCACACACACACAGACACACACTGACACAAACACACTTACATGAACTCAGTGAGTCTGATGTGCCAAGGCAGGAAGCCCAGCGTGCTGTCTACAGGACCAAACTTCACCACCAGCTCAGGGTCCGGGACGTTTTTAGACTCTGAAACAGACAGGACACTTCATGAGCAGGATGATCCACACACTGCAAACATACACACACACACACTGCCTGTATGTTCACAGAGCTGACAGCAGTCCTGGTGTGTTTGGAGTCACAGGTAGTGATGAGGCACCTCTGAGCAGAGAGTCCAGCATGCTGACACTGATGTCCTGAGAGCTCCTCTCCCTGTTCTCCACAGAGCGACAGAGCTGCTGAGCCGCCTGCACGATGCTCTGCTTCCCGTCATCAGGACACAAGAGCTTCACAGAGGAGCGCAGCGACAACACTACCAGAGACAGAAACAGACAGAGAGAGAGAGAATATAAACATTTCACAACAAATCAGTCACAGTCAAATGAATTATTCATTTTCCATATGAAAAAAAACCCTCTCTTCACTCATACAGGAAACTAAACCAGGCAAAAATACTAGAGGTGAAATATGAAAGGATAAAAAACACATGGCTCACCATCACAATCAAACAACTCAGTGATTTTGTGAAAACTGATAAATTTTAAGACAAACATGTTGTCTCTGCTATGATGAAAGTTTATATCTGTAGCTACAAAGACTGTAAGACCACTAGTTTTAACAGGAGGCTGAACTTTGGATGACCCCAGTCTGCAGGAGACGCTAATTAAACTTCTTAACTTCTGTTTGTGTTTGTGTTTACTCCAGACTGACTGTTCCATAAATAACTCAAGTCAAGACTTTTAAAACCCTTTATATCAGAGTCCTCTCACACTTTTATTTTATCTAACAATAATAACCCCGAAAGACATGACCCTGTTGACACTGGGGCTACTTTGATCGATCAATATTAATAGTGTTTGAAAATTCAACAACACATTTTTTTCATGTGCAGATTTCTGTACATGAGATGTTTATGTATCTTTTAAAGAGGGGGGTGTTCTGCTTTCTCATGTTTCAATCATGAATAGAAAGTAACGACGCAAAAGGATGTTCAGACTAAAGGTGTGCAGATTTCTAAACCTCTACATATTCAAACGAAGTAGAAATCCTTCAATCTGACTGTAAACTGATCAGAGCAGGGTATCACCCAAAAAATTTAGAGTCCTGTACCGATACCAATACTTTCACTTTGATACAGAAACCTGAAAAAAACTTTTTTCAATACTAATTTTATAACAATTCTGACAAAAAAGAAAATTTCATTACACTTTACGGTACAAATCTTGAGTTTTAATTTTAGCTTTAGTATTTTTTCACTCCTTTTTTCTTACATAGAAAAACAAGAAATGATTGCCCGTGTGAAAGGACAGCTGAAAACAGGTGACAGGTCAGTATATAGTGAGTACACCGTAAAAGTGTTTATAACTATCCATGAACTTTGTTCTGTTGATTCTTATTTATTTATTTTTTTATTTAAACGTCAAGATATCAATCCTCCTTCTTAATCCGGGCTTTTGACCGGCAAAAATGACCCAACAGACACAAACATTAGTGTGATTCCTTTGTATGCAGTCGTCTGCTCTGGCTGCAGCTTGGAGGGACTGCTGTGGGCGGAGGAGTCTGTCTGTGTGTTATGGAGAGGTGAGGGGCTCAGCACCCGCTGCTTCTCAACGAGCGGTGGGTGCTGGAGATCGACACCTGCTTTCACATCTCTCTCCAAACTCCAGAAAAGTCACGAGATCTGTGGTTCGTCCCTTTGTCGAAAAAAAGTCCCTGGACGGGTTTGAAAAGTTGCTGAATATACAACAGAGTCACTGAGTTGGCAACACTGTCCTGCATAATGCAACCATGTGTAACGTTACAGCCAATCACTGGTGGCATTGTCAAATTTTGATTAACCCTTTGGGTACCAAAACTTGGTAGCAAAAGACGAGACACATTTTAATACCTGAAAAGAAATGATTATGATGACTTCACATGACTTGCTGAAATGATGAGGTCATCGCCAGAGGACTGATTCCTGGTACATTGGAAGGGTGGGCCTCAAACACTAAGGTCTGTCCATAGCTCCACCAAAAACAGGCCTCCAGAGGGGAATTTGTGAAGCTTTAAAGAGACGGCGGCTAAAATGAAGTGTTTTTGAGTTTTTAAAACACTAGTGTGAGAAATATAGAGATGTTTTAGAGCTGTGAGTCATGTGAAGATACTCTGGGGGTACCAAAGAGACGATAAGGACTAAAGAAAAGCACAATACTCCATCTTTAAAGACATGAAGCAAGCCTCTACTAAAGCCGTGGTGTTGTAATAAAAAACATTTGGATCATCTACTGTTAATAATGATGAGCTGTTAACACTCTAAATGAAACATAAAAAGTGGCTCATATTACGTGTCACAGGGACGGATCAGAAGAAGAGGTGTGTTTAAGACATGATGAAACACCTGTGACAACACCAGAAGAAAAAGATGCTGATAGATGAGGACAGGTGTTAGACTACAGGAGAAGGATATGCACTGTAACACAGAGGACGCTGTATACAGGCTAATAAAACCACTAAAAACAAGAGTCCAGAGGTGCTCGACCACTGCTGTGTTTTCAACACAGAATCACTGAGCTAGCTTTGAGGAAACAAGGTCAACAATAAAACAGGTACAGAACACAGCTGCAGGATGAGGAGAGCTACTGAAGACGATCTGAAACTTTCTCTAACTGTTTGTCGTCTAAACCTGTAAATATGTTAAAAAATGATAATAATAATAAAGAGTCCAATGTTTACTCTTAAAAAAAACATTCATGGAATTTTTTTCAGGGAGGCATAAAAAAAAACAACCCTGGGAAAAAGCTGATAAATACTCTGTTTCAGATTGTGACAGTATTTCTGTGAGACAGAATCCTGTGAATGTGAATGTGGGTCATTTATCAGTCACATATTTTGTTTCCTGGGAGAAAAAAAAGACGGGAAACATGTCTGACACCTCCGGAGGATTGTGTTCCTGCTCTCCAACAGTCCATTCATCAGGATCACACCCAGACGGGAAACAATGAAACAGCCTGCAGGTTTGACTTTTGGTGCTTCTGTGTCCTGCTCAAACTAAACTTCAGGAGTGTGTTGGGGAAAGACTGTTTTTTTCCTCCTAATGCTGGGTGTGTATATATGTGTGTGTATGTAATTTGAAAAAGAGCAGTGGCATCTGGTCTTTGGTTCAGCTGTACAGGGCTAACTGTTTTTGGGTCCAGTCATCCTGACACACACTGTGTACTCGATGAAAAAGAGGAAATATTTAATATACTGCTGCACTAAAATTCAACAACAGCTTCATTCACACCTTTTGTTTCTTGTAGGTCTAAATGAATCATATTGTGCAGCTCAGTGTTTAAACTATCAGTGATTAATGTTCACTCTGTGTTTCTGCAGTGACCCACTCTCTCAGACAATCCAAGTTATATGTAATCTGTGAGTAAGTTAATCTGCTTTAAGGTGACCAGGCTACATGTCAGTAATCTGATTTGTGCCCCCCAGAGTTATTTTAGAAGCACAGCTCATTATAACAACGTGACAGGATCGAGACTTTTTCCTTGTAGGCGTCTGAAGCTCAAAGTTTTCAGGTAACAGAGAGGAGACCCTGAGGACACACGCTGGAGAGATTATACTTCTCATCTGATTGAGCAACACCTCAAACTCCTCAGGGCGGAGGAGATTAACTCTGCTGTGGTGGGAGAGATCTGGACTAACTGGCTCGGCCTGCTTGTAGCCAGTGAATAGACTCTCAGGAAATGGTTACATTTGCGGTTTCACCACAAACACCTCTTTGGTTGGATCATTGTCATCACAATGTTTCAAAAACTTGACCTCTTGACCTCTGATTCTTCTCTATCCGCCACTAGAGGCTGAAGCTGCTTCACTGTGAACTGTGCTTTTACCCTTTCCCTGTAGGATAATACACGTGTTGGCCACTTACATGTATGTGGGGTTTTTGTGGGCACCATTACTGTACGTTGGTCGCCACTTTCAGATTACAGTGCAGACAAAACTAGGACTGCTGTGGTTTGTTTCCAATTTAATCCTCAGTGATCATAAAAACAGTTTGTTTGTTGTAAAGCAGTTACTCAAGCAGCTCTGACTTCACCGTTTACAGATCAAAGTACAGCAATAAGACTCAAATCTAAGATCTGATCTCATTTTCAGCTTCATCATTTGGAAATGAAACTAACACCTGATATCTCAGAGGCACTGTGAGGGATTTTCAAGCTGTGTCCACTTCTAACAACTTCTGGACAAAATATGTAGTGCTTAAAGAATGGGAGAGACTGCATTTCCCATGAGCACCACCAACACTGCTGCTAAGATGTGGCTCTTAATGAAGATGTTTTTGGTTTTGAAAGCAGTTTCAAATTTTTTGTTCAGTGATGTGAATGTGTAAATCGTATTTGTCACATTTTAACTGCAGACCCCGGGCACCATGCCAAAGCTGATGTGGATCTACATAAACAAAACCCTGTTATCATCATCATCATCACTTCAGTTATAAAATGTTTGATCTGTTGAAATTTGTTTTACTTTTACTTTAGAAACCCAAGAGTGAATCAGTTTAGTATTTTAAAAACTACCTTATCAAACAACTTTTGAATGCTGTTGAAGTACTGATTTCACTTTTTTTCCCTTCAACTGTTCTGAAATGAACTTTAACTTTTTGTTATCTCAGCTGCTGGTCGCCAGTGTCTCCTGTGGCCGTTGTTTGTGTGGGTTCATGTTGAAGTGTATCAGGGTGATGTGAGGTGAAACTAAATGACGTAATACATAATAAGTAGAGGAAAAAAGTTGAGGGGATTCTTTTAGGTATGTTTAGGAGTAGCTCTGCTCCATCTAATGTCTCGCTCTTCTCATGTAGGAGATCAGTTTAGTGCGGAGCGCTGACTGTGATAAAACAGTTCTTACCCTGGTGCTGCTGTTTGTCGCTGCCATTGCTAAGAAACTCCACGCTGTATTTGGAGCCGTCTATACCCAACAAGTCCTGCTGCTGCCTCGCGATCTCCTCCAGCACACGGGAGTTATTCTTCTGGAAGATGCCTGAGAATGATAAACACATAAACAATGCAGAACTGAACAAGACTTCGAACTTATTCAAGACATTCTTGATACCTCATGGGTGTAAGTGTGTGTGTGTGTGTGCAAGCCAACAAACTATCAGCCTGTAGAAGAAGCTAGAAAAGAAAAATCACACTGAGTTATGTGTTTAAGGGATAAATAACCGACACAACTGAAGATTAAAATATTTTTACAGCTGGCTAGATCCAACATTACAGTCTGACTCGTCTGTTTCCTCTCCAGACAGAGACATTACTGTACATCCTCAAGTTCAAAATGTGGAACAAACTAATATAACCACAGACATCACATGACTAACCTGAAATAAAAGAGATGAGGAGAAGGTTGGTCAGGGGGTATAATTTATTTACTTGTGTCAAAAGAGGGGGGAAAAAGCTGCATGTGAACCTAATGCTAACTTACTTGGTTTATGACCATATAAGAGAGGAGTGGAAAGATTGCTGACAAAGAGGAAGCTTCTCTTCAGCATTAAAAAGCAGTTATGATATGTTTGAGGGCAAAGTTTACTTTAGACCACACAGCAGCTAACCATCAAGAATGAGCTGTTTTTTCGTATTTAATCTGTATTTTTATTTTTCAGAGGGGGTCTTCTGGTCTATGGGTTAAATCAGATTCTTCAATCTAAAACATCAGCTTGAAAGATGTAGCTCTTTAGCTGACACCACATTGACAGTTGATGTGTAATCTTACCGTGCTGGTCGTAGACACTAACGTAAGAAATACCCACAGCCATACACCACACAACCAGGTTGGCTGTGTCCGTGTAGCTGAGCTCCTCCTCGGCCATCAGCAGGCCGATGTGTACCGGCAGCTTCTCCAAAGACCTGCCGTCAGACAGCCACCGAGCCCGGCGACCCGCAGCTCGGCTCCCGGTCACGGGATTGGCGTTAGCATCAGGGTTAGCATGGTTCAACTTCTTCTGCTGGTCTGGAAACCCAGCTAAGGCTAACGGCAGCAGAAGAGCGGCCATCGCCCGCTCCCATAGCCGGCCCTGAGCGCTCCGGAGCCGGACACGGAGCCAGGAGACCAGCGCTCTGTTGACGTGGACCAGAAAGAGTAGGAGCCGCCACAACAGTCCATACAGCAGCGCCATGACTGTCCAGGTACCCCCAGGAGAGAATCTTAAAGGATAACCGACAGAGAGGGCGGAACAGCCGGTTAACTCCTTAGTAAAACCCGCTTCATTAAATCGGTTTCTCACTGGATCTTACAACGTAGTCCGCCCGCCGCCATCTTCAACTCCACTTAGCAACCCCTGACCTATGACCCCGCAGCGCGGAGCCTGCTGATTGGCTGAGACATGAGTGAGGCATCATTGGACCTGCCTTAACTGTCAGAGCCTCATAAGCCTCCACGATACATTACTACGGAGCGGGCTAAATATAGAAAACACTCAGCGTCCATAATCTGACAGGAGAGCTCTCATTCTTAGAGAGGAACTGAATAATGACAGTTTATTCTTAATATTCATCAGTGCGAGTAATTCGTTTCTGGCATTTTTGATAAAATAAGATAAGATTAGAAAAGATAAGATAAGATACACTTACTAACCCCAAAGAAAACTGTTGAGCAAGACCACACATTTAAGTGAAAAAAGAGAAAATAGTGTCTAAGTAACAAGGTGAATAGATAAATGTAACAGAAAAGTGAAAGTGAGTTGCACATTGATGATATAACACATTAATAAACTATTGCATTACATTATTGCACAAGTATAACTATTGTACACATTAAACCAATAAATAAACTATTGCACATGAGTGAACCATTTTACATAATTATAAACTAAGGTATTGAAACTGAAAACCAGTGCTCTAACTTCAGACATTAAGCAAAAAATAAAAGTCTAATTCCCCATTTAAAGAGAAAGAAAACAAACATAAGCTCTTTATATTGTTTTTTCCAATGATGATGTACACACATTATTATCAAAACTATCTAAAGAATTCCCCGCTTGATACATATCATTATCAGGAATCAATCTCCCTCAAGGAGAATTCAGATGTTATTTATTTTTTCTTTTTTGTTTTTTATCCTCTTGAACAATTGTCTAAAAGTATTATTTCACTTCAAACTCACTAAAGAGCAGATAAGTTTTACAAACAAATATTTAGTTTGTTATAATCCTATTTATTTACTGTAATAAAAGATAGCTGATGAACAGTTAAATGTCCCTGTTCTGTGTCTTTTGTTACATCTTAACTAGATGTTTACTGTGTGCTGATATTAAATCCTATAGCATAGGCAGCTACGCAATTTTAATAAAAGAATTATTAAAGTAATATTATGGTAAAGACTCATTTAAAATAGTACCTTTTTCTTTATACAGTCTATGGTTATTGTTCAGCAAAACTGCATCATTTTGCATAATAATGTGAATGTTGCAGAGTGTACATTACACTTGAAAGACAAAAAATGCTCTAACACGATAGCACATCTACACACAAGGACTGAGTTGTGTCAATATATAGAGTTTAAATGTATAAATGATATAGGCGTGTGTGTGTTTGTGTGTATTGTTTGTAAGTTACAAGGCAGATTCACAAAAGTTGGGATGCATATAATAGGGATTTAACAAAGGATTTGATGGTTTATGAGTCATTTAAGTCGACATTTATTTGAAGACAGTGAAGGGATGGGGGGAAAAAAGAAAGGACGCCTTGAGAAACATCTCCCAACTAATATTGTTAATTGTCACCAAGTCAGTGACATGATAGGGTTAAAAAAAAGGCTTCCCTGAGAGGCTAGAATAGTCACTCATTGAAAACATTTGGAGCTTCACCAAAAAATAGGAGAAGGGAGACCCCTGAACTGATAAAAGAATTAAACTGGTAAAAAAAAAATCCAACAAAGCAACCTGCCTTTTTAAGATATAAAAGTAAGTTATTTATTCGACTGACTCTTTAAAAACAGCCTAGTGATGCTGCAACATAGTGCTGTCAATTTTACCTGTTGGCTGTTGTAGTTTTATTCCCTACCACTAGGTGATGTACTAACAAATAATTATTCAAATAATTATTAATATTATACTGGCCATTAGCACACTGAAACATGCTCCTGTGCTCTTTACACGACAACGGTTTTAGGATGAAACGCAAAAGTATTGTTGAGGTTCGGCGTCTTGTTAACACAGAAACAGGGTTTTCAGCTGACCTAAAATGCAACTTTTTTGAAACGCCCTCTAGAGTGGATTTTTTTCTGATACGCTGCAGCCTCCGTTGTCGTGCAAGCTGGAGTTTTTAGTGGAAACGCTGATGTCATGCTCCGTTTTGTGTGTTGAATTCCACTTTAGTTGTGGGAACTTTTAATTGCCATGCTCGAACCAGACAACAAAGACGGTTCAATGGCAGATTACTGTGTTGAGCATGTGCTGCTGAATCTGCTGACTGCTTTAACAAAATGTACATCTGTTGCTCCACTTCTGCACTCAGATAAGACTCATTTAATATATACGCCAGATGATCAGCCCACTTCTTCTTCAGCGGCAGACTACCAAAAGACTATACAGTTATATCACCAACTACAGGTCTGATATGCATTCTACAGTGTTTCAGTCCCTCAGTGTTTCCGTGTAAACACACTGTTTTTTTTTTTCTTCTTTTTTTGCGTTTCTAAGTGAAACGCTGCGTGTAAATAGTCTACAAGTTTTTAATACTTTATCTCCTCCCCACAGAGCCTCTTTGTTCTGCAAGTTCAGCAAAGGGGAAACTGTACGTATATCTGTATGGGCCAACTCACTCAATGAAGCGTCTACGTGTATATGTCCATAGGTCACAGAAATTTCCATTGTTCAAAATAAACTTTACGCAAGCCGAATATCACCCTCTTTCAAACCATACCAGTTAGCCAATGTGATGGCTCATTACCACTACCTTTCAGTTTGGAGCATGTAAAGGGATTTTCTAAATTCAGGGGAATTTTATAAAATATTAAAATTAAGAATACATTATATTATTACCATCCTGTTGTCCTCTTCAAATAATTGAAACATTATAAAGCATCATATACTGATATTATACTTGGTCTTAATAAGTCAATCTGAAACATTATTCAGACATCTTCAGATTTTATACCCATTTTTTTCCCTCTCAGCTTCGGCAGTTTCTTTTCTTGTCATCTCCAGTTATACTGTTTACAGATGATGTTGTCTTTATTTATTTCACATAGTTGTTATCCTTGACACTGAAAATGTTTACCTTGGGGTCCCACCTGGAGAGTTAACCTTTCAGTACAAATCAAAATAAAAGTATATGATGATTAAGACCACAATCGTTGGAATCGTAGCTTTTTATATTACCAAACTTGCTTTAAGATGTTGACATATAACATTTTCTCGATGCTGTTTTTATTTGTATATGCCCTTTGAGTTTTCACACCTTCTTTTTTGTTGAACAATAGTTTAGCTTATCACCTGCGTAAAAACACAGACGTGTCTGTTATCCTGACATTTACGGTCACCAACTTGCGCCACATTTCGAAGACTTACTGAGCGTGGCTTACTTTTCATTCCAGGAGATGGCGCTGACACACACAAAAGCTTTCTGCCGAACATGTTTCACTATAACAGAAGAAGAAGATCCACCGGCGGTTAGTAGACGAGTGTTGCCCGCGCGAGTTGGTTGTGGTAGCAAACACCCGTGTTACTTTCGTGTAATCGATCAAAAATGGCTTCAGCTGAGCATTTGAGGATTTTTGTACTCGATCGACTAACTGCTGCTGCTGAGGAAATATTCGGCGCTTTTAAAAGAACTATCGACGACTACGAAGACGAGCTCGTTCGTCAACGCAGAATGCTGGGCAACGTCTGGGCACCTGGAATAAATATTCTGGAAAAAGGTTTGAGAAAAACTCCTTATGACATAAAATAGGCTCACAGTACGTTTTCCTTTTTGGTAGTCTTAGCGTCGTTGTTTTCAGAATCAAACAACTTTTAAATAGCTTAGCTGACTTTTTTTTGGTCATGTAGCGATTTAGCGATCTTAAAAGCTACATTTCCCACATCTCAAAATGAATGAAGTTGAACCGCTTGTAGCAGAGCCTTCTGTTGCGGTCTTATCTCACGTTCAAGGATTGGACAGTAATGCCTTTTCCGAACGCTGACATGGCGGCCGAGTCACTGACGTATTATCACCTCAATTAACAATCCTTGTGCTGCTGCCTGCGGCTACACTGCATATACACGCTTAAAAACGCTCGCAGAAACGCACACACACCATAGACTGTATAATTAATGACGTAGTCTCCGCGACGTCACCCATCTGTTCCGGAAACGGACTTTTGAAGCCAAATCCTGTATAAGACTAATTGCTTACTTTATATCTATATTTATAAGTAGATTATCTCAAATGAATCCTTTCATGCAATTAATTGTAAGAGGTGTTTCTTAATATATGCAACTGCTTATTCACACAGGTATAGAGCACTGAGAGCAAAAATTATTGTTTAATAATAAACAAAAAACATTTTCTAGTCTCCATTTTATTAACAGTTTCAATAGTCCTCAAAATTAATGGAAATAAGCTGGTTCAGTGTTGAGAAAATAAGTAACTTGAAAGTACTGAAGCTACTTGGGCCATATTGTTGTAGCTTAGCCTGCTACATTTCTGAGGATCATAGCTTTAGTGTAGTGAAGCTTAATTTAACACAGAGTAACTGGTAGCTTAGCTTCCTAAATTTTCAAAGTAGCTTGTCCAGCACTGTTGAGCGTGCAGGCTGCATGCGTTATGGCGCCAAAGGGCCAGTATGCCCGGGGAACTCTTCTAAAGGTTAAAACAGAAAATGTGCTCTGTCTGCCTGCATTGCACTCTCAGACAGAATGTAAATAAGCCCAACTAAAACAAGAATGGATGACCTCTTTCTTTCTTTTGTTTCTAAAAGGCACCAAAGATTACCCCTGTTTTTTATTTTTTGCTTGACTAAGATTTTGAGGCGTTATTTAAATTTTTGAGCAAAGGGCTACCTCTCTTTTTATTTAAGCAAGTTCTCCTCACTTTGTTTTGTGTTCCTCCAGAGCTCCCACAGCAACATATCCGTAATGAGGAAGATTATGTCTCAGACCAGCAGCTCTGTGACCAGGAGAGGATCTGCAGTCTGGACCAAAATGATCCCGAGCCTCCACGGATTAAAGAAGAAGAGGAGCTCTACAGCAGTCAGGAGGGAGAGCAGCTTCAACTGACACAGGGGGTTGATACTTTTGTATACAATCCTGGCCATGAGGGGAGTGATGACAGTGAACCAGACCTGGAAAACTACCACCAACTCTTCTCTCAAAACTTTCATGTAGATGAGAGCCAATATGACTCGGGGAGCAATCATGAAAACATAGAACCAGTTTATAAACATGCTTCTTCACAGTCAGTAAAAAAGGACTTGCGAGAAAGTGACAGTGACTCTACACTCAGCCCGAGCTGGTCAGAAGTCCACTTTAACACTCAGAAAGGTGAGAGGCCACATTCATGCAAAATATGTGGGAAAAAATTAATGCGGAAAGGCTCCCTGAAAGTCCACATGAGAATTCACACAGGTGAGAAGCCTTACCTTTGCACAACCTGTGGAAAAAGATTCAGTGATGCGTCGGTTTTAAGAAAACATTTAAAGATCCACCTTGGTGAGAAGCCGTACATCTGCGAGATCTGTGAGAAAAGATTTACTCACATCTCAGCTTGGAAAACCCACATGAGAGAACACACTGGAGATAAGCCATACACCTGTGACACCTGCGGAAGAGCGTTTCAGTTTCGTTGTCATTTACAGAGACATGCGAGGATTCACACAAACGAGAGACCGTTTTCATGCGAAATATGTAGGAAAGCCTTCCGACGCGACAGTGCCTTAAAAGCCCACATGAAAATTCACACACGTGAGAAGTCCTACCGTTGCAAAATCTGTGGGAAAAGATACAGTGACGTGTTGTTATTTAGAAAACACAAACTAAGCCACAAGCGTGACAAATCCTATGTGTGTACGACCTGCAAGAAAGGATTCTTTAACATTTCAGCTCTGAAAGCCCACATGAAAATCCACACAGGTGAGAACCTATTTACCTGTGAAACATGTGGGAAAGCTTTTAGCTCTAAAGAAACCTTGAAAGTGCACGTGAGACGAGCCCACACTGGTGAAAAGCCTTTCCTTTGCAAGTTGTGTGGGAAAGGACACTTTCGTAAATGCGACTTAAAAAGACACATGAACACTCATCCAGAGAGTGTGAACCCTGAAAATGGAAAACCAAATGAGAATAAGTAAAAAAAACAACAAAAAAAACATGTAGGGCTCATCTTCACCCAAACACCCAAATATCGATTTAAACACTAGAGCTGGTTCTGTTTTGAAAATGTATTCATCCACCAAATGTTACACAGTTGTAGCTACATCTTGTTAGCCAAATGCTAGTGTTTTCTGTTTTATATGTGAATAGCTTGCTAACTTAATAGCACTGCCATGTTTCTACAGTAGCACGGAACAGACAAACTTAGAGGCTTCGGCTACCAACTGACTAGAGATTCAATCTATAATCTGACTGCTAGATATCATTTAATATTCCCATTTCTACACTTTGTACCTTTAGGGTTTGATAAATATGTAACTTCAGTTTTACAAAAGCATTTGTTGTGGTTCCATGTCTTCAAGCATGTCTCTATTACTACTTCTTAAATGTTGTTCATCTTTATCTCCGATCTGTTCATATGTCAGTGAGTGCAAACATAAATGATACATTTCCATTGTTGATATATTTATGTGTGTATATATATATATATATATATATATATATATATATATATATATATATATATATATATATTCATTGTGCTGTGAAGTTTTTTTTGTTGTTGCTTTTTACAAAGTGCGATTGTACATAATTCTGCATCTGTATGGGCATAATTTCTGATTTGTGGGAGTTAATGTATGCTTTGCAGAATTAATTTTGATACTGGTTCCAATAAATTCCTTAAACTGACTGAAGTGATTGCATAGCGTGATGACTTTTCAAGATATTAATACAAAGGTTCTGGATCTGCATTTGTAGTTATAAAGATAGTGTTAATGGTTGAAAGACGTGGTCAGTTGGTGAAACTGATCTCTTTTTTTTTTTTAATAGAATCTAATTTAATGCAAATAACTTACTATGAATATGATTTAAGCAGTAAGTACACTTTAAAATGATTTGAAACCAACTGACCCCAAAAATAGAGAGAAAACATTAAAAAAAAAGATTTCTGCACAGTTTCATTGTCAAAATGTAAGACTTGACTGTTGTCAGTGTTCCTGAACACATTCAGACCAGCCTTTGCCAGAACTTAGGGAAAACAAGAATTTGGTCTTTCCTCCGAGTGAGTTTTGATACAGGAAAAAAAAAGATTTTCTTTGATACTCTGATCCTGCAGCTTGGAATTTCTTCATGTTTTTAATATAGGCTAAAAGCAGACTGAAGGATCTGGACGAAGATTTGTCTAAGAACACTTCTTAAACCCAGACGTAACATACTCCAGGTTTGCAGTTAAAAAAAGACTTAGAACAATAACAGGAACGACCAACCATTTAATAAAATCTTAGTTTAAAATAAACATCTGAAATAAAACAAATGTCTGGCTCCATTTTTAAGTTGTTTTTATTTATTATTTAGTAATTTTAAGGAGGAGGGTCTACTTCCGTGAGCTCGCCACGCCGGGCTGTGACGCAGCAGTTTCCCAGCATTGACTGCGGCATGATGGCGGACAGCAGAGAGAAGGCGCTGCAGGACTACAGAAAAAAACTCTTAGAACATAAAGAGGTGGACGGACGGTTGAAAGAACGTAAGAGGCACAGTACTTTGACTGTTCGTGATCGGGTAGAAATACAAAATATATCAGTTATTTGTTTTTATGTGAGATAAATGTTATTTAACAGACAGCCTGAGTTAGCTACACAGCTAGCTACTGCTTTGTCATGCAGTTAGCATCCTCATAGGAATGAATGGGAGTTAGCCGCTAGCTGTGCTAATGTTAGCTCAGCAGTTATAATAACAAAATCAACGGTAACATTGTTAAAGCTGAAAGAACACTTATTTTCCGCTCTGTAAATAATTAGCTTGTTTTAGTTATTACTGTGCTAAAACATGCTGTGAACGTATTGAATATATAAAGTGAAATGCTAAGTTATCTTAGTAAAGCTAACATTACTGAGGATGTGTTGGGCTAATATACACAGGTTACCTTACTGTGCTTGTTGTTTGTTTGTTTCCAGTGAGGGAACAGCTGAGAGAACAGACCAAACAGTATGAAAAGTCAGAGAATGACCTGAAGGCTCTGCAGAGCGTGGGACAGGTAAATTTATCCTCCTTTGTCACCTGTGGGGGGCTCACCCGTGAATGCTTTAATGTGCCTGTTGAATCAAACCGTCAAATTTGCTGATTCTGACACCTGTCAAGTCCAGCTTTCATATCTTCATTGAACAGTCACACGCATTAACACAGTGCACAAACTAGTTGCTCCGCTTGTTTACTTCAGTGTTCATTATTCACTTGATTTACCCAGGGAGCTGATTTCACCACCAGGGCCTCAACATTTCAGACGAATAGTGTTAACTTTGGCAGCTGATTTAGTCTGAGCTTTAGCCTTTTAATGACAGTGCTGTTTGTTTTTGTCACATTTTAGTCTTTTTTGACCTTTATAGTTTTAGACAAGATTTGGTCGTTACAAACGTAAAACTTTTTAGTCAGTTTTGACACTCTTTCTGTGGACACTGTGGGGCCATTTTTAATCTCTAGCTTCAAACAAATGTTATGGACTTAATCCAAGGACTGTGTTTCATATTTACGATGGTCTTTAAATGTACCTGAGGTGACAGGAACACATTGGACAGAAAGTCTTAATAAATGAGTATAACAGATCACCAAACGCCTGTTTCAGGAATGCAGTGCTTGTATTTTAACAGATCAGACACACAGTAGGAAAAATATCATGGATTTTAAATTCATTAAGTCAACCAGGCATAATTTCTGTAAAGAAAATATAACCAGCGTTCATCAAAGTTTTTATCATCAGTGAATCGTTTTAGCTCAACATTGTCCTGTTGTAGTGTGATGAGCATTTATCATTATAACTTCCATTATGAAAATGAACATCACAGACAAAAAGATTAACTGATTCAAACATCTCAAACAGCACGTAAAATATTCATGCATGAAATTTCAGCGTTCAATTAAGGTTTTCCAAAATGAGCCACATTTTGCGGAAGTAATGTGGCTATGTGGTGACGGACAGGCTGTTAGACCATCAGTGAGAAATGATAAATTTATTCTGAATCAAACTGTCAAAGTAGAGAGAAAGCTTATGTATTTCGGTGTCAGTTATTCTCTGAAGATGCTCCGCAGCAAACAGTGCTAATGATCAGACTCACTCGGCTTTATCTGTTTTGAACTCTTGTTTCTCATTCCCTGCAGATTGTTGGAGAGGTGCTGAAACAGCTCACAGAGGAGAAATGTAAGCTCCCCCTTGTTCTGCTTTGTCTTGTTTAATTTCAAAGAAATGATTTGAAAATACGTCGGACTTTAAACTCTGTACGTTTAACTGTGTTCTGCTCACACCTGATGTGTCTGTTTCTTTGTCTCTTTACAGTCATTGTGAAGGCCACTAACGGTCCTCGATATGTGGTGGGATGCCGCAGACAGGTGGGTGCTGCTGAACGCCCTGTTTTCTCTCTGATCTGTCTCTCATACATGACGCTGAATACTCTAAACATGAGGTGCTTGATAACATTTTATAAATGGAGACAAAACTTTCTCTGCTTCTGCAGCAACCATTAAATATGCTTTTATAACGATCACATGAAAGAACTTACTTCTTTTCCCTACATGTGCAGAACTTTTGTTTTTGTCTGTACAGGAGCACTGATTTTTCAGATCCACAGTCTGTTGTTGTCTGTGTTTATATTGTGTGTTGTTTTCTTTAGTTGGATAAATCCCAGCTGAAGCCTGGCACCAGAGTGGCTCTGGACATGACCACACTCACCATCATGAGGTACAGAACTCATCTCCTACAGGATCTGTCAGCACATGTGCTTCTGCTCATTAAGTGACCCAAACTTCAGAGCCCTCCTCACTCGTGTTCACTGTTGCTAGTTGACAATAGTTGTCTCACAGGACCTCAGTTTCAGAAATCAAATTTATGGTATCAAATACAACAACCTTTATTTATATTAATATTTCCATTTAAGTTTGAGAGTCTTTTTAAACATACATCAGTATTCTAGTATGTGCTTCAGATTTATGGTGTCCTAACAAGAAACAGTGAAAACAGTTGCTAGAAAAACAGCGCTAGCAGCAGCTCAAGACTTTGAGGAGTCCTGTGCCTTCTTGGTCTTGATATGTTGCGATCAATGAATGACTGTTAAACTGTTGTCAACAGAGAGTGCTGTGACAGAAATATGATAACTTGCTCTTTCATGATAACTGCGTTATGTGTGTGTGGTGTGGAGTGACATTTACAGCTAGTGATGTACCTTTTACTATTCTCACAACAGAAATGTACAGATTTAAAACTTGATGGTTATGTTTTGAGTTTGATAATGTCTAAAAAGTATTACCCTGAGAAGCTAACCCTAACATGCAGCTGTCTGAACCAAACTGACGTGTGTGTGTGTGTGTGTGTGTGTGTGTGTGTGTGTGTGTGTGTGTGTGTGTGTGTGTGTGTGTGTGTGTGTGTGTGTGTGTGTGTGTCACAGGTACCTGCCGAGGGAAGTGGATCCTTTGGTGTACAACATGTCTCATGAGGACCCTGGCAGTGTGTCGTACTCTGAGATTGGAGGACTGTCTGAACAGATCAGAGAGCTGAGAGAGGTAACACACACACACACACACACACGCACACGCGCGCACACACACACACACACACACACACACTGTGTTCATAACTCAGAGATTTGAAACATTTGAAAATTATCTGAGATTTTCATCATGATCAGCAAATATACTCTGAATTTGGAAAAACAATTCAATAGAATGATCGTATGTGAGACAAAAGAAAAAGGTTTGTATTGTTGTTGATGTGGAACGTGTTTGATAAACACACCGATCATACAGGTGAGCAGAGAGTTGAGTGTTTGAACTTTGTGATGCCCCCTTCTGTCTCTGAGTGGAAACGTTTTGTTTCTGTGATCAGGTGATCGAGCTCCCTCTGACCAACCCAGAGCTCTTCCAGAGGGTTGGCATCATCCCTCCTAAAGGCTGTCTGCTCTACGGACCCCCAGGTCAGAACGACACTCAGGAAACAACCACGTGGTGCATTATTTAGATTTATTTAATTATCTAAGCTCAGTTTGAATAATGTGTGGTGTCTTCTCCTTCAGGTACGGGAAAAACTCTGCTGGCCCGAGCTGTGGCCAGTCAGCTGGACTGTAACTTCCTCAAGGTGGGTGTGTGCTTGCTAGGGCTGAAACGATTCCTCGAATAATTTGAGTGACTTGAAAAAAAAAAGTGATTGAGGAATGTCCTCTGCCCTGGGGAATCGTTTCAATTTTACAAATCGAAGCAGCATATTATTTCCCAGCACTACATTTAATGTGGCACATAGCGCTGACGTCACGTGTGCAAAGGAAGAAGAAGGAGGGGCGGTGTTGCTAAATTAGCGACTTTTCAGACGTCCAGCATCTGCTGCCTCTCAACAAGCTGAGCCCCTCCCCTATCCAAAACACTCACAGATGGACTCCTCGCTCGCAGCAGTCTCTCACAGCTGCAGCCAGAGCAGACGACTGCATACAGATAAATCACTTTTGGGTGACTTTTGCTGGTCCCAAACCCAGATAAAGGAGGACTGATATTTTGACATAAAAGAACCAAAACAAAACAGTCAACCTAAGAAAGTTCATTTGTTGTTATAAACATGTTTACAGTGTGTTATTATGGGCTTTCTGTCTGTCCTACGATTTTATTCTTCTCTCCTTTGGCATCCATGACATTTACATCCAAATGACTTGTGTAATTTATCACATCTTTCAGTGACTTATTTAAGCTGTAAAAACAGAGCTATAGAGTGAAAAATATGAAAAATTAAAACATAACAGAGCTAGCTGGGCTGTTGTCAAATTTAGCTCGCGATCATTGATGAATAAAATGTCTCATAGCACGAACGCTCCAATACAGCAGCAGGTATCATAATTTTAGTTTGAACACTGCAAAGACTCAAGAATATGTCTTATTGAGAGCTAAAAAAGTCTCATTGAACTTAAAGCGTATTACATAAAGTCACTTGTTTCTAACTTGTTTCAAACAAATTCTATTTAAAAATTAATTAAAAATACGTTTTATCTGATTACTCGACCTATCGATGGAATTTTCAGTAAAATACTCAAACACTTAAATGTTAGATCGCTGCAGCCCTGATGCTTATGTTCTGGGTTCAGGTACATATGCACAACCTCTGAACTGTGCATTGTGTAACTGTGTGTTTGTGTGTTGTAGGTGGTGTCGAGCTCCATCGTTGATAAATACATCGGAGAGAGCGCTCGTCTGATCAGAGAGATGTTTAACTACGCCAGAGACCACCAGCCCTGCATCATCTTCATGGACGAGATCGATGCCATCGGTATGACACACACACACCCACACACACAAACGCACAGGCTGATTTGCTTTATGGTTTGAGTTTTGTAAAGGATGAATTGAGTAATGCTTAATGCGTTTATTTCTGACATGAATACAAAAGTAGAAATGGCAAAAAAGTGTAAAACTTAAGTTGTAAAAAAAAACAATATCAGAGTTTGTCTGATATAAGCAATATCATATCAAGATAAGTTTAAAAAAATTGTAAACATAAGATGGTTTAAACTTTAAAACGCCTGTGTGATTTTGTCTCATACATGTGTGTTTTGTATGTTTGAAGGTGGTCGTCGTTTCTCTGAGGGGACGTCAGCTGACAGAGAGATCCAGAGGACTCTGATGGAGGTAAACCTGTCTGATCCTATCAACACAGATCACACGAATGTTTCTTGGTTAGTTTGTGTGATATTTACTTTACCCTGAGTGTCCATGGTCATGTGATCATTAAAGTTAAAAATCTAAAAGTAACTCAGAGATGTGAAGAAACACAATGTATACTAGTTACATGAGCCACACTAAAACCTGCTGATTCAGTGATGAACAGTTTGATGCAATAATGATCTGAAACATACAAAGTGACCCTCAAAGAGAAAGAGCAGGAGTCAATATTTTGATCAAAAATCATATAATCAACTCCAAATATCAGTTTAATTTTTAGAGTCGGGGTCAAAATAATTCGATTACACAAGTGAGAGGGACAAATACATTCAAATGAACCTACAGGATTGTGTGATCTGAACTGGTAAGAGAGCTCTGTGTGTGTTGGTTTCTGTCGTCTGTCTCTGTTTAAAGGGATCTGGTCAGTCCTGTTAAAGTCACACCTTTAATCTGACACCAGCGTTTATTTCAAGGTGCTTTCTCTCAAGACTCTGTCCTTTTGGAGGAGAGAACGAGGGTTTAAATTTAGTTCTGGACTTTGGATGGACTTGTTGTCTTAGGGACGGATGGGGGCTAGGTCAGTTGTAGAGTCGGTTTTCTCTCAATTGGAAGATCCAGGGTTTGATTCCAGGCAACACCGTCCACATGCTGAAGTGTCCTTTGGTAAGACACTTAACCCCGAACCATCCTGAGTGGCGGTGCCATCAGAGTGTGAATGGAGTTAGTTATGACCAATGGGCTCGTCACATTACCTGTGTGAATGTGGGGAATTTCTAAACACAGTCCATTCAGCTGTCAGAGCACAGAGAGTTTACCCGACTCACACTCAAAGAAGTGATCCGTTCACCTGCTGTGCTCTGTTTACACCTCTTTAACTTTTATTTTCAAAAGTGGATCAACTTTGTGCTGATTTGTTTTGTTTTTCAGCTCTTGAACCAGATGGACGGCTTCGACACGTTGCACAGAGTGAAGATGATCATGGCCACCAACAGACCCGACACTCTGGACCCGGCCCTGCTCAGGCCAGGCAGGCTGGACCGCAAGATCCGTAAGAGCTCACCTTGTTAGTGATAATCACCCGACACTGAGACCACACACCTCATCTAACTTTATTTAAATCTGTTTTGATCCTCAGACATCGAGCTGCCCAACGAGCAGGCACGTCTGGACATTCTGAAGATCCACTCCAGCCCCATCACCAAACACGGAGAGATCGGTGAGACTCATGAAGCTTCTTATTCCACACACACAACTCTGCAACACCACCGACCTTCAGAAAAGTGCTGTTGCTGCTGATGTTGAGTCTCTCTCTTCATTGTTCTCCCCATCCTGCTTGTTTCAGACTTTGAGGCCATTGTGAAGCTGTCTGATGGATTTAATGGAGCTGATCTGAGGAACGTCTGCACAGAAGCAGGTCAGACTCTAGCCTGATACACACCTTGATTGTGTTACATCATCAAATCTGTTGGTGTGTGTTCATGCTTTGAATATGTGTGTGTGCAGGTCTGTTTGCCATTCGCTCTGACCGTGAGTACGTCACTCAGGAGGACTTCATGAAAGCTGTGAGGAAGGTGGCTGACTCCAAAAAGCTGGAGTCCAAACTGGATTATAAGCCTGTATAAATTGATTTTTTTCTTCTGTTTGCTGTGAAGTTTCTTCAATGACAATAAATCCAATCTTTGTTTATGTTTAAAAGGTCATTTCCCTCCTGTCACAGTGACTGATTTTTTCCATTCGTTGGTGTTCACACTGAAACACACTCTGTACATTAACTTCATGTAGTCAAATAAACATTATATCCTCACTCTGTCTGTGGATGGTTTTATCTCTGGTAAAATATCCAGTCAGCAGCAGTTCTCTGGGACTAAATGCCTTGTTGATGCCAGAGGTCAGAGGAGAATGGACAGACTGGTTCGAGCTGATAGAAAGACAACAGGAACTCAAATAACCACTCGTTACAACCGAGGTATGCAGAAGAGCATCTCTGAACGCGCAACACATGGAACCTTGAGGCAGATGGGCTACAGCAGCAGAAGACCACACCCAGTGCCACTCCTGTCAGCTGAGAACAGGAAACTGAGGCTACAATTCACACAGGCTCACCAAAACTGGACCATAGAAGATTGAAAAACATTGCTTGGTCTGATGAGTCTCGATTTCTGCTGCCACATTCGGATGGTAGGGTCAGAATTTGGCGTCAACAACATGAAAGCATGGATCCATCCTGCCTTGAATCAACGGTTCAGGCTGCTGGTGGTGATGTAATGGTGTGGGGGATATTTTCTTGGCACACTTTGGACCCCTTAGTACCAACTGAGCCTGGTGTAAAGTTCACAGCCTACCTGAGTCTTGTTGCTGACCACGTCCATCCCTTTATGACCACAGTGTACCCATCTTCTGATGGCTTCTTCCAGCAGGATAACGCTCCATGTCATGAAGCTGGAATCATCTCAAACTGGTTTCTTGAACATGATGATGAGTTCTTGGACTCCAACGACCTCCACAGTCACTAGATCTTAGTCCAATAGAGCACCTTTGGGATGTGGTGGAATGGGAGATTCTCATCATGGATGTTCAGTCAGCAAATCTGCAGCAACTGTGTGACGTTATCATGTTAATATGGAGCAAAATCTCAGAGAAATATTTCCCCCCTAAATTATGTACGTGCAGTGAAGTTTTTTGAGGGATGGTTCGTGAATCTTTTAGCTCCCTCTCACTCTGACACATTTAACACCAATTTTAGGTTTGAAAAAAAAGCTCAAAACTTCATGTTGTATTAACAGTGAAATATCAAAAACTTTAAAAGACTTGAAGAAGTGGAAGTATACTGTACGTTTGTGAATACCAAAAATGAGCATCTCCAAGTTGAACCAGTCTGAGCCAGAACTGCTAAAGTCTAACATCTGATTTCACTGTAAAAAATAATTTTAGATGTGAAAAATTCAAAAATTATAAGGGGTGGGGGTGAGGAAAGTTGAAGTCTGAATTTCTGGAAGAAGCTGAAAGTTATAAAGGTCATACAGTGAAAACAGATAAAAAAAAACAACTTTAAAAAAAAATTAAGTAAGAATCAAGTTGATGAATCACAAAATGTTGATAATACTCAGGAACAAGTCAGACTGTCTTCAGTATTTTAATCTTTCCTCTTAATACATGTGTAACAGCCATTCATGCAGACAAATGTTAAAGCTTCACTGATTGGCTGTGTGTAATAAATACTCCTCTGGCCCTTTAAAATATCTAAAGAGCATAGAATTATTCCTAAAACAAAAACATTTAAAAATAAATAATCTGTACATGAAAGCATTAGAACATATTTGTAATCCTTTACACAAATAAAAACTGATGTCCTGATGACCAGCGGTGATGTGCTCAGAGGGTCGATAGAAGAGATCAATTAAAGCACAGGCTTCATGCTGAAATGATGTACACTGACGTGGGATCAAGTCAGACATTACAGAGAAATACGACTGCCAAACACTATCAGAGGGAAAAGTAAGTTTGAAGGGTTAAAAAATAAAGGGGGTGAGACAAATCCAGGATTATCTCAGCAGAATAAAACATCTGATTCTTGAGAATCTTTGATGATGAGCATCGTCTGACAGCTGGACCAGAACAACAAGATAAACGACAAATGCGCAGTGTGGGTGAGGGTGGTACGGTTGTTAGGGTGAAGCTGCCCTGGGTGTCAGGGTGAGAGTGATCCAGGTGTCAGGGTGAAGGACTCCAGGATGAAGGCCCTGCAGATGGGGCAGTGCTGGAAGCGCGACACACAGCCGTCACACACACAGGCGTGTCTGCAGGGCAGCAGCACTCGGTTCACAGCTGCATTCTGACACACCACACAGTCTCTGCCTCCTCCTCCCCCTGCCCACTCCTCCTCCTCCTCTTCTTCCTCCTCCTGGACTGGATCATGCTCTGGTCTGCTGGACTTGCTTGGCTCAGTGGCTGAAGGGCTCTGCTCTGAGATGCCTGATTCTCCTCCACTGTCAGCTGACATGAAGAGAGGCTGCAGGAAACACAAGACAGCTTTGAGATGACAGTAATGATGGCTCAGAGACATTTGAACACAGGCTCCATTTGTCTCCTGTTAAAGAGAGGGTACTGAGCATTTTTTAGTCTTTATTATTCAACTTTTATTTAACCAGATGAAAGACCCATTGAGATCCAGACCTCTTTCACAAGGGTGACCTGGCCAAGAGAGGCAGCGGCACGCATTATAGTAAACAAAACAATCAGATAAAAACAACAACACATTCAAATTTTAAATCTTAGCAACTTCATCCATAAAGTGTAGGAGTTATTTTTACAGTGACACGTACATTCAGCAAAAAAATCCCAAGTGTTTCCCTATTGGAAGCAGAGCTATGGGCATACCTTGGTGTTTGAGGCCCATCCCTCCAACACGTCATGAACTATCTTGATCCTTACACAATGACCTCATCATTTCTGCAAATCTTATAAAGATCTCCTGCTACTTTTAGAACCCACTCAGAAACACAGACAGAGCATGACTATCATGAAGTAGTACTCGAGTCCAGGACTCGGACTCGGACACGGTATTGAGCTCCGGCTGCATCAGGACTCGAAGGAACTCTCAGGGCTCAGGCTTATTTATGAAAGAATGCGTTGTTCATTTTAAGTCATTATTTCTTTTGATATAAGGTCCAAATAACAGATCAGTTCTGAGGTTACGACCGGTGTCGTGCCAATGTAGTTATCCCCGACAGAAATTGTTTCCCCGGGCCATGGAAGCGCGCATGCATTCAGCGAAGGTGGAGCAGCAAGAGTGCGCTTGATTTAATCACAGTAAATTTAAACTAACAAATATTACATTATTTAACTCAATGTTTTAGTGTTGTATTTATGACATGGCCCACCTTCAAAATAAATTCTTTTGTACGTCATAATGTCGCGTTTAACAGAAGAAAGGCAATATTTTCCTCATGTGATTTGACATATAACACGCTGTAATTCAAGTCTTTTTTGTGGTTTGCTGGATAAAATAAACATCGAAATCCAATATCAAGATGACTGTGATTGTTTTCTGGCTTCGATTAAGTCTATTACTACACCTGACATGTGCTATGATAGAAAGAAAAATCCTGACCATCAAATGTTTTGTTTTATAAGTACTTCAGACACTGCTCTATGACCTCTGAAACAAGTTTCTTTAAGCTTTATTCATCATCATATTTTATATGCTCAAAGTTAGATACTTAAAGTTCCACTAAGTGAGTTTCCTGTGTCCTGCTTTGGGGACTTTTCCAGGACTTGGGCTAAGGTACTGAGGACTGGATCTGGACTCCACTCAGGTGAAGAGGATTCGACTCGGACTTGATTCAGATGTTTGTTTGTTTTTTGGTGACTCGAATTTGATTCGAATTTGAACACTGAGGACTCGACTAGAACACTAGAGTGAGGTATCAGCAGAAATGTGACGTACCTTTAACTCGAACATATTTCCCTGTGAGGTGAGCAGATACTGAAACAGAACCCGAGCAGAGAGTCTGTATTTATCATCAGGAACATGGACCACGCTCACACTGACCACCTGAGACAGGAAACACAAGATGGTTTGTCTGCATGTATAGTCTTGTAGTATTGTCACTCAGTGTGTTTGTATGTTTCTAGAGCTGAATGTTAAGAGGGGATCTTAGCTGATCATGATAGTTGATGATGTGACATGTGGCATTGTGTTTTTGAGACATGAAACTCAGGTGTGAGTGGGTGGAGCACGAGAAAGATGTAAACTCACAATGTTGTGCGTCTCTCTTGCTTCCTTCTCTGTTAGCGTTAGCACGGCCACCAGGGGGTAGCGTTCCCTCGGTGGAGGACCGAAGTCCGTGAAGCCACGTTCAGCAGGGATCTGTGTGTGGAGCTCTGTCCTGTCCGCACTGCTAATACTGAGGGGGAGAGGAGTCAAAGATGCTAACAGAAGGAGTCAATACAGACAGCAGTTATGAGGAAGATGCTAAATTTCATCCACTACTGAGTTTCATCATTTATCCCCACATGAGGGCCAGAAAGCTGATTGGAGGAGCACCCAGTGTTTTACTTCCCCCGTCTGTCAACAATAACATCACAGCTGTGACTGAGTAGGTTCATTAACTCCTAAACAATGGTCTTCTTTGAGCCTGAAAGTGTGAATGTGTGTCTGTCAACGCTCAGTGTTCCAGTTTAAAGAGTGACCCTGTAAACTGGAGACCTTCAGCTGAACGTGTCAGTGGATATCCACTTTACAACAGCTGTTCAAACTGTTATCTTTGTTTTATGACTTTGTCTTTGGTCTGGTGGTGTGCTACAATTACTGTTATTGCTTCTCCATATGTCAGTGGCCTGATTTGCACAATCCACACGGGACTTCAGGTCATTTTAAAAACACAAACAGCCGGCAACATGAACCATGTAGCTTCTTGGAAATATGTTCCTGGAACTAAAAAATTCCTTGTCGGTTGGTTAATCTGGTCTCTACTGACTATTATGTGAAGACTTTCATTTAAAACCTTGCACAGACAGAAGTGGAAGTCAAAGAACATGTCTTCAATCATAAATATAAAGTACAATCATCATCTCTCTGACATGGAAGTAACAATAATGACGCTTAGTGATGGAGAATTAGTAGAAGAGCTGTCATATGTATACAAATGTTTACAGCTCATCTTTTCCCATTGAGTTCATCTTTCACTTCTATAAGACTACTTACAGACTACCCATAATGCTTTAAAAGCTTACTGATAAAAACCAGAACACTCACATTAAAAATAAACAGGGGGTCACAACACTCTACTGTCTGTGGCTGTCTGTTGTTTAGTCATGAAGGATACTTGAAGCTCTCACAGTGCAGGGAGCAGAGCTCCAGGGCCTCCTGAATGTGTTGGGGGGTGCTGATCTTCCGCCCATTTTGGTGAGCATGTAGCGCCACCTGCAGGGCTCTGACCTCACAGCCCCAGAAACAAGTGAGCACACAGGGCTCCAGACAGCACGGCTTCAGGTACACTCCATCTGTAGGGGAGAGGCAAACTGTGAACATGGCTGGGGCAGCACAGGTAAGAACAGTATGTTCTCTGTACAGGTGTGATAGAGACCATGAATACATCAGGGATGATATTACAGTGGACTGTGTCATGCCTTCTCTTGCTCTCTGTTTTTTTTTTTTACAAACTAAAACCCAGAGCTGAACACAGCTGCTCCATTTTTACAAAGAACATTAAAATAGATTTTATTTAAATAAAAAAATAAATAAAAGAACAGAAGAGAAAGATGCATTTTAGTCCCTAGATGATGCTGGGTGAGTTTGAAGTGGATCAGAAAAAAAAGGTGCAGGAAATATTCTTTGA